>CM021110.1:294253928-294595094 GCA_007115665.2 Sequoiadendron giganteum | reverse complement strand
AGAGTTACTGGTGGCTGCAAGTTTCTTCTTTTCTCTCTCTAAGGCCTTTGGGCTCTTTTGCTAAGTTGCATCCACTAGCTTTTGCCCCTCAGGTTGGCAGGACCGATGCTCTGATACCACTTGTAATCTCCCCCTATTTGGTATACTTAGAATTCTTTCCTAAAATCACAATTTCCAAGTAAGAGATATATTTTATCCAAATCACTACTTTTGATAGACTCTAGTTTAACCCTGCAAAAATGTTAGCCAACGATTCATAATATAATATAATTAATTGATCATTTGTATTGTTACATCCATTACATTATTTGAGATATATATATATATATATATATATATATATATAGATCTAGATGAGTAACTCACAATGCTGATTCTAAATTATTATCCCCTCAATAATCAATCATTGGGGAAGATTAGAGAGGAACCTCAATAGGGTGCTAGGAGTCTTTCTTGCTTCTAAGCCCAAGGGTGGATAGTCAACCCCCTTGTCTACTTAGCAAGGAATCTCTTCCCCCCTTCATGTACTTCCAACTCTTCTTCACATGAACGAATTATAGAGGCATTAATAATTTAGATTGTTAATGCAATATGAATTACAACTCCAATGAGGTTCTATAGGAAATACATGGGATTGATATATTCAAATATATACATTAAGTAGCATACCACTATCTATGCAACTATGTTATTTTTATAGCCACAAAATGCAGATGTAATAGTTTGGTGTGCAAATAATTATTCTAATCGACCTGCTGTAGATATCAGTCTGCAGATTATCTTCAATGCAGTTCGATGCCTCCCTCCTTGGAATGTTTCCCTTTTTATAGCCCACGGAGGGGAAGAGTCATAACCATTCGTTATGTTTGTCCCTAAGGGACACGTCCCTCTTGACTGATTGCTGCCTCTTCAACCAATCAGTGCCTTCTTTAAACATATCTACCCTTTCAATGAATTGATACCTCTTAAAGTGTCTTTTGGAGGAGGTCGTGGATTATGGAGTGCCATGTAGGGTATTTTTTGGATGTAATTATTATTATTATTTTCTCACCCAGATCGCCGGTCCTTTTATCTCCCTTGGGGATGTGATTTATTCCCTTGTTCTTTCACGGGGGCATTACAAGAATCTCTATAACTTCGAAGCCATGCTTAGATTCTTTTGCAAAGAAGACATATTGTTGCAATATCTCTCTAGTCATCTTCCCAAATTTGATTGTAGATCAATATATGGTCAAAAAATACCAAAACAAATTTTCTCACTAGGCATCGAATACCTGATTCATAACTGATTGGAAAGTCGTTGGAGCATTTGTTTGCTCGAATGCATGATCAGGAACTCATAGTGCCCACAATGACACATGAGGGCTGTCTTGTGCACGTCATCATTGCGTAGACGAATTTGATGGTGGCTAGACCTCAATTCATCTATCTTTTGAAAAGTAGACAACTCCATGCAATTCATCGATAAGCTCATCAATCTTGGGAATAGGATATCTGTGCTTGATTGTCTTCTTGTTCAAGGTCCTATAATCTATACCAAAATGAATTTCCTAATAAAATTAGACCAAAAGAATAATTAATTTACTTTCCAGGCAAAATTGAGACCAACAGATTTATCTTCTTTTTTCTCCACAACATCAAAATAACCACAAAAAGTCCAAGGGATTGTAGGAAGACCTGAACATAACCACAACCACAAATCAGACCTTGTCTTGTAATCATTAGGAGCATAAACAAAACAGATACCAGACTCTCTCTCATTCTTGGACAATTTAATCCAACAACTCTAGAGTATAGGGAAAAACCATTGTCAAACACATAGTTAGCCAAACTCTTGTGAACAAGAATCACAGTACCACCTCTACCTTTATGGCACTCAGAAGCATAGGAAACCAAGTCAAGCCAGATAAATTTAAGAGCACAATCAAGAGAGAAACTGACTTGACTTCTTGCAAGCATTAAATATCAAGATTATTAATAGATTTATAAAGGTTTTAATTACAAATCTCCTTTCATATGCCTCAATCCCTTTTACATTCTAACTCACCACCTTCATAAATGAAAGAAAATTAAGGATTGGAAGGACCTCCCTCCTCTACATAAATTTTCAAAACAAGGGGTGAGCTTAATACCCTATTTTCAAACCCATCATTAACACCCCTTCCCTAAAACCGTCATTGAAACTAAACAGAGTGGCCAAATCATTAACAATCTCTTGATCACAAATCATAGAATTATGACCAATTTCATGTTGATCCTCAACAACATTTCAGTGCCTTTGAGCAGAAGGTTGTTTGGCAACTTTCTCAAACAGATTAGGATGGTCGTTACCAGTCTCCATCAAGAAAGGAACTGGAGAAACCTTCCTTTTTAAGGGATATTAAAAAATAGTAAAGCTTGGGTTGGAACCACCCCGCTTTTCATTAAAAATGTTAACATCATTAGAATTTGGCTCAAAAGGAACTAAAACCTTATCAAAAACTTCATTGTTATCACGATTATAATCAAGAACTTCTTTTTTATCAACTTTAGCATTTTTACCCCTGTTCTTAAAATTAGGACAATTCATCCTCACATGTCCATTTTTATAGAAAAAACAAGAGCACAAACCTCCCAACCCATTTATCCTACAACAAACTTATTTACCATGTAGTGCGAAAACAATACTATCTAGGCATTCCATGGAAATGTCCAAAGAATTAAAAACCCTGGCATTCATATGAGGTGAAGAAGATCTGGCATCTTCTTTTTTAATTACTCCCCTAGTGATTTTAATAGTTAAGATAGCAAAAACCACACATTAGGGGGAATGCACAAATTTCTATCCATGTTGAAGAGCAATAGAAAATAAACTCCTCTTGAACCACCAGATCCCAAGCAAAACTCCTAAAATAGACTTACCCACATTCCAAAATTGTTTGGCAATGGCTCTCTTTTGCATTTTATTACTCGAGGCATATAAAAAGTAAAACCTCTCTTAACCACCTTGCACATATTAACATATAGACCCAATTTATTGTTAGAATATTTTGTCATTGATGTCAAGGTTGAGCTGCTTGGTTGTGTGCTTGAGCTGCCTACCTGCTTGCTTGAGCTATCTGTTTGTTTACTTGACTGAGTGTTGAGCTATCTGGTTGTCTGCTTGAGTTGGTTGAGCATCTTGAGCTCCTTGGTTGCATACTTGAGCTGCCTGTGTGCTTGGTTGAGCTGGGTGAGTGTCTACTTCAGCTGGTTATGTGTCTACTTAAGCTACTTGTGAGCTTACTTGTCAATTGCTAAATCATTAAGTTTGCCTAATCAGCATTGTGTCAGTTTGAAAAGTCTATCCAAGTAAGCATTGAAAAGTCTAATCCTTTATGAGGCTCGATTTCTTTATAAGGCAGCAAATAGTTTCTATGAGGTTCGATTCTTTTTATGAGGTGGTTTCATGTTGATAGATGGCAGTAAATTTCTTCCTTGGTCTGACATCTCTATTTATGTTGAAGACAACTTGTGAATGAGAGACATCTTTGACCTTTCTTTGTATGTGAGACGTGTTTTCTCTTTGGCATCGCAGACCATGTTATCTTGTATTATTTGTGGGCGGCTATAGGAGACTCAATGATTATATATTGTTTCTAGGATCTTTTTTTAGTGTGACGACTCTTTATCCTTGGACAGCAAATTAAGTTCGGGTTATTGCTGGAGTCGACTGTTTAAAGGAACGTTGATATATAGAGTAAGGAGTGGATCTATCTTTGGAAAACTGATTATGCATGTTATCGGGTCTTTTAAGTATGCGATGGTTTTGAATTTGAGATGTTTTTGTCTTCACCTGGCGGTTTGTGGCTTGTTTCAGAGGCATTCAAAAAATATTATTCGTGTTGCAAGATATTTCTTTTCTAAGAGCTTTTGAAGTTTTAAAAATAGTGATCGATGCATTTTGTCAGTGTGAAGAAGAGTATGAGGGTGTATTGCTCGATCCTTTTTGAAAGTCGATTGTAAAAATGAATAGGATGCTTGAAGGAATCGAATGACAGAGTTTGAATGGTTGATTTTTAAGCTTGTAACGTCTTATTTATATCTTCTGAATTTGTTGTTTCTATTCTTTATTCCCTGCCAGTCACAGAGGTTGTTGCAATGTGTTGAGGCTTAGATTATTATTGGACATGTTAGTGAATGGAGGCATTTTTTTATGAGAAGCTGTGCCATTGTCTTTATCATTTTTCTGAGCAGTGGTTTAAGGTGTGGTTATTAAACTGTCTCTTTACTCCTTGATTTAGTTGGCTTCTGAATGAGTAACAGGTGTGTGGGTGCCATCGTGGTCCTGCTTTTAACAATATACTTCACCTTTCTTTGGCATGGGATATTTTGTTGCATAGGTTGTGTATTAAAAACGATTTCATTATTGCAATAAAAAATCAAAGGTAGTGGTGAAGGTGGCATTAATGTTTATTTCTAAGTGAGTGTTTATTGAGGCAACTTATATACTAGGTGTGACGGCTACAAAAAATGAGTCGGGCTTTTATTGAGAAGTTCATGAGTAGTATGGGTATGTTGTGCACGTAAAGAGGCATTATTCAGAAACAACACCTGGATATCTATGAAGTCGAGCTCCTTGTTTTGTTCGCCAGACATATTGTATGGTCCCCAATGTATTTTGGTGAAATGCTTATTATATGTTTTTTTGTAATGGCGTGTGATGGCTCTTAAATCACTGACTACCTATGCTTAGTGTAATGGCTTCATCATTAGGTGTTGTCGGTGTTGATCTTCCTGAGTAGAGTATGTGTGAATATCTTTTGGATACGAGGCTGTGTTAGTTTTTGTGTGTCAGCCACAGTTTATCCTTCATGATTTCAGATGTATTAAGAACAAAAAGATGGTGCTATCGGGTTTCTCTGTAGCGGCGGAGTTATCCCTGTACATGTCTATGTGAAGTGGCAATGTCAGAAGAAATAAAAGACTACTCAAATAAGGAAATCGCTTGTAGCAGTTTCAATAATCAAGCTAAGTTTTGTGCGGGCAATAAGAGACGGCATGCAGTTTTTATTGAAGTCGATGATTGTGGCTGAGTTAGTGGTGTCTTAAGAAGAATTTAATTGCTACAACGATGAAGATGTTTCCATTTTATCTCCCGTAATTGATGCTATGTAGTATGTCGTGATCTTTCTAAAAAAACTTTTACTCCTTGATTTCTTGGCGTCAGTTTCTGAAACCTATTTAGTTTCAAATAGCCTGATATTTTCAATAGGATCTTTCAGAATTCTATTGAGGGTGGCTAATTTGAGGGCAACTGATTTTGTTCACCAAATTTTTTTTTGTATTTTTTTTGGATGGAGTTACTTCGTCTTTACAGAATGGTTTTTTTGGTGTGATAAGGTAGTGAGCTTTGGGTATGAAGTTATTTTTTTTAAGGTGCTGGTAGTTAGAAGCAGGGGGTGAGATATCTGTTGTGACGTTCCTTTGTTGAACAGTTAAAAAGGAAATGGTTTAAGTTTTCTTATTGCACAAAATTGAATGAAGAGGTGCAACTTGGTATTCTTGTTGAGCAGATCGGGGATTGGTGAATGTTCTTTCTGAGTTGAGCATGTGAAGATTTTTGAGCATATTGGAGTTGAGATAAGTGATGCATATTTGTGTTGTGAATCAGAAAGTGAATTGGACAGCGTGTATGTGCATGAGATTTTCAATGCTTGAACAGTATTTTGCAGATTTGTATTCGAAGTCTGGAGTTGGTGCTTCGGTGTTTTTGGAGTTGGTGCTTCGAAAGAGAGTTGGTGCTCTTGGTGGGTTGGTGCTCTTCTTTGTAATTAGGGTTGGTGGCCTTTGGAGATAAATAAAAGCAATATTTTGCCGTGGTTTTTTACCCAAAAGGTTTTCCACGTAATCCCAGTGTTCATCTTGCATTAGTGTTTTATGTTGCTTATTTTTGATCTGATTTCTGATTTACATGATTAATCTGGTTTAAAGTTTTTAAAAAGCTGAAATACTGATTCACCCCCCCTTCTCAGTATTTCTTGTGTGCTCTTCATTTTTTCTCCCATACAGACATTAAAGTCTAGTAGTTATAAATCTGTTCTTAGTGAATAGTTTTGGCTCAACATTGATTTCAAGCTTTAATGAAGGCATAGAAGTGCCTAAACATTTTGGTGTTGTTGGGGATAGTGTCAAGAACTTGTTGATTGCCTGGTTTGAGTTAGGATTAGTATCCTAGGGGTAGAGCTGAGACAGTAGTTGACATTGCTTTGTTGTCTTTGGGTTATACTGTTTGGAGTAGGCCCTATAGATACATGAATTGTAGAAGAGATAGTAAAGGTAGGTTTCTTCCAAATAAATTTGTTAATTACAATGGTACAAGAATAGTTCAAAGTGACACAGAGGCAAAGGAGCAATCCATTGCTAAGATTATAAAACAAAATGTTGAAACTGCTGAAAACGAAGAATCTAATGTCCCCTATTTGGTATACTTGAATTCTGCCCTAAAATCGCAATTTCCAAATAGGAGACATGTTTATTAAATTACAACTTTTGATAGACTCTAGTTTAGCCAATGATTCATAATATAATATAATTATTTGATCATTATTTGACATATATATATTGATCTAGATGAGTAACTCATAATGCTGATTGTAAATTATTATCCCCTCAATAATCAATTATTGGGGAAGATTAGAGAAGGAACCTCAAGAGAGTGCTAGGAGTCTTTCCTGCTTAGCAAGGAATCTCTCCCCCTCAATCATGTACTTCTAGCTCTAGGAACCTCAAGAGAGTGCTAGGAGTCTTTCCTGCTTAGCAAGGAATTTCTCCCCCTCAATTGTTGAACTTCCAGCTCTAGGAACCTCAAGAGAGTGCTAGGAGTCTCTCCTGCTTAGCAAGGAATCTCTCCGCTGCAATATCCCCAATGGGGATCTGCCCTAAAGTTCTGATTTTTATTTCTGCTCAAACCCTAATTCTGATTTCTGATTTCAAACAAAATATCACAGCGAACATACAAGTTCCCAAACATGACAAATAAACATGCCAAATGATGCTACCAATTGATATTCATATCAAACATGAAATCCACCATGAAAAACACAAGACAGGGCATCCAAATGCAACATGTTTGGTTTTCTGTAGATAACTTCTGCTGCTACAAAACCAAATATTCTGGACTAATTTTACAAGGAACTCAAGGGCTCAAACATGCCCAACATAAGCCCAATTTTCTGCTCTACAAATCAGATCTGAAACTATAATTATACATACCAAATATATGCAAAATAGTCTTCAAATATTAAACCCTAGCTGGGCGGAATTCCTCCTTGGTAAGTGCTTAGGGTTTGTTGCTAATGCAAAGTTGCCCTCCAAAGGTGGGTGCTCAGGTCTGCTCCAAGTGGTGCTCCAAATTAGGGCAAAACCCTAGTGCAATCTGCTCACAAAATGCCACAATAATGCTGCTCCAAATCTGATCATCAAATCTGGTTATGCAATGATGCTCCAAACCTCCAATTGTCTCCAATGAAGTGCAAATAGAACTCCGTTATGAGTCCTCCACAAGACGAGCTATGTTTTCATCCAACTCACTGTACTCACAAGGGTTTTCGCCCTTGGAATTAAAGCCCAACCAAAGTTGCAGCCAAAGAGAAGAATCTCCAAATGAAAAAATGATATGAATGGATGCCAAATGACTTGCACTTTACTTTCTTTTATAGCCCTCCCAAAGTAACCTTAACAAGGCTGACCTCCTTTATTTTATTTTATATTTTATTAATTTTTATTTATTTATTTATTTTTCCACACTTGGCCGACCCCAATAGAGTATTCTTATTTTATTTTATTTATTATTTATTTAAAATATTATTATTATATTTAATTAAAATATGAAAATTAGTGTTCAAAAACACTTTTTCCAGCCCTTGCAAAATTTGAATTTCAAATCAAATTGGGGACATGGCATCCCCCTCAATCGTTGAACTTCTAGCTTTTCTTCCCATGAATAAATAATAGAGGCATTAATAATGTAGATTGATAATGCAATATGAATTACAATCAACCGTCATAGAGGTTGGAAAGGAAATCGTAATAGGGTGCTAAAAAATCCTCCTATCTAAGCCCAAGAGTGGACACTCTCCCTCTTGGCCACAAGTGGCAGGCACATTGGACATCCAGCATGTGGTGGTCTACTTAGATGACATTCTCGTATCTGCTCCCTTTGCTTGTATATCCGCTTCTCCTCCACAATTATTGATTCTACTATTCATACTTATATTAAAGAGTCATAATTACTTATAGGACTCAATAATTGCTGCAAGCATCATTATTGCATAATCGTGATGATATATATATATTCCATATATATATAATTATTCTTTACTTATATCATTTAGTATTCATATATATGTTTATATAATTATTCTTTTCTTATATTAGTATTCATATATATATATTCTTTACTCATTGCATATTATTCATTATAAAATTTATCTATATCTATATATATACTTGTATGCTTATCAAATAATATATATATATATATATATATATTAAATGGCTTTATTTCCAATGCATATCACAGATTGCATCACTGTTGCTGCTGTTCTAAGAAATAATCCCCTTCTTATTCATTCATATCTCTCCTTTATACCCTCCTCATAGCTCTTCATAAAGAGAGGTGTTCCTTGTAAGGGAGATGTCTTTATTGAAGGGAGGTGTCTAAATGAAGCTATTTCATTTTCATGTTTAATCGCTGGTCTTTACGCTGCTCTTAAATCATAATTAAATAAACTTATTTTTTATTAAGATCACTGCCTTCGCTGTTACCTTTAAATGCAGCACTCCTCCTTATAAAGTCTGCTTTTAATTATAATGGATCGCTGCCTTTGTTCATTATTATTGAATCGCTGCTATTTCTAATATATGTATTATTTATGTTTATATATTATCTGTTTCTTATTTTATTATTATATTTATATTAGTTTTTTATATGTGTTAATATTCAGAGTATTATAATATTATAATAACAATATTTAAATTGCTAATATTTAAATTTATATTTTAATATTTACATTGTCATTTATTTTATTTTATTTTTTATTTTCATTTTAATGTTCAGGTTTTAGTGTTGCAATTTCGGGAGCATGATTGTCCACCCCGCCCAAGATTGCTTGTCCTCAAGCAATCACAACTAAGATTTGTAAATTTTTAAATATTGCTCCTTTTTGTGATGATATTAATAAGTTTCCTCTTTTTTCTTCCCAAGGAGCCCTTTGATTTAGTTGTGTATATTGTTCCTAACCCTCAAGATGGCAGGAACATTTCTTTGATACCAATTGTAATGTCCCCTTTTTGGTATACTTAGAATTCTGCCCTAAAATCGCAATTTCCAAATATGAGACATGTTTATTAAATTACAACTTCTGATACTCTATTTTAGCCAATGATTCATAATCTAATATAACTAATTAATCATTATTTGACATAAATATATTGATCTAGATGAGTAGCTCATAATGCTGATTCTGAATTATTATCCCCTCAATAATCAATCATTGGGGAAGATTAGAGAAGGAACCTCAAGAGAGTGCTAGGAGTCTTTCCTGCTTAGCAAAGAATCTCTCCACCTCAATCATGTACTTCCATCTCTAAGAACCTCAAGAGAGTGCTAGGAGTATTTCCTGCTTCGGAAGGAATCTCTCGCCCTCAATCATTGAACTTCCAACTCTAGGAACCTCAAGAGAGTGCTAGGAGTCTTTCCTACTTAGCAAGGAATCTCTCCCCCTCAATCGTTGAACTTTCAGCTTTTCTTCCCATGAATAAATTATAGAAGCATTAATAATGTGGATTGATAATGCAATATGAAGTACAATTATCAACTGTCGTAGAGGTTGGAAAGGAAATCACAATAGGGTGCCCAGAAATCCTCCTATCCAGGCCCAAGAGTGGACATTCACCCTCTTGGCCACAAGTGTCAGGCACATTGGACATCCAACATTTGGTGGTCTACTTAGATGTCATTCTCGTATTTGCTCCCCTTCTTTGCATATCCTCCTCTCCTCCACAATTATTGATTCTAATATTCATACTTATATTAAAGAATCATAATTACTTATAAGACTCAATAATTGCTGCAAGCATCATTATTGCATAATTGTGATGATATATATATATATTCCACATATATAATTGTTCTTTGCTTATATCAATTACTAATTAGTATTCTTATATATGTTTATATAATTATTCTTTTCCTATATTAGTATTCATATATATATATATATTCTTTACTCATTGCATATTAGTCATTATAAAATTTATCTATATCTATATATATATACTTGTATGCCTATCAAATAATATATATATATATATTAAATAGCTTTATATTCCAATGCATATCACAGATTGTATCAATGTTGCTGCTGTTCTAAGTGCAGATCCTATTTCTTAATAATCCCCTTCTTATTCATTCATCTCTCTCCTTTATGCCCTCCTCACACCTCTTCATAAAGCGAGGCGTTCCTTGTAAGGGAGATGTCTTTATTGAAGGGAGGTGTCTAAATGAAACTATTTCATTTTCATGTTTAATCGCTGCTCTTTACACTGCTCTTAAATCATAATTAAATAAACTTATTTTTTATTAAGATCGCTGCCTTTGCTGTTAACTTTAAATGCAGTGCTGCTCCTTATAAAGTCTGCCTTTAATTATAATGGATTGCTGCCTTTGTTCATTATGACCGAATCGCTGCTATTTCTAATATATGTATTATTTATGTTTATATATTATCTGTTTCTTATTTTATTATTATATTTATATTAGTTTTCTATATGTGTTAGTATTCAAAGTATTATATTATTATAATAACAATATTTAAATTCATATTTTAATATTTACATTGTCATTTATTTGTTTTATTTATTTATTTGAATTTTAATGTCTGGGTTTTAGTGTTGCAATTTCGGGGGCATGACAAAGAAGATACAATTTGTAAATGTAAGCAAATCTTTTCACAAATAGGATCCTAGAACCTAAGAATAAACTAAGGTCTGAAAATCTGTGTAAGAAAGTTCTAAGTCAAAAATGTGATTTCCAGATTTCTTCTAAATGCGAATGTGCTGATTGCAGAACATTAATTGATTTCGATGTTTGCATTCAATGTTTGAATTCCTATTTGAATGTAGAGAGGCTCGCCTCTAAGGGATGCGTCCCTTGAGAGGACGTGTCCCTTTGGGCGTGCGGGCCTTCTCTACAGCCGGATATCAGTTAGCTTAACTAACTTAACACATATACCCCCTCACACATGGCGGATATATATCATAAGAATTCCGATTTTAATTTCAATATGAATTTCGAAAATCATTTATTAAAATTCGATTTTATACATGCATTATAAAATTCGATTTTACTTATTAGAAATATTAAATATGAAGAGCAATTTATCATATATAAAAGATTAAGGTGTTTATAGCGATCATAGTTTTATATCTGACCAAAGCTACAATTCATCAACACTCCCTCTTAGCTAGGGAAGATATTTCAAATCAAATAAGTCAAGATATCACCTTCACACGTGATATCGAAGATATGATATGCTTTCTCAATGTTGTCAAGTCACATGACATTCTTCATAACACATCTTCATTATGGTATGTGCACTGACATCAAGTCACATGATGTCTACCATAATTCATGGCATATCCACGGATATAAATATCCACCATGATTATCTCTTTAAGGATCACAATGATCTTCAGATGATATCAAGTCCCATGATATCCATCAAAGTGTCCAAGAGATACTATCATGACATGTCCACAGATATCAAGTCACATGATATCTATCATGATAGTTTATCATTGTAGAGTCGTCACTTTACAATGTCAAATACAAGTGTTCATTATCAGAAAGATCGTCACCTTTCGATAATGTACACAGGGGGAGTAGGCCCATAAAGTCATGGAGTCACACACATGACAAAAGAGTTTACACATTAAACATCTTTATATATTAGTACAATTATAAACAATTTGTATTTCAAACATAAATAACAAATTACATTTCAACCATACCAAGTTTCTTCCTGAAGTGCTCTACCTTGATCCGGGAGAGAGGCTTGGTGAGAATGTCTGCAGTTTGATCATTTGTACTAATATACTCCAACTGGATCACTTTCCTTTCCACCATATCTCTTACATAATGATAGGGGATCTCAATGTGCTTAGATCTGTCATGAAAGACAGGATTCACAGAGAGTTTTATGCAACTCTGATTATCACAATGAATAATTGTAGGATTCAAGGGCTCACCAAAGAGTCCCACAAGCAATTTACGAAGCCACACTGCTTCTCTTGCTCCCATTGAGGCTGCAATGTATTCAGCTTCCGTTGAGCTCTGTGCAACTGAAGATTGTTTTCTGCAAATCCAGGAGATCATAGCCGATCCTAAACTGAAGCAACATCCTGATGTGCTTTTCCGATCGGTTACACTTCCAGCCCAATCTGAATCAGAGTACCCATGAAGATCTAGTTGATCATTCTTGTAAAGAAGACCATATCCAATAGTGCCTTGAAGATATCTCAAAATATGTTTTACAACCATTAAGTGAATTTCCTTTGGTTCACACATGAACTGGCTGAGAACATTTACTGCATAGCAAATATCAGGTCTGGTGTTAACCAGATACATCAAGGATCCAATCATCTGTCTGTAAAGGGTTGGATTTGCACATTTGGATTCTGCTGCTGCTTCTCTCAATTTGTGAAGATTGGTTTCCATAGGTGTAGACATTGGTCTACAGTCCAACATTCCAAATCTTTTCAGAATGTCAATAGTATACTTCCCTTGGTTTAGTATAATGCCTTCTGATTTCTGCCATACTTCCAAACCGAGGAAGTAGTGTAGAATACCCAAGTCTTTCATGTCAAATTCAGAAATTAGATCCTGTTTCCCTTGAGCAATGAGGTGATCTTCTCCTGTGATCAGCAGGTCATCAACATATAAAATAATTATAAGCATATCACCTTTGATTACCTTGAAGTAGAGATTGGAGTCAACATTATTTTTGGAAAATCCTAATCCCAAGAGATAGCTGTCAATTCTTTCATACCAGACCTTGGGAGCCTGTTTAAGTCCATAGAGAGCTTTCTTCAGCCTGCACACATGTGAGTTAGATTTATGTATCACAAAACCTTCAGGCTGTTCCAGATAGACTTCCTCTTCAATGGTTCCATTCAGGAAGGCAGTTTTTACATCCATTTGATGGATCTTCCAGCCTTTAGCTGCTGCAATGGCTAGTACTGCTCTCACTGATGTGTAATGGGCAACAGGTGCAAATGTTTCTTCATAATCAATACCTTCCTTTTGAGAAAAGCCTCTAGCCACAAAACTTGCTTTATGTTTTTCTATACTGCCATCAACAACATGCTTGATTTTGAAGAGACATTTAGAAGAGACAACAGATTTCTCTTTTGGTCTAGGCACTATATCCCATACATCATTCTTTAGGATGGACTGATATTCCTCCGTCATTGCATCCTTCCAAGCTTGATGTCTGAAGGCTTCTGTAACACTGGTAGGTTCAGAGTTTATGATGTTGTTCATTAAAGCAACATAGCTAGAGAACCGTTTGGGTCTTTTACTCTTCCTGAACGTTCCTTTAGGTGCGGCATGATCCTCTGCTTCTTTGATCATCTTCCTGGCCCAAAGTGGTCTCTTTCTGCCGATGTCATTTGTATCCTCATTTGAAATGGCAGGAAGTTCATGTGGTATTTCCTCAGGATGCTCCCTTTGAATCTCAGGAGCAGGTTCCATTTCAGGTACACTAGGGGAATAGGTTTCTGTCTCACTAGAACTTCTTGCCCTCTTGAATGCAATGTCTTCTTCAAAGATGACATCTCTGCTCAACTCAATTTGTTTCTGCCCGGGTATGAATATTTTGTATGCTTTGGAGGTTTCACTATAACCCACAAATACTCCCTTCTTTCCAGAAGGTTCTAGTTTGAATCTCTTCTCTTTGGGTACATGAATATAGACAGGACAGCCAAAAATCCTAAAATGACTAATGTCAGGTTTTATGCCGGTAAAGGCTTTTTCAGGAGTTTTGTTATCAAGATGAGAATGAGAACATCTATTTTGGATATAAACAGCAGTCCTAGAGGATTCTACCCAAAAAGATGTTACAATGTTTTGGTCCAGCAACATTGCCTTAGCAACTTCTACAATGGTTCTATTTTTTCTCTCAGCAACTCCATTCTGTTGAGGATTGTAGGCAACTGTGAACTCCCTCTTAATTCCAACACTCATGCAGAATTCTTTAAAAATCTCAGAGGTATATTCTTTCCCATTGTCTGTCCTTAAGGTTTTATTTTCTTTCCGGAGAAGTTTTCAGTGAGGGCTTTAAATTCTTTGAACCTTTTGAGGATTTCTAATGACTCTTTGCACTTAAGGAAATAGATCCAGGTTTTCTTAGAGAAGTCATCTACAAATATGACATAGTATAGAAATCCTGCTTTAGAAGGTACAGACATGGGTCCACAAAGATCAGAGTGAACCAGTTCTAACACATTAAGGGTTTTACTCAGGCTATTCTGAAAGGATCCCTTAGTATTCTTTCCTAGGGCACAACCTTTACAAGTTCCCTCATGAGATGGTTTTAGCTTGGATAAGCCTGTAACAAGTTTTTCCATAGAAGGTAGGGCACGAAAATGGAGGTGTCCTAATCTTCTATGCCAGATTTCATTTGTATCAATAGTGTCAAGGGTAAGGGCTTGTTTAACCTCAGTGCATAGTTTGTAAAGGTACCCTTGTCTTATGCCTATGGTATGGGATTTCTTGATAGTTGAGTTCTTAGGCCATACTAGAACTTTACCATCCATAAATGTAACTCTGTAACCATTGTCGTCAAGGGCAGAGATGGATATAAGATTTCTCTTTATTCCAGGTACAAATAAGACTCCAGTGAGTTGCAGAGAAATCCTTGATTTCAACTTGATGGAGCATGTTCCAACCCCTTTTATAGGATATGCAGAATCATCCCCGATGGTTACTTCTTCATCAGACTTTTCAGTCATGGAGTCCAAGTGTTCTCTGAACCCTGTGATGTGTCGAGATGAACCACTATCAATTACCCAATTTTGAGTGTTGTCAGATATTTGACTAGAAAGGGTTGTATAGAACACAAAGTTCTCAGATTCATGATCTGGTTTTGACTTTTCTACTTTGGCAAAGGATGCTTGTTGTTTAGTTCTATCAGGGCACTTCATTGCATAGTGACCATATTGATCACATCTAAAGCATTGTACTTGAGAGATATCTTTCTTCTTATAAGATTCCTTTCCATTGGAATTTCTTTTTCTTTTAAAAGATCCTCTCTTGTATGAGTTTTTCTTACTCCTCTTATTAGATGTTGTGTGGAGAACACGAATGTCTTCATCTATGTGTTTCTGTTTATTTTCTTTTGTGGAAAGTCTTGTTTCTTCTTGAAGGCAGTCAGTTCTTAGCCTGTCAAACTTAGGGAGTTTAGACCTCGCACTTACTCCTTGAACAAATGACTCCCATGAGTTTGGTAGGCCTCCTAGAGCAATTAGAGTTAATTCTTTGTTGTCAATCTGATATCCAATTGTGGATAATTGATCCCTTAGTTCAATAATCCTCATGAAGTATGCATTAATGGACTCTCCTTTGTTTATCTGAGCATTGTTGATTTGCCTTTTTAATGCTAGAGTCCTGCAGGTGTTGTTGATTTCATAAGTACTCTCAAGAGATTTGTACATATGGTATGCAGTTTTATGTTTTGCTAGGATAGGCACTATGTGATCCCTAACTGCATCTACTAGGATTTTCATGGCTCTTTCATTGTTTTCGATCCATTGAGTTTTCTCAGGTTTAGCCTTTGGCTCCCTTTTATTTTCTCTCACAAGTGAGTCTAGTTTATTCTCTCTAAGGATCATCATGATTCTAAGTTTCCATGATGTGAAATTGTCTGCTCCTGCAAGACGATCTTCAAATCTGATCACACTTGACATTATGAAGAATGTGATGTGAATTTGATTTTTGAAAAATACGAATTTTCTAGAGCAAACTGATTTGATTTGGATTCACACAACCTGGCTCTGATACCATGTAAATGTAAGCAAATCTTTTCACAAATAGGATCCTAGAACCTAAGAATAAACTAAGGTCTGAAAATCTGTGTAAGAAAGTTCTAAGTCAAAAATGTGATTTCCAGATTTCTTCTCTAATTTTGATTTCCAGATTTCTTCTAAATGCGAATGTGCTGATTGCAGAACATTAATTGATTTCGATGTTTGCATTCAATGTTTGAATTCCTATTTGAATGTAGAGAGGCTCGCCTCCAAGGGATGCATCCCTTGAGAGGACGTGTCCCTTTGGGCACGCGGGCCTTCTCTACAGCTGGATAAAGTTAGCTTAACTAACTTAACACATATACCCCCTCACACATGACGAATATATATCATAAGAATTCCGATTTTAATTTCAATATGAAGTTCGAAAATCATTTATTAAAATTCGATTTTATACATGCATTATAAAATTCGATTTTACTTATTAGAAATATTAAATATGAAGAGCAATTTATCATACATAAAAGATGAAGGTGTTTATAGCGATCATAGTTTTATATCTGACCAAAGCTACAATTCATCAACACAATTGACAATATAGGAGAGTGTAACTTTGAACCGAATGCAGTATCTACAGATTTACATAATTCATCCAGTTCAGATTGTGTATAAGGAGCCTTTGAAGATCATTTGCGAAGGCCAAATATTGTTCCTTGGAGCATTTGTGGTTTTTACATTTTGCTTGTATTAGGAAATGGAATTAATCTCCCTTTTACCATTAAAAAAGAAGAAGAACGAATCCTTTTGCTCTCAGGGTTTCCTTACTTGTAGAAAAGAAGGCAGTGTATATTGCTAACAGATGGAATCTCATTGGTTGAATTTATGAATATTTTGATGCTTTTTTATTTCTATTTCTATTTTATTATTTGTTTCTCAATAGCCATTGAGGAACCATATGAAGTGAAAGTTTTACTATATATATGCTGACTGTGTGCCAGTTATAAGGTTGTTGATGATTCATACATGCTTAACTATCGTGGATATGACAACAGGGTTGTTTACTTTCCAGAAGTTTTATACATTCAGTTAATTAGCATTTTAGATTCCAAATAACATGGCAACAAGACCTTTCATTAGCAAAGATAAAATTGTGACCATGTCCGATATTACTGTACAATCTAAGGGCTACATCTACATTCTATACAAGGCACTTCTTCAATGTGTGCATGACAAACCCAGTGGATTGTATTTTCATTGTAAACTAAAAAGGGCACCCAGACATGATTAGAGGCTTCAAGCAGATGCTATAAAAAGTACCAAAAGAGACTTACCGTTTAACTATATGTTCAGTGAGATTAAAACTTTAAGAATTTATAGAGTAACAGATTTCTAGAGCCCATATGCATGTTACAAGTCATCACAAAAATCACAGGGAGATTGAAAAACTTGTAGGGGGTCCCAGTGGCTTTCCTTCCTTAGATTGGGGTTTTGAATTTTACTATAAGATATGTAAAATACTTGAGAAAAAGTGCATTAAGTTAACTTTCATACCTCTGTAATTTAAGGAAAAGTATCAAATCCATGAAAGATTGAAGCGAAACAAGTAACAACTCAAAGCTCTGCTGGTTAAAGGATTGATTGTTCCTGCAGGATGATGTACACTGGGGAACAGGCTGTTCCATGAGCATTAGGGTAAAGGAACATGGTGTAGATATAAAGCATGAGTGTGCCAGCAAGTCTGCTTTGACAGATAATATTTTGAAAACAAAGCACCATATTTGTGTTGAGAATACCAAAGTCTTAGTAGTGAAGGAAAGCTATTTTAAAAAGCGCTGGAGGGATGGCATTGAAACTAACAATCATACTTATAGTTGAATAGAGATGAAAGGTTGGACTCAAGGTAATTATGGAGGCCTATTATTAATTAAATGAGAAGACCCACCACCTAATGATAATGGACATTTAATAATGTTCAATTGATGTCATGCCCCCTGATTGCATCTTGCACAGGAATATAATACAATCACTGACCAAGGAGTGATGAGTAAGAGGCAGTGATCAAGTTTAAAAAGAGAATAGGAATCGCAACAAGGGAAAAAATAATATTAATTAATAATTAATTAAAAGATAAAGGTAGCGCTCCCTTGAGGGAAGACATGACTCTTGGCAAGGTATATAATTTATGAAAGGATGTGACTTTCCCCCTCAAGGGGAAGATATTAAAGGGAGGACATTTTATTGGAGGAGGAGATCAAATCAATCAAGTGGATGTGAAAAAGGGAAAATAAGAAATTGGAATTATAAGAGATCTATTGGAATAAATATCACTTTTAGCAAGAATATCATTGGGAAGTATGTTTTAAAAATATAAATTAGGAATGACTATGTTTATATATGAATATAAATATAAATATATATGTATTATAATTGCATAATGAAATGATATTTGATTAACAATTAATATAATAAGATTCCTTTTGCAATCTATTTTGAATTTATACAAATAGGGAGATCAATCAACCTTCTGGGTTCATGACATGGGAAATACGGACTTTTACTTCATCAAGTATGCCACCCTCGAGATGCAGCGCTCGTGGGACCAGGAGGTGTATGAGTGCTCCTAGGCTTGTTGAGGGAGGCAGTCTTCATGCATCTTATCAAGCACATCGCCACCGAGATGGAGCACTCGTGTGCTGGGAGGCGAATGAGTGCTCTTGGGTTTGATCAAGGAGGATGGAGCGCCTACAAGGTGGAATGAGGGATGGAGTAGATTTGAGATCCTGCCATGTTCGTGGGCCAAGAGGCGGATGAGTGCTCCCGGGCTTGAGGGACATCTCAAGTACGCCATCTTTGAGATGCAGTGCTCGTGGGGCTGGGAGGTGTGTGAGTGCTTCGGGCTTGAGGGTCTTCTCAAGTACGCCACCCCGAGATGGAAGGACAAGGATCCACCCATGTTCTCGCAATACGAGGACAACCGTCCTTGAGATTGTGGTTTGGAAAAATTTCTAGTGAATTCCTAATTTGATTGGCTATTGGAATATGTCTTGGAATAATCATTAGTGATGTTAAGTTATTTTCCGTTCAAATGTTAATGATGATATGAATTATAAATCTAACTATTATGATGTTTTAGCTATGATGTATTGCTCTCAATATTATTATATTTTATGTGTTAATCTGAATATAACCATAAAGTTTATACTTGTTATTACTAATATTAGTTTTTAGTGATTATTATTGTTTTGGAGGCCTAAATTTAGGAATATCCCAAAAGGGGACATCATAATTGATGTTGTAACTAATTATTTTTAAAATGGCTAGTTCATTTAATACTTTCATGTTTTCTTTCCCTAGGTGGCCCATTTTTGGCATCTTGGTTATATTTAGAAAGTTGTCTTCTGCAATCATAACACACCTCTCTTCATCTTGACGATGGATCACAGAGTGTTAAAATGTTGATGAAAAATATCCTACTCAAAAAGCTTTCTTTTCATCTATTCATGAGCTGTGAAAACTGAAATGAAAATTGCTATTCAATATTCGTTGTTTACAAAGGAGAGGAATACTCCTTAAATAATACAATACAGGACGATGTTTTTAATTAAGGAAAGAGTTATCAATATGCAACCAAATAATGAACATGGGCAGCTAAGGATTGCTAGATTATGGCGAGAAGTGGCTAGCTAGCAATTGCCTATAAGAATACATAATGAAAATCAAATGACTTAGTCACGGGCCCCTCCTTCCACAGTATCTCATCGAAACCTTACTCCTGGAATTTCTTATGCATCCATTGCTGGTTGGAATCTCTCTATTCTTGTTCAACAGGTCACCTCCTCTATAGGGGCAGATCTCCCCCCTACTTACCCCAAGCAACCTACTTGATTTTACTCTTTGGCTGACTTCATGTCTATGGATCCCATCAACTACACAATACCCCACCACCACTCCCTGGATCAATACCCCACCTGCCACTCTTCATGCTTCACATTTCTCTTGCTACAATCTACTGTATTTTTGGGACTTGTGGAAAACAAAAATTAATGTCATATGCACCTTCCTGTGCTTAACTTACACTCCCGTGCCACATTTTTATTCACCCCCAAATTCGTAATGATCTCCAGTGAGGCTATTCTGATACCAAATACTGCCATGATAAGCTAAGGATCCAAGTTCCTTTGTTTAAGGCCATCAAGAGCTCATTTGGCTTATCCCCTATGATGGGGGAATACCTTGCTCTCATAATTCATTGATTTCAAAAATAAGAAAATTTCTTGGTACTTGGTTCAAAATGAAAAATATTGGTAGCATTGTATTTAGACAATAGAGAAGATTCTTCTCTATGACCCTATGAAGCAAAGGCTAGATGAAATGGTGTAGGAGGCTTTGGAAGCCTTGCCTCCAGTACAAATCCATACCTCTAACTGGAAGCTCTGTTACCTGGTTCTTTTATTTCGCCCCCCGTATCCGTGTGGGTATGGTTTTGGTCCTAGTTCTTTGCTGGTTCTTTGGGTTCTTCTAGAGTCCTTCCTGATCACCTTGGGTTCCTTGACATAAGGACCCACAGCGAACTCGGGGTGCCCGAGAAGGACCCTGGGCGAACTTGGGCCAAACCCAGCTGAACCCTGGGGGACCCAAGGGTTCCCCCCAAAAAAACAAAAAAAGTAATTTTTAAAACATTTTTTATGTAAGTTAACAAGAAACAGGTAGGTAATTGGTGCAAGAATAGGAAATGTCAACTTTTTGGAGACATTGGGTATGGTTTGCTATTAAATGTATATGCATATGTATTAACATACATACATACATGCATACATACATACATATATATACATACATATGTATGTATACATATATATATGTATATATATGTATATACATCTATATATATGTACATGTACATATATAACTATATATATATGTATATACATCTATATATATGTACATGTACATATATAACTATATATATAGATGTATATACATATATATATATTTGTATATATATATATATGTATATATACATATATATATGTATGTATATATGTTCCCGTACTCGTAGCCAAGGAAAAAATAATTACCGTATCGTTGTACCCATACCTGTACTTGTATTTGTACCCGTAACCGAACTGGTAACTTAGATTGGAAGTCAATTTATGGACCTCAAGCTTTGCATACTGGATTCATGGACTCATTTGGAACAAATGGAGGAGGGAGAGTCCTCTGCAAAACACTGTAAGGACCTTAGTAGTCCCAAATAATATTTGGAAACACTGAATGATGTTGGGGTTGATCACAAAATATACACATAAAATCCCAGGTTTTGATAATTTAGAAGCTCATTGGTGTTTTCTTTACATTTTGTAAAGCCTCATGTTATCTTCAATATGGTTGAAGTAGTTTACTGCTAACAGGTGTTGGTAGAATATATATAGACATTGATATTTTGAATGTAGCACCTATCTGGAGGGATATGGGCTGTGAATTATGTTTTGTAAACATGCTCTGCAGTTTACATTCATAGACTCAACATGTATAAGTGGGATCTTTCAAAGTCAATGGTGGAAGGAAGTTTGTTGGTTACAAAATATGCTTTGGATTTTCTCTTCTCTTAGTAGACCTATCCAGTCCTCTGCTTTTGGACCCAAAAGAAAGGACCGGTGCTGATGTAACAATGCCTTTTATCATGAATACAAAACAGATAAATAGAATGGGAAGATACTTCTTGTTGGGATTGCAAAATTCTTGTGTAGCATACGACATAAATGCTTCATGTTTATTGAAGTTGAAGCAACAAGGATTAGAGATTTTGGTGATTTTCTATCTACTTTCTTCCACTACCTTGGTTAGAGATGCTTGACTCTTTTTCTTCTTGAAATCACCACTTTTAGGCATATAATTTGTCTGTGGAGGACCAAGGTCTACCAAATTGATTACTTACTTCTTTCAGCCAGTCATAGATGTTGGAGGTGTCAAGCAACCTCTTGATACTATTGACTCATGTAAAAATGGAGATAGATTTGTGAGGCTTGCTCATCCTTGCAGTGTACTATCATGAAGACTCCTTGGCACCCCATCTCTCATTCTAATGATCATGGCTCTATCTCTGATATTTGGGACTCTCTAACACCCATCTTTCATGGCATGGATCTCAAGGGCCAACTCACATTACCATTTTCTTTTCTACCACCAGCAGTTCTTCAGCCTTGATTTTTAGGGGAGGTTCTATATGGAATCAAATGCCTCCTAGGATTTCCCAACATGGTCCCATTAGCCTTGGACTTTCTCTGATGACCATTCTCAAAATCTATTTTGTGCTCCTATAGTGATTGATGATAATATCAATGGCTCCTCCAGTGTGTCCTGAAATATTGACACCTGATGATTTTTTGTTCTCTGCCCCAGTTGCCTTATGTGTTTCCACTACTTGTAGGGACCTCCCATTGTACATCTTTTTATGCTTTTTTACTTATACTTGGTTGGGGCTTACCTTTTTTAGTTTTTTAGGTTTACTCCAGTATGTCTATTTCTTTGTTTTTCTGCCTGTTTTTGCTTTATCATATTTGCTTTCAATCCAGGGCTCCCTTTGACCTACTCTTTGCTATTGTAACTATTGTATGTTCTGGACCCTTTCACTTATTCTTGGTCATTTGTAGACATTAAGATTTAATATAATTCATTTCTTTTTTCCCATGTTCCATGACATTTTGGGGATGGGGATGGGGATGGGGATGGGGATGGCGACGGGGGGACGCGTTTTTGGGACGTTTCCTAAGGGGCAATTTTTAGGGGACGGCAGGGGACAATGACATACAAAATATATATATATATATATATATATATGATTTTTTCAAAATTTATTAATATATTAGAGAGAGAGAGGGAAAGAAAGATAGATATGTCAATAAATTAATAATTGATAACAATATCAATATGTAAATAAATCGTGAGAGTAGTACTATAACAACATAAGAAATGTCATTAAAGCATTATAAAATTTATCACAGCAGTATCAAACATCAATAAAACCATGGTCTATCAATATCCAAATGTCTCAAACATGTATCCAGAAGTCTCAAAGTTCAAACATGAAAATCAAAATATTAAATACAACAGTTTATGAAATTAAGCCTCATTCGGGCTATGAATATCCAAAGACTCAGAACTATATATATTCTGACTTTTGGTCAAGGAAGATGCAAATAAAGATATATTCATTAAGAAATACTCTTTTCTCAAGCTGTGTGCTAACTATTTACTCTATATAATCATCACTTTTTTTGTTCTAAAATATCTATCACATGTATTGAAGAGTATCTATGTTATATCACATTAGAGAAAAGTAAATTACATATTGAAAAATACATCAATTAGCTACGTTAGGTCCATAAAAAACTCCTCTCTCAAAGATGTCTTGTTTTGATTTAAACATTACATAATGTGGAACATTCAAAATTTATCCTATTCTTGCACTCTGTAGGACTTTATCAATTTCTCATACCACCTTTTGTATGATTGACAATTTGGTTATTGTTAATTATAGCTTTCATGATAATCCTTGATCTTAACGGTGGTATCAGAGCATGTAGGTAGAAGTTTAATAAACTTCAAAAAATCGAATTTTTTATTGTTTTTTAATGTTTGAAGCTCTCAGCCTGAGGGGGACAGCTAGCCGTCCCTAGTATGATTGGGGACGTTTCCAACATCCCCAATTCGTACCGGGATGGGGAACTGTCCCCAAACTGCCGGAAACGCTGCATTTCCTATTGTTGGGTTTCAATTAGCACCTCTGGAGTGCTTATTGGAAACGGACAGCTATTGCAAGTGTGTTAGTACATGCTCTTCGGATTATAGAGAGGAAGATCTCTCTTTGCTGATTTTATACTGTAAAAAAGGGGTGTACTAAGATTTCCTATCTTTTTTACTCAGCGGTAGGACACAAGGGTGCATAAACCAATGCGCCGTAGCTAAGCTTTTTCTCTGGTTTCCGCAGATCTTAACTACGACTAACTAAGCTTCTAAACTATCCTACCTCCTCAAGAAAAACAGAGCATGAGGGCATAGGAGCGAAATGGTATGGTTGGATCACTTGAATCCTCCGTCTCAATGGAATATGGCCGAGGCTCTGAACCTTCGGATATATACCAAGATAGGGCTCGATACAAGCAAACACTCGTTACGGTAAACTGGATCTGAGACTTGCCAAGGAGGAGGAACCCCTATCCGAGGTATAGGCTTGGAAGCAGCTCACTGGAAACAACAAGGAACGATGGCCTTTCTAACAGGATTCCCGAGGAGGTGACGACACCTGTCCAAAGTCTAGGCTGCAAGAAAGATCATTAAACAACATCAAACGATAATGATTGATGACAAAATATCCAAGGAGGCGACGACACCTGTCCAAGGAGGAGATTGAAACAATGCACTATTTAAAAACAAGACTTTGAATAACTCAAATAATTAGATCAATCAAGCTTGCACCATCTGATTTATTCTTTAAGATTCTTCAAAGAATTACAAAGGTCGGGACAGCAAAGGCACGAAATCATGCACAATTGCGATCAACCAACGAACTCTCATCCAAGAGTGAACAGATATAAACAAGCGAACTCTGGCAACAGTGGCGCAGCAATTTTGCTAGCAAATAAAGGTTAAACAAATAAAGAACCTAAGGCTCTTATTTATAGGAACTCAAAGGAGTAGGCAACCCTAAAATCTCCTTGAGTTAACAAACAGTTCTTGCCAATCAGCAAGATATTATTCTATGTCTAAATGTAGGTGAGCAAACAGTTAACTGGAAATCTACTTCAGTTAACTGAAACTAAACAAAAGTCAAACTGGAAGTCTACCTCAGTTGACTGACACCTAACTAAAAGTGAACTTATGTTACAAATGTGTCTCCAAATAGACATCCACCTTTTGAGGAAATCTGAGATCCACAAATCGTGGGAGTCAAATAGACATCCTAGATTAGTGGGATCTGACATGCATGATCTGTGGAGATCTGGAGTCAACTTGGAAAGGGGCATCAAGTTGACTTCAGTCATCATTAATGCTATTTGGAGGGTAGGACGTCCTCCCTTGGTGCTTTACACCTCTTCACCACTGGTCAACAAAGTCTCTATCCAGTCATTGACCTCTTCGGCCTCCGGGCAATTAATGCTCTTCAAGATGACCATGTGGCGCCTAAGCATTTCTTCACCCGTCGTAAGCTGCTGATGATAGGTTATGCATTGGGCAGCTGCTTCATCTAACTGGACAGACATGGCTGCAATTTTGGCTAATTTGCAGCCATTGGGATCTTCAAGGAATGAAGATCGGATGACATCCTGGAATCGTGTCTGCACGGTTTCAAGTTCCACATATTCTCCTCCTTCCCGCTGATATTCTAACTCCGGGAAGGATATTACCAACGTTCTTGCGAAGTTGATAATATTGGCGACGAAGCGTCTATAGTCAATCAGCTCCACAGAGTTGGCATCATAGGCTCTCACCTTGTATGCCACCTGTTCTTTCCACTCAAAGAGATGGTGTTTATTTTCTGTGGTCGTAACTGATTCATATGCTTGTTGCAAATCAGCAACTGTCGCCTCCTCTCTCGGCCTCTCTTGAGCTGCCTTTATATCTGACTTCTGGATTTCTGATCGAAGTCCATGTGCTCTGTCTCTCAGCTGATATGCTTCTGTCAACACACACCGCCCTTTGACAACAAACTCATCCACTTGACGTCTCAAGTGTTTACCGTATGTAATCAACTGATGATGGTTCCTTTCAGCTGGGAGATCCAACAGTCCTTGAGGCAAAGCCGAGGAGTTTGGAGTGTCATGTATCAAACTAGAAATGTACAACTTTAGCTGACGGATTTCAGCCTTCAAGGCTGCTTTGTCTTGTCCATCTTTTGTCATCCTTTCTTTGACACTCGCCGAGGCAATTCCAAGAAGGTCTGCCTCCACCTGTCGAGTGGTCTTTCCAAGGTTCACCTTTGAAAGCGTGAAATCCTCAACCCTCACATTATGTATATCTTTGTCTTCAGGTGGGGCAGCAGTCTCTATGATGACCTCGTTCTCTGCATTCTTTTCTACATGTGTCTGCTTCTTCAACTTCTTTACCGGCATGTCTTGTGGGGCATGATGGAATTCAGAGAAGTCAAGCTGATATGAAGGCCTCTCCCTCTTTCTCCCAAGCGAGCTTTCCAGCCAGATAGAATCTCGGCTAGCATCGCTGGGAGGAGGAACATAGGTCCCCTGAATGCTAGAAGAACGAGACTGTGCCGTGGCAATGTCTCGTGGTGGCGAGTCCAAATCAATAGGACTTTGTGACCTCTGTGATGGTGGTGAAGATGGTGGCTCTGTTTCTATCACTGGCACCGCTTCTGCTACAACTTCTTCTACAATGGTTTCCGCCTCTACGGCGATTATTTCAATCACTGGTTCTTGTGTAGTTGCAGCGGTCTCAACTGTCTCAGGCAAATTGGTGGCTGTCTCCACCTGTACCTCTTGCCGGCTTGTGCTGGCAATTCCTTTTCTCCCCCATGTGCTTCCTGACATCCGCATTCCTTCTGGAGGAAAGCTCATCTTCTTCTGTCTGGGTTTCCTCCTAGACGTGGAAGGTAGTGTAGACTGAACCGCTGGCGGCTCTGATCGAGGAAGTACTACCTTCCTTGTCCTTTTACTGTCCAGGTAGAGTTGACTGTGTCGAACTACTCTACCCGTTCTTTCCTCAATAGACGTACTCTCTTTCGCGTACCAGTCTACCTTGCCGAGTGGTTGTGAATCCACTAGACCCGTGAAGAAGGAAGAAAGAATAACTTCTCCTTCGTCTTCAGATAAGCCCTCGATGTCTTCTGACATGAATTCTGCAATCTGCGAGAGCTTGAATCTGCTATGGTTCCTTCTTCTCACTTCGAACTCATCCTCGCAGTTGACCCAAAAATCTTCCATGAAAGGTTCATGTGATGATCTTTGCTCAAGGTGAGCTGCGAAGATGCCTCTGGGGTCATAGGATGGCCTCCTGTCGATGAGGTACTTGAGATTAAATCTCACTATTTCTTGGCTTATCAACCTTGCATCAGCTGCTGTTCTGCATCTGTAGAGTCCCATCTGAAGAGGAAAGTTCACTGCAGCCTTTTTCTTTACGCGAAGGTAAGAGTGAACATCGGCCAATTGCCTCAGGAATTCCATGAACACTACCCTATCTGAGGGGTAACGTGGCATCATGGCGGGGTGGCCATTATAGCCATACACGCGTATGTAGGTGAAAGTGGGGAATTGTATGAACCAATCCGCCCAGTCCACCATTGCTGCCTTAGCTGCTGGTGAAATACGCACGTGCATCTCATGGTCTAGCTCGTGCACGGTGTGCATAGTAAAAAGGTCATTTATTCTTTTGAAATGTCTTTCCGCTAGAGTGAACTCCAAGCGAGGAAAGTATTCTTGTACCTTTTGCACACCCAGGGTTCCCACAGTGTTTAATGTTCTGAAATCGCCTTGGAAGGCTATCAGGTAGACCAGGTATGAACACATGTGGAAACGGTGCTCTTCTAGAAATCCGGTGAATTGTTGGTGGAGTGTGTCACTGATCAGGGAGGCCCAGTCGTAACGTTCTTTTCTGCTGATTATCTTGCCAATAATGTAGAACATCCACGGCTGGAAGGATTTTCCCTCCTCTTGTCCAGTGACTCTGCTGAGTAGGGTGATTAGCACTCCGTACTCGTCTTTGAATTCTCCTCTACCAACTACTCTGGGCAAACTGTTCCTCTTTGTTTTCAGCCAATGTTCAGCCATTATAAGCGAACACTTGTCTTTTGAAGCCTCGAATGCCTTTTCGCATTCTGTCACTGATATGACCTTCTTGGTAGGGCATGGTGGGATTGCAAAACAAGTCTCTATGTCTACCGGCTTCAAGCTGCAAATCACCCTCCCGTCAACTGACAGGATCTCTCTTGTAGTCGGGTTGTAATGCTTAATGCAAGCAATTACAAGCTCGATGCTTTGTAAGGTGATTGGAATAGATGCTGCTTGAAACAAACCGGATTCTTCGATGTTCTGCAATGTGATTTGATTCATGCCCTCCAAGTCTTCAGAACTGACCTCTGGATTTTTCTGCCATAAGTCTGTATCAGTCGTTTTCAGGTAATCATGGTATAAGACTTTTTGGTCTTGTATTGTACCTGAGAGTACTGCATTCTGAAAACCTTGAATATTGACTGGGCACTTGACCCTGTTCTGACACTTTTCTGGAAATGCTAAAAATAGCCTCGCCGGGGGTAGTTTTTACGAAAAAATCTGAGACATGGGTTTTGTTAAGAATGATTTTCTAAACAGACCCAGATCGTCAGAAATTCGAAAAAACGAGTTTTTCTTTGACATGCAAGAGCCCTTCGGTGGCAGAGGCAGCAAGGGCACCAGAAAGTGATTTTTCTCGAAAAAAATCTAACACATGGGTTTTGTTCGTGCTTCAGAGCCAAACAAACCCAGTTTGTCCGTTTTTCAATATTATGACTTTTTCCGAAACCCTAAAAAATAGGGGCAGCAGGGCTACTTTTTCTGAAAAAATCTACCATGTGGGTTTTGTTGAAAAAGTTGTGTTGATCATACCCAGTTGGTCAGATCTGTGAAAATCTGTCGTTTCCTGTGACATGCAAAAGAAATATAGACAGAAGTAGAGGAAATAGACAGAAGATGGATTGGAAGTTATAAACTGCCACTTGTAATAATCTGTCTCTGGAAACAATCTTGGGAGAAGAATGCTTTTACTGCCAATTATCTTCAAAAATATTGAAGATCCGTTCAAAACCCCTGCCAGATCTTGAAAACTTGTTCTTGGGAGCTACTTGATGTTTTATCCTTCAACCTGCAAAAAGAATAATGAGGAAAAGGGACGCCTAGCATGAATATAAAGCAATTAGGGTTAAGATCCACAAAGTATGGAAGATAACTCATCATTCAGTCCTGATTTGGAGTTCTAAAAGATGATTTCCACTGATTGTGGAGTGTTTTTCTCTTTTTTGGCTCCAAATTTGCTAACTCAAGTCAACATTTCTGTTTGACTTTCCTTTAGGCGTCCAACCTTGAGTTTGATCTTTTTTGCTTATTTTGCAAGCTGAAGTGCTCCTGTTTGATCTTCGATTCAGGTTGCTCAGTTGATCTCGAGCAGTATCTGACAGTTCTGTTGTTGAGGCAGGATCAATGTGATTAGATATGCCTGGGAGAGGTTAGCTCAGAAAACTGAGTTTAGGCCTCCAGAAAGAAGGGCGCCTTTTCTTGAAAGGGGCGCTTTTGACAATGCCTTAGTCAATTTTCACTGACTCGTTCTTCGTTTTGACCTTTTCAGACCCTCTTTGCTTTGATCTGACGTTCCCGATGTTTGATGAATCAGATGATTCTGCTTGATGATGTGTCGGGTAGCTGGTTCAGTCTTGTTCACGATGCCTGACTTTGCAGTGGCAGCTGGCAAGTTTTGGGCCTCCAAACTAAAGGGCGCCCCTGGCCAGCAGGGGCGCTTTTAGCTTTTGCCTAGTTTTATCTTGGTTGTGGACTGCCAGCCTTTGACCTTCTTCATCAGTCGATTGATTTGTCGGAAGTTCTTGCTGATAGTCTCGCTGACGAGATAGGTCATAGCTGAGAAGGTCGTCTTGGGAGGTAGTGAAGATTCCGGCTGAATCTGGACACCTTTAGGAAAGGGCGCCTTTCCTTGAGAGGGGCGCTTTTAGCCATGCCTTAGCCATTTTCTGGCTTATCTTTCCAGTTTTTCAAATTTGGCTTTTTCTGCTTGATCTCGTCTCGTGATCGTCTGGTGTGTCTTGTGGACTTGCTGTTAGATTGATCACGTAGCCGGGAGGAAGCTGGAAAGATATCATGTATAAAGCTACAGCTCTTGGATTCATCTGATGTCTGCAACTGAGGGGCGCCCCTGGCCAGCAGGGGCGCTTTTACCTTGAAGTTTTCAGATTTGGCACTTCTGTCGTCAATGGATCCTCCATACTTCGCTGACGGTCGGTCAATGATTGCTGAATCAGATAATCTTGCTGATTGTTTCGTTGTCGAGCTAGTATGAAAGTGAAGAGGATGACTGTTTTGACACTGCCAGATGATTTGATTTTCCCTCTAAGGTTCAAGGGCGCCTTTCTTCAAGAGGGGCGCTTTTAACCACTGTAGACTATGTTTTGCCTTGGTAGACAAAACGTGCACCTTCCAGACTTAGCCAAATTTTGGCCTTTTCCGTTTTGAGAATCTCCTTCGTTGAACGTCATCATTTTTATCTTTTTCCGCCATGGTTTCTTCGTTGAAGCTTTTGAGGTTTAGCTTTCAGCACCTGGTACTGGCCAATCTGCCATTAATGGCTGCGGAGCTCCTAACTTTGTTCCTGAAAAATAGAAATAGACCCACCAGAGTAAAACATATTTTTTGATAATTCTGACTTGATCAGTGTGATCGTGAAGGCAATTAATCCTATCAGAATTATTTTCAATCATTTCCGGGAAGGTCCTATTTTTTAGGGTTTCCATAAAAATAGGGGTGTAAAACCCTAATTTTTCGTTTTTTCAAAATTTTAACCATAGGTTCCTTGACAGAAACCCACAAGGATTTCATATTTGGTTTGACCTAAAACATACTTTAGATGGCATTTTTACGTTGTTTAGCTCAATTTAAGCAGAATGCAAAAATTTCATTTTGGGTATAACACCTATGAATTTTGCTGTTTTGGGACAGCAGGGGGATGTCCCCTTTGTGTCGCCCTATCCCGGGGACAGCAGGGGATGGGGACAGGGGGTTTTGGGGCAGGGGACGTGTCACCGTGTAACCCTGCTTTTTTCTTTAACATTGCTGCAGTCATTTAACTTTCTAAGAGTTCTTAGGTCAAAAACAAATCTGTATGAACTTCACAAAAAATAGGTGTCTACATTTTGAATCAACACGCGATTGACTAAAATATACAAATACTAGCTTGAATCTCATCCAAATGTGGTCCATCATAAATTATTTGGTGCAGTACATGATTACGAAGAAAAGAAGCTTAACCATAGGTATCATTATATTAAAATGTAAAACCAATGGTAAGAGAATTGCATTCCCCAAAAGAGGTTTTAAATGAAACTTGATACAAAGCTTAGACTATAACTGAAAGGCTTTTATCACTTATTCATATCTGTATAGATTCTAGAACTCTTCTGTGGCAAGCCTTAATTACTTGGTGCATCCTACCAACAACAGTTAAACAAATACCATACAAGTTATGTTGTTGTAGTGCTACAGAGCTGCTTTCTCTGCTACAGTTGAGCAATAACTGAAAGCTAAAAGGGTTGCTATGATAAATTGACTATCTTTATCTTATGTATTTTGAGCTTATACAAATTATCTAACTTCTTGTCATATCATATTTCTGCTATGTTTATTTCAGCTAAACAAGTTTGTTTGTATTGTTTTATGGCTTATGAAACTATCAGGTTGGACACTGCGTGGCAAGACACGCAGCTGAAGGACTGACAAGTAATTTGTGGTTTACAATTATACAATTGATTATTCTACAGTTTATTGGAATGCCAGATGTTGTGAATATAATGTCAACCCTACTTTTGAGGCTTCCCTTTTCAAGAAGGTATGGAGAAATTTGCCAAGTTAAGAGAAGTTAGTAAAATAAGAGGCTTATGTTCTTTCCTTTATCTGCATTGTTTATAAACACAGCACCAAATTTTTCATTACTGGAATCAAACATGCGCTTTTGAGGTTGAATTTATTGCTCGGCTATCATAGAGGTTTATTTAATTAATATAAAGCTAAATTTCACATTTGGGATATTAGTTTAGTAAATTGGGATGATACTGTTCTAAAATTCATTCTTGATGGGGTTATCAAAGTGTACATGCAGAGCTATTTTGGCCATTTTTCTTGACAATGCATTTTTTTGTGCCATCAACTGTACATTAAGAGATTGGCATCTGTTATCTTTTGTAAAGGAAAAAAACACTAATCAGAAGTTGTACCTTACCCTGATGTCCTATTCCAGCTAATAGTGGAATCCTAAGTAGTAGTGTAACTGAACCATACATTTTGTTTTTGGTAGATTAGTGAGGGTTCTATATGGGTCCTTGTCCAAGATAAGCTAGGATTTCTGCAAATCTCAGATTGCCAATGTTATTGACAGCTACTCCTCAGTGCTGGTTGCTGCTTATTTGGCTGAGGCTTCAAAGTCTGGTTCTAAAGAAGTTGTGCTTCATAATTTGGATCCTTTGCCTGAGCTAGGCAAGGATGGAAAGCTCCAAAAGTTTCTTTCCCTTGGAGATATTCTGATTAGAGTGGTTGAAAGTTATCCTGACTTGGTACTTGAAGGCCGCCTTGAGCAATTTTCTGGGGAGTAGGAAGACAAGTCTTTGGTTTACAGCTTTTTGGGTAAAAGAACATTGATTCAAGAGATCTACAATTGGATTTAAATTACCTGGGGCAATATTGACAGTTCAACTTTGGCATTGTTATGGAATTTGAGTGATAATGGTTCCTGGGTTTTTGGTAGAATTGAAATGTATATGTACCGTTGGAAACCTTTATTTGATTCTTAGAAGGAAGTTATTCCCAAAGTCCCTCTTTGGATTTGATTTTATAGACTTTCTTTGTGGCTGATGAATCCAGATATGGTCAAGCAGCTGGCTGGCACAATTGGAGTTTTTGTTAAATTTGAAAATGAGAAATTTCTGCACAATTTTGTGAGGGTTTGTGTGGTTGATATTTCTAAAGTCTAAACCCTTAAATCACTCCATTCGGGTTGTATATGCATTTGGTTCCTAGATTCACTATGTGAATTTTGAAGGTCTTCCATTCAGGTGTTTCCAGTGTAATCAGTTTGGGCACAAGATATTGAGTTGCACCTGTCAACAGTTCTTTGGTTCTCCTTAGTCTCAGCCTTGATGTTGGGTTAGAAAGGCAGGCTTAGAAAGTTTCATTTGGAGAAGCCATTGTTGTTTCTTTGCTAAGAATCAATGTTCCCCTTTTGGCATGGATGAGGGCCTTTGACATGGTGGGAGCTCTTCAACTTTTGGAGGTTTTGCTCAGCTTGAGAAGTCATCTTCACTGGTGGCTTAAGATGTTTTACTTGAGGAGATTGAAGAAAAGCAAATTTTTGAAGATCACAAGATATGAAAGAAGAAACGTAGGTGGAGGATTGGGTAGCTTCTTTGAGATTTTAACAGTCTCTCACATGACTAGCTAGAAGGCTAAATCCAACTATGGAACTACTACAAAGCGTGGAGTAGGGAGGTTGGAAGCTTGGGATTCAGTTGGTGATGGTTCTCAGTGGACTATGGAGGTTCTTTTTGTTGATGTTATAGCAGCTATGGTCTGCACTTCATTGCACGAATTCCAAGAAGAAAGAGCAAATTAAATGTATAGCCATTCGGCTATTTAATTTATATCAAACAATAAACATAAATGAATAAAGGGCCGACCCTATTGATTCGCATTTATCTATTATTGTTTGGGCCGACCTCAATTTTATTTTATCTTTTATTATGTTTCTTCAAAGAGGCCGACCTAAGTGAAGAGGTGCCTTGTGTTGTATAAGTACAAGGTCATTTTGTCATTGTAAGACATTCGATCTCAAGCAAGTTCGCATTATTCGTCAAGAGCAGAATTCGCACTTCTTAGCAGCAGTCCGATTTCAAGGAAGAATATATTCATTTGTATCTTGTGCATTTAGGAGAGGTGCGACCTCATTACATTTATTATTGGCCATTGCTGGGCTTGAGTTGTAAGCAGATTTCTGCCATTGTTCTATATTATAGAAGAGATTCATTTGCTGGGTTTTTCTCCCTCAAGAGGAGGGTTTTCCCAGGGTATCTTTGTCTGTTCATTGTCTTATGTGTTGCAATTCTTTTAAGTGCTTTCTTTATTTAATCTGATCTAAGAAACACTAACACTTTTGTGATTAGTTGGTGGTTAGAAAGTGTGGTGTTCTGAACATCAATATTAATCATTGGGTAGGCTGAATCCATTGCCAAGAGAATAATTTTGTCTAGCTTTTCCGCTATATAAATCTTCCCTATTCTTCTTTTCATATGGGTTTAAGATTCATCTTTGAAATTCAAATCTGTTATTCTTGTGGCTGATGTGAGATTGAGTAAACTATTTGCTGTTCTTTTATTGATTCTAGTGCTGTCATTCTTTTTTTGCTTGAAAAAGTGTAGTTATTTATTTAAACATGTACTATTGCATTTGATATTTGACATGTTTTCTGATTTGGTTGTTTTTTGTGCTAGAATCATAGCAATTTTTTTTTTTTGAATTTTCTGTTTAGTGGGTGTTGCTTAGTGGGGGTGCCTATCCCCCTCATGTTCTAATAAAACACTACCATTATTTTGTGAGATTTGGATCTATGATGTCCATCCTTGTCCTCTTTTGGAGTTGTTGCCTTTAGTGTATAGATCTGTATTGCTTCTATTTTGCTTGTCATAGCTTTCTATGGCTCTTGTAGTATTAGATCCATTGTAGATTTCTTTCTTTGTTTTGTATCGCTAGGTATTTGTCCCCTTTAAGGTTGGTTTTGAGTATATAATTATGGCTATATTAATTTTTTAGTTTAGTAGACTCCTTTTTTGGCTTTTGGAACTTGTTTGAGCTCTAAGAGTATATTCTTTGCCTTCTTTAGACTTTGGATCTTGCTACTGTTGGAATTTAGTGCCATTGTTTTCCTTGTTTCAAATTGCATTTTCTCTTAGTCAATTTCATTGAGATCTTCCCTATATATAAATGTTGCATTTTATTATTTATGCATTTAGTTTATTTTCCTTGCATTTTTATGCACCTTAGAATAAATTTACTTAGGTAGGTATCTATGTCGGGAGGTAACATCTTATGATTGGTTGTCATCAGCATCCACGGGTGGAAAGCTGTCTCATCATTTAGTAGCATATTCTATAAATGCTACCCTCTTGCTCTCATTTGGGCATCTTTCTTTGCATTGTATTGTATCTTCATTCTTTTGGAATAGCCATTGTGTGTTGCATCTCCAATCTTTAATTGTCTTATGCAATTTGGTTATTGTGGCTTGCTCTTTTCATCAAGATCTTGGGTGATTGCATACACATCTATGGAAATCATAAATTGTATTAGAGTTTTTTGGTGATCAAAGGCTCCCCCATATCCATTTGAAGAACTAGGGCTTCAAGAATGGCATTGTGTTGCAAATTCATTTGGGTGAATGATGGAGCAAATTTGAGTTCACTGTTGTGTCGAGAGGGTCATATATAGTCAATTTTCACATTTGTTTTGACCTTGCCATCATGTCTAGTGTTTGGAATTTATGTTAGTGTTCACATGTTAGTGTGAGGTAAATTGAGTTAAATTTATAACTCACATAGTTATTAAGAGCGTTTTGAATATTTGTTAGGTTAGTTAAGTCATATGTATAGACTTATTTTGTTGTATGAGTGTGTTTGTTTGAGTTGTTAAAACAACTCATATATTTAGAGGAGTCGTTATAGGAGGTTCCCTAGAATATAGGAAATACAACTCCTATATATATGTATTCTGTATTGAATGAAAATTGAAAAGAAGCATGCATTATTTTGTTTTTGATTATTCTGGATTCTTTGGCTTTGCCCATATTTTGTATATCTAGAGTGCTTGAAAAGATAAGGATTCTATGCCAAATCATCCATTTTGGACAATTTTGCCAAGATCTCTTTTTTTCCCCTCCCTACTCTATTGTATTCTACCATATAGTTTGTACTTTCAATGTAAAGGTTGTAATAGTTTGTAGGTCAAAGAGGGTCTTGATCATTGTCTTCTAAAAGAAGATTGTTCTTCAACAACTTTACTAGAGCTTGAAGAAATATTTTCAGCTTCAAAAAAATAACCACTACAAATGATGGCTGATCCAGAGGGTAACCACATCAACAACAATTGCCCACCTCCATTATTACTGTGGGGAAATTAGATTGGTCTGTTGGCATGTGCAGAACATCATAAGCTTCCTCGTGGATCAAGAAAGAATTTTCCATAGTTATTTAGTAATGGCAAGCAGCATCTAGATGAACACATTTCAGCATTTGCCATTTGTTGTCGATTGTGAGTGTGACACACGAAGATGTGGCAGTTCTCTTGTCTACGTGTTGTGACCTTTTCACACATCGCCCCAATGCAAATGGGGACCCTAGTAGTTTTCCTTTTGAGCTTTGCCTTTGCGTTTTGGTCTTTTGGTTGGGTACTTAGAATTTGAATTTTTGAAGGGTCACCCGAGTCAAGAAATGATTTTGAGCCCAAATCAGTGCATGGTCATCATCAAAGTGTTTAGGAGGCCCTGAAGATGAAGATCGACTGTCATTTCGTCAATTCTGACACCTAAATTTTAGGGTTTTCACCCCGACCCCCTGTTTTTTAGGGACTTTTTTTTTGGCATTTTTATCCCATTCTAGACTTCCTATTTTTTAGGGGCTATTTTTAGAAAGTTTCTATTTTTGGAAAAAATTCTATTTTTGGCAGGGTTTCTATTTTTGCAAAGTGTGCAGGTCATGGCTTCATCAGGATCAACTTCAGAAATCTCCAAAATGGAAAACATTGAAAAATCTTAAAAAAAAACATGTGCTAAATTCGCCCAAGCATGAGGAAGTTGGATGGCATGGATATATGACAAGTCCGCCAAAGGAAGAAAAATCATGGCACAAGGCTAATGGAAGTCCGCCTTGGCATGTGAAGAAAATGGCTTAGACACAAGCCAAGTCCGCCATGAAGAGATGGCTTGGGTATGGGGCAAGTCCGCCCAACACTTAGAGAAAATGGCTTGGACATAAGCAAAGTCTGCCCAAGGAAAAGGAGGATGGCTTGGACACAAGCCAAGTCCGCCATATGCAAGGTGGCATGAGACTAGGCCAAGTCCGCCCAACACCTAAAGAAAATGGCTTGGACAACTAGCAAGTCCGCCCAGCCTAAGTAAGGATGGCCAAAGCCATGACAAAGTCCGCCAAAATGAAGATGGCTCGACCTAAGGTGAAGTCCGCCCATGAAATGGCTTGTGGCATGATGAAGTCCGCTCCAAGAAGGTGGGAGATGGTTTGGAAGTGAAGAAGGTCCGCTCCAAGTAGGTGGGAGATGGCGCAAGGCTAATGGAAGTCCGCCCTATGATGAATTAAATGGCAAAAGACTAGAGGAAGTCCTCCCTAGGCTTAGGAAATATGAAAAAACACAAGGCAAGTCCGCCTAAGCCTTGAATGGCATGCAAAACACTTGACAAAATTCGCCACATTTGGATGAGTGAAGAAATTTAAAATTTTGCCTAAGTCTAGACACTGCAAAATATAAAAAGAAAATTAAATGGCATGTCTAGACAATGAAGAAATTTGCCAGAAATGAAAAAATCATGGCAAAATCATGGCAAGGTTGATAAAGAAGAAAAAATTGCCTTAGGCAGAGGCACGAAGCAGTTTGGAAAAATAAAATTTAAATTTGCCTTTGGATAAAAAGAATAATTAAAATATCATGATTTAATTATTTTTAACGAACGGTTTGGAAATGACACATAAAATATTATTTTTAATATTTTATTTTCCAAAGCCATTAAATGAGAAAATTCGAATTTTCTCTAGGCAAATTTTGAAAAAAGAGAAAGAAAAGAAAAGACTTCACTAAGCTGGCAACGAATTTAGAAACTTTCTTTACAAGCTGGTGCTAAAGATTGAAATTACTATTCGAAAGAGAAGTGCAAGCCAAGTTTAAACTGAATTAATTGGAAACAAGTAAAATTTGCTAAATGGGTCGATTTTTCAACTTTAAATTGGTTTTGCATTTCATTTCTCAATCATTCTTTCGAAAACGAAGTTGTGAAGAGAAGTTTTGTCTAAGGCAAGAAGGTGATTTTTCTTTTGAAGTAAAGGCTGAAAAGGGTGAATTTATTCAGCAGCAATACAATTTTTATTGCCAGGCAGATTTACTTTCTCTATTTCGGCAATGAATTCTCTTTTCGATTTGATAAAATTCTTCCACTTCCAGCAATGGTCATTTTCAAGATTTAATTTATCAAGGTGGCTGGAATATGTTTGTTTCGAAATAAAGGCACAAATAAATTCTAAATTTTAATATTTTCTTTTGCAGATTTATGCTGGACAAAGGAGAATCATCGAAGAAAATGAAATTTGCCAGTAAGGGTTTGCAGCCGGAGTCTAAGATCGTCTCCAAATGGAAAAATATTGCGGATACCAACCTTGGCCATGTTGACTTTAACGAATTCAGGAAAAGGATGTACGAAAGTGATGAACTCTTGCCTATGCCAATTGCACGGAAAATGATGCGGAATGACATAGTTCAGGCTGTAGGATTTCCGTCGGCAATCGAATGTCCAAAACTAATTGTGGAGTATGCATTGCATTACAATGCTGAGGAAAGGCAAATTGAAGCACCTGATGGTAGAGTTTTGACATATCTAGGTGAGCTAGCTATACAGGAAGCATTTGGAATTCCAGCTTACCATAGAACATATTACCGGTCAAAGGATGATGCACAAAAATTGTATGAAGAAAAACAAATCCTTTGTGCAACAAATATGAACAAGAATTGGTTGGTAAAGCCTAGACCTTTAGCCAAAAAGGTGCCTAAGAAGCTGGTCAGGCCGGATTTCAAGGAAGATTACAAAGATACAGTCTTGCTGCTGAATAGAATAGTGGGTAATCCTCAGGGTGCACCTTTTGAAACTTGGATGTATTACTTCATTGACGAAGTAATTTCCGGAGCAAAAATGGTTAATTGGTCAAGGATGATCAGTGATAGTATATACTTGCTTGCTTGAACCTACCGATATGCTGGTCTAATCTGCAAGGGTATAGTTGGCAATGGTGAAAGAGAGTTCAAGGTTTATAACTGCTATCCTCAATTGCAGTTGAGTGAGAAGTTACACTTCCGACGGGTGCGCGATGCTTTTCTCATGTATATCACCTGGATACTTCAAGGTGGAATGCATCAAAGGCTCACCCGTGAGGCGAAAAGTTTAGTCAGCAAATACGGATCCTGGTTTATCCAGTTTCCTAGATTCACCTACATCTAAATCCAAGGGTTCACAGACTCTCCTTATAAGTTGCCAATTTAGCCTACTAATAAAATGATTTTGCTGGAGGTTCTAAGGCAGTTGGAAACATTTCAAAACATCCAAAGGCCAAAACAGAAAGCGGCCATCACGTTTCCTCTCTTTATTGCAAACATGGTTGAATCTTGTCCGTCAGCACAGGCAATAGAAAGTGCCCGAGTGGAAATACAATGGTATCCATTCACTTCATACAAATCCAGAAGTGACTTTGATCCACTTAATCACATTGGAGCTGTGGACGGAAGAAAATACAAGCACAAAATCGATCTTGAGCACTTTTGGGCGAATGTTGTTGATAAATTTGAAGGAGGAGATTTTGGTCAAGATTGCCTTTGGACATGATCAGGACAACAAAACTCTTCCATGTGCCTATTCAATGGGATGATGATGAAGTGTACATGCAACCAGGCTTTGATGAAAGACTGCCGCTTCCTCCTGTTAAATGGTCTCAGCTGGAACTTGGTGACCTGACAATTCTTATGAGGCCTATGGTTAAGTACTCGCAATGGTGGGTAGACCAGCAAGTACAAATTTTGCGGCAACAAAATATGCCATTCACATATGACTTGATGGGCGAAGCTGAGTCCTGTTCTTCCAATGTCGGTGCTTCTCAGGGAGACGAGCTAGTCGAGGCTACCATCCTGAAAAAGAGAAAGGGTAAGGAAAAGGCGGTAGGTGTGGAACCAGTCTAGAAGGTGCAAAAGTCCAAACCCCTTCATTCAGCCACATCTAGGAATGTGGAGCATATATTGATCATGGAAGAAGAATCATGGGGACAAGTTAGAATTCCCTCGCCAGTTCTGGAAAGAGACATGGAGCCGATGCAGCTAGAGGATGATTATCATCACTGCCGAACAGACACGAAAATTTGTGAGTCAAATGAGGATGTGGATGTCATGGGAGGCGACTTCCAAGAGGGAATGATTTCAGCCCTCAAAGGCATTCAGGAGGATCCATCAGTGCGGGAAGTCCAAGACATCCAAGACATTCCGGATTATGAGGATGATGGAGTTGAACAACCAACAATCCCAGATTGGCTAAAGGAAAGGCTTAAAGTCAAGGTACCAGTCGAGATACCAGAAGAAGATGATATTGCAGATTTCTTGGCGAGGCTGGAACAAGCTAATACAAAGAAACCGGCCAAGAAATTCTCCACCATACAAAGAGATGAAACTGGTAATCGTATTGTGCAAATTGCAATGCCAATAGTTGAGAAGCCACATGATGAAATTACTCCAAGTGAGTATGCCATTACAGTTATTGATATTGGTCCAACAACGAAAGAACAGGAAGTGGAAGACCTGGATAACTCTGTTTCTACCATTAAATCCAGGTTAGAAAAGGAGACCTTGAAGAAAAAAGAATATAAAATGGAGGTTGAGCGCCTAAAAGGATATATTCGGCATTTGACAAGGCCACTCAATCAAGGTGACCAATCAGCCCCTCTACTTCCAAATTCATCACAAGAGCCGGTAAGAAATTTTGAAAAGGAATTGACTACCGCCAGAGAAACTAAAGAATGGATGGCAGGGAAAGAGGGAGAAGTAATGGCATTCGTAGAAAAGTTGGCATATGCTCTTGGGAAAACTTCTTCTTTACTCACGCGAGTTGCAAACTTGGCAGAAGCATGGGATAGACTCCAGGACATCCAAAATAGAATCATTCCATGTCTTCGAGACATAAGGGGAATTCCTAAGCAAAGGTTGATCGACGAGGAGATCATTGCAGCTGGAGCGGCATATGACTTTGGCAACTGGTATTGTGCACTGGTTTCACGTGGGGAGGTCGTGGAAAAGGTTAAGGTAGAAAGTGCTAAAATCGATGAGTAGGTGAAAGGAATTCAAAGTAATATTTTTCACATGGCAATAGACGTGTTCGACAAAGACATTGTCCGAGAGAATGACTTGCAGCCAGGCAATATGCAAAAAGAAGTTCAAAAGATTTTCTCCACCATACCAATCTTGAAGGAAAATCTGACTAAGGCATTTGACCTCTTGACCATCCGAAATACCTTCCTACAGTAGGAATCAGAGTGGATGGTTGCCTTTGCCGAATGTGCAGATAGTTTAGACCTGCTGGAGTACAAAGTCAACACATTGCCGAACATCACCATCGAGGAGGTTGGCGCCATCGTGTCCAGATTCATCGGACGAAACAATGTGGAAGCGGATAAGGACGCAACTCTTAGTGGATGACTCATCTGTTTGTCAACTGGTTGATATTTTGGCAACCCTAATTAGGGTTATCTTGTTTTAAATTTGGGCTATTGATCTTGATTTAATCTTGGCCATTCATTGTATTCAAGAACTCTATAAGTACCCCTCCTCTTTCATTTGAAAGGACAATTAGAAAATCAGAGGAATTAGAAGTTAGATTAGAGATTAGAGATTTAAAGATAGAATTGTAGAGCATAGAAATAAGAGGGAGAATTTTTATGAAATTGTTGCGAAAACTATTATGATGATAAAGTTCATAAATGCATTGGATGCTTTGAATCCTTTCATTGTCAAATGGCTGCATGGTTGCGTATTTTCTCTTTCTCGTAGAATTGTTTTAGATTAGAAATTTATTTGAATGTTAGTGGAATGATAGATTGATGGTGAAGATTGATGAAACTTAGCTCATACTTTCTTTGGATGGATGCTTTTCATTCGATGCGTAAAGTTAGATTGAGCTTTTAATGTGGATGCTTCAAAGTTTACTTCAAATAATGTTGTTCTATTGGTGGTATTGTTTGTAGAGGAAAAATCTTAAGCACAGATCCCAAAAGATTGCACCTGCTTTTGTGTAGTTTTCGTTTTACGTGGCGAAACAAAGCATGGTCTTGTTTAGTTTCATTCAATCCTTGCAGTCTCTTAGTTCCATAGGTTTAGTATAGGATTTCTTAATCCTCACTCCTTTTTTTTCCTTTTTTTATACAAATTAGAAAAGTCCTAAAATTACAACACTGCATTTAATTCCTTGCTTTCAAGTAACTTACTGAAGTAAATCCCCTTTTGTTAGCAGCAAATCACAAATGACCACAGAGCTTATCCGCACCCCAATTTTTGAAACAATGGAATTACCGTGTGACCTTTCTTGCAATCTTAGCACAAGAGGTAATTTTTCAAGAGAGGATAGAGCGTCTATGGATACTTTATTCTAGAGTGTTTGGTGTGTCATGAAACACACATCAACACTACGGAAAGACTGCAAGGCACAATAGCTGATTGATTTCATTCTTTTTTTTGTTGTTTCAATTACGAATTGGGGGTTAGTGAGTGAGAAGTTTCTTATACACTTCAAATGAGTTGAGGATAGACATCTCTTGTTTGCACAACTCTCAAATGCCAAGAAAAATGACAGTGAACCTATGAAGGGGTTTGTAGCAAGATTCTATTGTTTGGTGATTAGTGTTATTGACACTCTAAATCCTTCTTTTGAGCTGCTTAATAAATGCTTCAGCTTCAGAAATTGCTTTCTCTCTCAAGGAACACCATGCTATTAAATTAAAGGCTGCCTAAGAATGTGCAATCAAGTTGGAGGATTATATGATCACTTTTTAGGAAGAATTTAGAGAGATTCAATTAGGCCATTAATACAAACATCGGTTGATCCTTTATTGTTTTTGATTGGTTAAGCAGGTCGAGGGCCCTAACCCGAACAAATTAGTACATGATAAGAACAACAGGTGGTAAGAAACAACAAAAACAGGAAGCCCACCAAACTTCCCCCCTCCCAAAAACAAAATGCTTAACCAATTCCCATACGATTAAACATAGCAATTCTATCATAGGAATCAAAATACCTTAACCTAGCATCAGTAGCATCCTTCCCTATCCATCTAAAATACTTATTAACATCTATCATAGAGTCCCCACTTAAAATATAAACAACATTACAGATATTTAAGTTCCGGCACCAACGGCCATAACTAGTAATAACAGTCCTAAAAAACATAGTTGGAATAATCATCAGAGCAAAAAGAAAAATTAGCACAATGAAGCAACCATGTTATGCTTCCTCGATCAACTTCTATGCATTCTTCAGGTCTTCAACAGTGTCGTTCACTGTTGCCTTCGGCTCTATCTTGCTAGCTAGATCTGCTCCATCACCCATTGCTTTTTGATTTTGCCCATTCCAGAAACAGTAGCCATAACAACCTTCTTCACGAAAGCATCGACCACCAAGCACACTCCCTTTATCGCTTCCAAGGTTTGAATTCTATTGTCCTCTCCTTGTTTTTGCATACCTTTTTCAAGAACCTGCAGTCTTTCCTCAATTATATTCGTCACCACATTTTCGAGGCTTGAAGTTTGCTGTCCTTCACCTTCTCATGTATCCTTTTTTCTAGGATTTGTATCCTCTCCTCCAGATTTTTAATCCTCTCATTCGCGTCATCCTCGGCCTTGTCTTCCTCTCTGCCTATTTTTTCTTCTTTCTCTAGATTTTCTATAACATTTCCTTCCTCCTCCCGAGCTATCTCGTGCTGTGAATCCTTAGCCTTATCTTCTTCGTCATGACCATCCTCACTTACCGCATCCTCATCCTCATCCTCAGCCGAGTCGCCACCCAAACTATCCAGAATCTCATATGGAGAGGAGTCATTATCTTCTTCATCTTTTTTTTCCACACTATCTTGCGGACTGTGGGTACTTTCTCCTTAGGGCTCTGCGAATTTTTGTTACTTTCCCGTCCCTTCAACACTGCCATAGTCAGTCTCTTTGACCTCCTTCCGCCAGTGTTTGAGCCTTCCATCTTGTTATCATCAATTATGTTAATTGTGTCCACCTCTTCCCCAAGTTCACGCAAAATCAATTTCCTCTTCTTTTTAGCCCCCATCTCCATCGAAACGTCCTTTCTTTTCTTAGGCGTAATCATAAGCAGGTCTTTCCACATAGCAGTATCAATGCTTTGGGACTTCTTACTAGATTTTTTAGGCATGGTGTGGGGATGGTCTTCAAGAAGCTCGATTTTCACCGAGCTTTGGGGTTTAGGGTCAAAATCAATTTGAGAACAGGGATTTTCTGAGGGTCTTAGAAAGCACAAATTTGCATATGGCTCTTATGAGGCCCTGGTGTAACAGTGGATTAACTCCATGTGTAAGACTTTGGCTTAGGGAAGAGAATAAAAAGAAAGGCAGATTGATTTCTTCCTGATGTCTTATGTGGTTGAGGATGGGAAAGTAGTATCCATGGACTGACTGGTAGCGCCCTTCGAGTGTAAAATATTTCATAACTATAAAACAAACAATATGATATGGAGGCGGCAATTTAACCCTAGAGTAACCTTTCTGAAATCTTTCAGGTTTTTCTTTTCCTTCAAAAAACTTCTCAAAATAGTCCTGATACTTACCATTGCTAACCTTAGCAACTTTCGTTCCTTCATAAGCCAGACCCATTGCTTCCGCAATCAACTTCGCATCCACCTTGAAGTGGAGCTTGCCTAGATTAACTTCACCATCTTGCCAAGCGTTAGCAAACTTGTAGCTGAGTCTTTTGTTGTATCCCTTCATAGCGGCAAAATTCGGAGTGAAACCCACTTGTTCAAATAGACCCCAGAGCTCCTCATTGTTGTGGAGCGAATCATATTTGTGAGGTTCGGTATGCTTCCTTGGGCCTCCCTTTGTGCTCTCTAGGCTATGGCAATTTTTAGGGATAAGAAGGAAATCACTTCTATTGCCTTCGGCGTCCTCAACACTAGCAACTGATAAATCCACTCTCTCAGTTCTAATGGTGATTCTGTGACTGTTTATTTGAAATGCAATTGACTTAGGGTTTGTTCTACAATGCATAGAAGAGCTCACACCTCGATTACCACCTTTTTGCCCGTCATCATTATTTCTAATGGCAACTTCGCCTCCTTTTCTAGCAATAATAACACTTCTTTTATTATTATTACAAACACAAGTCCATTTGTCACATCGCTGATCAGACTTAAGATTTTTCTTCATGCGATTTATTTCCCTGTTTAAATCTTTTGTATCAAGGTACAGAGTTTTGCCGTCCGATCGTCCTTTCCATCTTTGGCTTTTCCTTTTCTCGGGATTTGGCAATCCTTTCACAACGTGCCTCCGTCACCCACCAGATATCTTGCCAGCTTGCATCCATGGGGTCCACATCCTTCTCACTCCAACACTCTTCTCGCCAGCTTGCATCTGCGGGGTCCACATCCTCATAAGCCTTCTCACCCCAACACTCTTATGAATAATTAAAAACCCCATCCTCATAATCCCTTACTTGAGTATTTTTCTCTTTGTTTGTCTGTAGCTAAGACTTCTTTAATATGATTAGGCAGATTAGAGAAGTCCCAATTTATTAAAATTTCTTGATTTACTCCAAGGTTGGCCATTGCATCCATTGCCTTATTACCTTTCCTCAAGCAGTGGCAAATTTTAACACATTGAATCTCTTGCAACATACTTTTACAATCCTCCAACAAATCTTTGATTTCCCAAGGAATATTCACCATGTTGTTGAGATAATCAATTATCAGTTTTGAGTCTCCTTCTATTATTACCTTGCTGTACCCCTCCTCTTTTAGAAGTCTAATTCCTATCCAAACAACTGACGCCTCAGTGAAGTTGTTTGTTGCAATTCCTAAGCCTTTGCTGTATCCAGTCAGATAGGCACCCTTATCATCCCTTATTACTCCACCAATAGCAGCCCGTCCAAGATTCCCCTTTGAGCAACCATTAAAGTTGCATTTCACCCATCCTGGATCTGGGGGGAGCCTGACAATGTTCCTTCTAATAAGCTGTTTTAGCTAGTTCACATTATTTAAGTCATGGGAAAGCTCCCACTGTTGTTTTATGCTTAGCTCTTGCTATGTAGGCTGTTTCTTAGCCTGATTGTACATGCAGCTTTCCACATTTTCCTAAACTTGTCTTTTAACAATTAAACGTAGCTCCTTACTAGTTCTAGCAGTATCCCTAAAGACCCTATTATTTCGCTCTTTCCACAAGCCCCAAGCCAGAAACGGAGGAATCTGTCCCCACAGATCACAAATTATATTGTGGGAATAAGGGCAAAAGCTCCATTCTTCCACAAACATTTGGACATTGGCAGGAAAAACCCACTCCACCTTCAGAATATTGAGAAAAAAACCCCAGACTTCTTGGGCATAAGAACATTGAAAAAACAAGTGCAAGATAGATTCCTCTTCCTCATTACAAAGACTGCATCTATTGACAAGGTACCAACCTCTTTTCTTTAGGTTGTCCTTAGTGAGGATCTTACCATGTATAACCATCCACCAGAAGCAATTAATTTTCGGATAAGGTTCTTCTTCCATACTTTGAGCAAGTCAAAAGACCCTAAAACCTGAGTTTGCTGTATCATAGAGTCATAGGCTGATTTAACTGAGAACTTACCAGTAGCATTTTTTGTCCAGAATAATAATAAATAAATAATACAGAATACATATATACAGTGGGTTAAAATAAATAATAAATGTTAGTTAAATAAACCAACATTAAAAATGTTGGTAGTGCTAATAGATGTTTTTATTGGCAGGTTTCCCATAGGGAGTTAATTGGTTTAATTTGTATGGGAACCAATGGCTTTATAAGCCAATACATGTAATCATCTCAAGAGTGTGTAATGGTGACCGATTAAAATCACTTTTGAGTGTAATCTCAAACCATTTCAATATGGTATCAGAGTAGGTTTCCTTTGATACCTCTCGGAAAATTTAGCCTTGGTCGTAACAAGGCTGAGTAGTGCAGATCATGTGCGAAAGTCTTTTCATTTGATGACTGTTTGTTGATTCTAATAAGAGAAGAGAAGTGTGTGCAACCCTGCTATTAGGTGTGTGATTCATTCCATTAGCCTTGAACTACATATATATTGGTTCGTACAATGATTGTTTCAACTTGTTTAGTGATTTGTTTTTGAATAAAGTCCATATATTTTGTTCCATTTTGAAATGACAGAAAATTGAAATTTTTTGGTATATTTGATGGTTATAATAATGCTGGATGTGGATATTGTGTGCATCTGCTTGGGGTGTTGGAATATTTAGCAACAAAAGGTGTTGAGAAAGTAGTAAAAGGTGTTGAAACTAAGGAGGTGTAGGTTTGAACTTTTTTATTTGTGCATATTCACATAGTTATTGCTGCATATTCTATCGGTTCAGAATGGCATCTGTGAATAAGTTCAACATCATTCTACACAATGGTGTTCACTAAACGGGCACAAATTCCAGACATTGTAATGTCCCCGAAATAACTTGAGTTATTTTGGAGGGAAATTTCATAACGGTGTTTTTTAAACACCAATCTGCATTAAAAACAATATTAAATAAATAATAATTAAATATTTTAAAAAATAATAATATTAAATAATAAAATAATATTAAATATAAATTTAAATTATTAAATAAATAATATTGAAATTTTATTAATTTGGGCCGACCTGCTTTCGGGAGGCTTATCCTTCAGTATTTATTTGGGTTCGTCGGTTGTTTGGATCATCATGGATTTTGGACTTCATGTCTTGCTGAGAGTGCAAAGGACGTATTTGCTTTGGCGCAACACTTAGGTACTGGGCGTAGCTACATGCCTGAGGGAATTCGTGTTTCTGTTGCTTTGTATTCACGAGTCAAGTCCATCTTTCCCAACTAGTGACTAAGACTTAATTTCAGGGGTGAATGATCGGCAGACATTAGGGAGCGATTCAGACTTTAGGCGATCAATTCACTAGTCACCCGCGACCTTCCTCAGGAGCACCGCGATCATCATTTCTGCCTCAGGAGGTTTGATGCCGGGGAACAAGACTCTCACTCGCACCCCAGCCTGGGTGCGATATCATATACGAGCCGTCATTTATCAAGTTGTGAACCCAACCTATCATGGGCTGCTCACCCGCACCACCACTCACATTCTTGAAGACCTAGCAGGAGATTCCTGGTGATGAGCAGTGACCTTGTGGGACGCGTACAATCATTAGCAGAAGGGGCTCGAGTCCGGGGTTAGTATCAGCAGTAAGTGATTGAATTGCATATTTGTTCACATGTGATCTGCGATGTATGAAGTCACTCTGAGTGCGATTGCAAATATCAATTGCGCCTTCCATTTTGGAATAAATATTATCGACACCTTATTTCTGCTATAGTGTGAGAGTTGAATTTATATACATTATCACTGGGTATCAACCGATCTGTCTACAGTCTTATATTTAATATATGTTCATGTTTGAGATTGAATCTGCAACTCCCATTTGTTCAATAATCATTTGGAAATTCACTGATTGAGAATAATATTGCATATATCGGGATTTTATTACTATTTAATGTGAAAAACAGGATTCAACATCTTACAGACATGTAAAGTGCAGATTCATTCCAGAGATTGTGTCGTGAATGCAAAGCTTCTTGTACACCTGTTCCACATAATTTGTTTGTTTCTCTCAATGAAGTTTGTAATGCATGCACCTTCAAGCCCATCATAGTAGAATATCACTTTTGCTGAATCAGATCGAATGCCTGCCAGAAGATATTTGTCAATTTTTGCAATTATCTGGTATCATTTGTTTTAGTTTTGTGAGTAGCAAAAGGTGGCATTTATAACTGAAAAGGAAATTTAAAAAAGTTTTTGATTAGATAAGCAGCAAATCAGGGTGCTAAACCCTTTGCATTAAAGGCCCTCAGGGCAGAAAAACAGAATTAAAAACAGCATAAAACAAAAAGATTGCATTGACCACAGGCCAAGAACAACACTATAACAACAAAGTAACAGCAAAGTTAAAAGTTTTAAAACATAAAATAAACTGAAACATAGAGAGCTCTAGACCAATGAAACATTTTATCCCAACACTCCCCAAGGAATTTAAATAGATCCCCATTATTAGTACTGGTGCTAGCTCCTTTATTGCTTTCATAACTTTTAAATTCTTCTTCCAGCAAAGAACACAGGGTGGCCGCTGAACAGTGCATAACTTTCAAGGTGAAGCGAGAAATGCCTCTCAGCTTCCCTTCAAGCTCATCAACACGGGTCTTCAGGGTAGCAACATCTGCCACAGTTTGCATGCACTTGGGGCAGGTATCCTAGTTAGGTTGCACAATAGGGGTGGTGTCCAAGTCCTTGGAATCCGACAACATTGCATTCAACTTAGGGAATAGACTCGAGGCCTCATTTTAACATCCACATCCTCATTTCATCCTTATTGTTATTTTCTTTATCATACTCCTTCGTCTCCATCGAATTACTAGAGATTTTTATGGAGCTCTCAAAATTGCAAAGCTTTGTTTGAGAAATGGTGACAGCAGGGTCGTTGATAAGTGCAAGAAAAGTCACAATGGAACAGGGGATTGCATAAAAGTTGCACACCTTTGACCTAAAGAAGGACAGTCATTGGAAGGACACTAAGGCTTTTAAAGTCATGCACCAAAATGGGGGTGGCTCCATAGCTAATCATAAAGCTAAGCTGCAGCTCATTCATTGCATCAAGCTAAATCTCTAGCTCAATGTGAATGATGGATTTTGCTTTGAATTTTTCACCACTTTTCATGGTAGTAAGCATTGTAGATGCTTAAGTTATCCTGATGGCAATTGTTGGATGTTGGGGAATCTGACTATGGAAAGTGGAAAATGACACCCTCATAGGCTTTTGTTCTACTTACATGTGCACGCTGAATTTTAGCAAATAACACAATAGATGGTTGGGTGGAGTGTCAGAGAATTGGTAAGAATTGTAGGCCCTCCCTTGGATAACACATAAGTCAGCATTCAAGCATATTTCCAGTGGTAATCAGGGGAGAACAGAGTGTCAAGTCCAGGATTATGAGAGCCTACCTGTTAATGGTGTTTCAGCACTTAATCATTTAATTGCTATATAAAGAAGGGCTATACTAGCTTCCTACTGCTGAAAGTTCCACATTCAAACTAAAATATCAGCGAGGGACAAGTTGGAAACGTTCTAACCAAGCACGATGAGCATGAAAGAGAATGTAGCATCCAAGAGAATTCATCAGTGGCTGTTCCTAATAACTTCAAATTTGCAATGCATCATGCAGTAGAAGCTCTTGAGGAAGGCATTCAACCATCTGAATGTAATGGTGAGTCACATATCCTGAATATTGATTCAGAGCTTGCTAGTGCTGTGAGTGCAACATTAGAAATTCTTGCCAAATATAGAATCTTGCAGATAAGAGAGATTCTCTACATTTGGAGGTAGAAGCTCTTCACAAATTTATTCTAGAAAAGGATATGCTGGTAAAAACATCTACAGATTCTTATGATGACTTGAAATGCCAATTTGATATGGCCTCTGAGAAGCTAATAGCTTTCTTTGAGGGGGGCCATTCAAGATAAGATGTGGGTGGCTAATCCTTGCATTCAGAGAACATCTTATCTTGAGACAAGCTTTCTTTTACTTACTAAGAAAGTAGAAGGCAGTAATTTGAGCTACCATGGGATAAAGTCACAACAATATTTAATCTTGTTAGGTTGTTTGAACAGCTACATGATATTGAAAAAGGTATTCATTTTACAGGCTAATATTGCTTAAGTTTCCTGATAGGGTGGATAAAAACTCATTAAATGCTTTGAGTATGCTTGGCAATATGGAAATGAGGACAGAAAACTGGCTCAATGCAAATGAAACAATAAAGCTGCATAATGTGAATCAAGTGCGAAGAATTCTTATGTTGACATTGCACTTGAAAATTAGAATTATCTTGCAGCTTGTTGCCATGAGAGGTGGAAGTAAATATTTCCCTCGGCAACAACAGTAGTAAAGGTCCTCCTTGGAGAGAACCCCGATCCATTTCATGATTCACGACACTGTTCAATCTTGCTAGGTTGTTTGAACAGCTATATGATGCTGAAAAAGCTAATCTTTTATACAAGTTGCTATTGTTAGGGTTTCCTGGTTATGTGGAGGCATATCTAGTTCTGTAGCCATGGCGCGGGCCTAGAATGAGAGCAATTCAGCTTAGAAGTGATCAAGATGCACTTAAAGTGGATACGGGCTTATCAAGTGTTTTATGTATGTTTGGCAATATGGAATATAAAACTGATGAATGGCTCGAAGCAAAGAGAACAATTGAAGCCACACAAAGTGAATCAGATGAGAAGAGTTCTTATGTTGCATTCCACGTGGAAATTGGGATTATTTTGCAGCTTTTTGCAATTAGAGGATCGATCCACAAAATGAAGCGACACATCTTGTGTGGGCACGAATTGTATTGTAGAGTGTTGGCACCAAGACTGTGGAATGTTTTTGCTGCAAAGGGGCCACCATCATTGTTGGATGAGAGGGAGTCATCTTGATATTGCAAAGGAAAAATTTTACACAAGCAAGAAGCCGCTGCAGCAAGCATCATTGTTCGATGCCTTGATTGACACCCGAGTTTTATAAAGTTTGCTTGAGCATTTGTGAGCAACATAGTGGCGCAGCTGGATTATAGATGCAGCAACATTGTTTGAGGAAAATTCTACACAGGTACATGAAGCCGATGCATGAATTCTTTGTTTAAAATGCTTGGTATGCGGGTAAATATGATGCATGGTCACTTTGCGCAGGGACAGATTTGCGTTTGCATTAAAGATCTTTTAAAACTGTTTGGGGAAATGCCCTTTTGGCATTGACACCTGGATCACAGCTTGCTCAAGCACATTATGAGCAGAATAATGGTGCGGATTGTAGAGAGCATTATTTAGAATAGCATATTTGGCACCCTCAGGTTACATGCTATGCTTTGGTGATTGGCTGCGATGCACAGGTTTTCTACTTCAACACTTCAACGACAAGAACATACGACCTATGAGGATCGGCAAACAATGTTTGGATCAATGAATGCATGCGGGGTGTGCAGCCAACTATCACCTATGGCGAGCTCTTATACCCTTGGCTTCAATGGGAGAAGATGTAGTTACATATTGACTACTGTATATATTAGCTTGATAACCAATAGATTGATTGGCAGCCCATGTTGGAGAAAGATGAAGGTAAGGATACTCTTTTTGGAAGTGAAATCATTCAACTTAAAACAAATACTATTCGAAGAGGTTTTGTTCCATTAGAAAGAATGTTTGAGAATGTTGATTGTTACAAGACAAGAAGTGAGTGTTAGTGAAGAAGATGTGAATTTAGGAACGGAATCAACTCTTAAAATGATATAAATTGGTAAAAGATTAAAACCATCAAAGAAGCAAATGCTGATTGCATTATCAAGAAATTATAAGAAATGCTTTTCTTGGTCTTTTGATGAACTAAAGCCTTATAGGGAAGACTTGTTCCAGCTTGGTAGAAATCCATTCAGACAAAAGCAATGCGCTGTCAACCCTACTCTTGCTCGTGAAATGTAGAAAGAATTGATGAAGTTGAAAGAGGGAGGTATTATTAAACCGATCAAACATTTTGAATGGGTTTCAAACCTTGTTCAAGTAAAAAAAAAGAATGGGGATATTAGGCTGTTTGTGGACTTTTGAAATCTGAATATTAAGTCCTTGATATATGAAATCATGGTTTATCAAGATGACTTGACTGTATACTCCAAGGCTTAGAATGGTCACTACAAACGCTTGAAGTTAATCTTCCAAAGGTGTTTAGAATACAAGATATCTCCAAACCCTAAAAAATGTATTTTTGGCATTGAGGAAAGTAAGCTCCTTGGACATATTGTGTCCAAGGAGGGGGTGAGGATTGATCCGAAACATGTCAAAGCACGTGTCAAAGCAATTGACCTTGTCCCTCAACTGAAAATTGTCAAGGCAGTCTAGTCATTCTTTAGGTAGATAAATTTTGTTAGGAGACGTGTTCCTAACTTTGCAAACACAACTAAGGCCATTTCCAAGGTACTAAAAATGCGGCAATTATCAAACTAGGATAAGGAATCAAGTGATTCCTTCTCAGAAATTAAAGATGCAATTCACACCTCTGGAGTGCGTATTGGCAATGGACAGCTATGCACAATATTAACTGCTCTACGTGTCAAAGCAATTGACCTTGTCCCTCAACCGAAAATTGTGAAGGCATTCTAGTCATTCTTTAGGTAGATAAATTTTGTTAGGAGACATGTTCCTAACTTTGCAAACACAACTAAGGCCATTTCTAAGGTACTAAAAATGCAGCAATTATCAAACTGGGATAAGGAATCAAGTGATTCCTTCTCAGAAATTAAAGATGCAATTCACACCTCTGGAGTGCGTATTGGCAATGAACAGCTATGCACAGTATTAACTGCTCTACAAATTAGGAGGGGAAGCTTCCTCTTTTGCTGTTATGCGTAAAAAGTAAACTAATCTAAGTTCGTATCTTTTTTACTCAGTTGGTAGAGGCACAAGGTTATAAAACCATTTGCATTGCAGCTGAGGTTTTTCTGGTTTTGTAGATTTCAACTACAACTAGGCTAAAACTTAATATCTATCCTATCTCCTCAAGAAAAATAGAGCAAGAGGAATTAGGAGCAATTGGGAATGATTGACAATAAACTATATCTCAGGATTTCCAAGGAGACGAGGTGTTCTGTCCGAGGCATAGGCTGAAATAAAGGTTATTGGAAACAACATCAAACGGTAAGCTAGATCACAAAATTCCCAAGGAGGCTCATTGTTGTGTCCGAGGTGTAGACTGAAATTAAGATTACTAGAAACAACATTAAACAATAATCCTAATCTCTAAATTCCCTCGGGGGCTCATTGCTCTGTCTGAGGTGTAGATTGAAACAAAGATTATTAAAACAAGTGTTGATAAACCTTGAAACTTTGGATCAAAGGCTCATTTCTCTTTTGATTTATTTCTTCAAACTTGATCAACGATTACAAAAGATTTGGGACAGCAAATGGTACAAAATCATACAAGATGCGATCAACCAAACAACTCTTAGACAAAGAGTGAACCGATATTGACTTGAAAGCTTGTTGGCTTAACGACACAACTATTTTGCGTAAATAAAAGTTAAAAAATAATGAGCAAGGTTGCTCTTATTTATAGAAGCTCAAAGGAGTAGGGAAACCTAAAATCTCCTTGAGTTAACATTAGTTCTTCCCAACATGCAAGATTTATTCCTATGTCTAAATGCATATAACTTAACAGTTAACTAGAAAAACTACTTCAGTTAACTGATTCTAAACTAAACTAAAACTCCATATGTACATAGGTATCTCCAAAATAGACATGCACGATGTTGGCGTTTCAATTAGCATGTCTGGAGTGCTTATTGGAAACAAACAACTATACACAGTGCGTAATGACTGCTCTTCAAATTATGGAGGGGAAGCTCCCTTTTTTTGTTGATGTTTGCATAAAAGTAAAATGGACTAATGTTCCTATCTTTTTTACTCAGCGGCAGAGCACAAGGGTGCATAAACACAATGCGTTGCAACTAAGGTTTTCTCTGGTTTTTGCAGATCTTAACTACAACTAAGCTAACTTTTAATCTATCCTATTTTGTCAAGATAAAAAGAATAGGAGGATATAGGAGCGGGAATGGAATGGTTGGATCACTTGGGCCGACTATCTCTCAAAATGCGTCCGAAGGCTCTGAACTTTCAGATCTAGGCTGGAATAAGCTCTTATGCAAGCACACACTCTTACGGCAAGTTGAGTCTCAGGATTCCCAAGGAGGTGACGACACCTGTCCGAGCTGCAGGCTGAGACTTAGATTACTAGAAACAACAAAGAACGATGAATTGGATAATAGGATTACTGAGGAGGTGACGACACCTGTCCGAGGTGTAGGCTGAAATCTAGATCATAAGACAACATCAAACGATAACCATTAATCTCCAAATTCCCAAGGAGGCATTGACGCTTGTCCAAGGGGCAGATTGAAACAATAGATTATAAAAACAAACGTTGATAGATCTTGAAAATTTGGATCAAATTGCACATGCCTGTTGATTTATTTTTTCAAACTCACTCAACGCTTTACAAAGATTTGGGACAGCAAAGGTATGAAATCATACACAATTATGATCAAACCAAACAACTCTCATCCAAGAGTGAACAAATATTGACTTGCAAGCTTGTTGGCACAACAATGCAACAATTTTGTGTAGTAATAAAAGTTACAAAATAATGAACAAAGACTCTTATTTATAGAAGATCAAAGGAGTAGGCAACCCTAAAATCTCCTTGTGTTATCACTTAGCTCTTGCCAATCTGCAAGATTTATTCTTATGTCTAAAAGTAGGTGACCTAGCAGTTAACTGGAAAGTCTATTTCTGTTAATTGAGTCTAAATTAAAAGTGAACTCCAATATACAAAGTGCCTTCAAAATAGAGATCCACAATTGGTGGGATTAGACATGCATGATCAATGGGACAGTGAGTTAACTTGGAAAGAGGCATCAAGTTAACTCCTGTTGTCATAAATGCTATTTTGGAGGGGTAGGACGTCCTAACTGAGTGTTCACACTACATCACCTCGAGTCAACAATTCCTCTAATCAATTGTTGACTTCCTCTGCCTCTGGACAATTAATGCTTCACATGATGATACGTGTTGCCTTAGCATCTCTTCACCACTCACAATTTGCTCCTGGTATTCAATATCCTTTGCAGCTGCGTCATCCAACCTTGTTGACATGATGACGATCTAACTTAACTTGCAACTAGCTGGGTCACCGCAGAAACTGCTACGGATGAGGTCCTGGAACTGTGTTTGTATGTCACCAAGACTCACATAGTCACCACCTTCATGTTTGATATTGGCAAGGAATTGATTGGTAACTTTGGTGGCTTTGTAACTGGAGTGATGTCCTCTGTTTCTCTCGTAGCTTTGCGCTCTTGACGCTTTTCTTGATTCTTCTCAATGAAAGAGTGTTGTATGATGAAACCACTAAGTTTGACTGCGAGCACTCTAGCTGTGAGAAATGCACACAAACTTGCTGCACACGCAGAGCTCCAACAGTATTCAACCCTCTAAACCGGCCTTGGAAGGCTATCAAATATACGAGGTGAAACCATATGGAACCTGTGGACTTTGAGTGTCTATGCCTATCAATCTGTCCAAATCGACCTCTGGGTGTGCTTGATGCAGATTGGTGTCAACTATTTTTAGGAAGTCATGGAGTAAGGCTGTTTTGGTCTTGTATTTGTCTTGGGAGAACCACATTCTGAAAAGCTTGAAGATTGACTGTGCACACGATGTTGTTCGGGCAACTTTTCCTGTGACTACTAAAAATAGCCTTGCCGATGATAGTTTTTACGAAAAATATCTGAGACGTGGATTTTGTTGAGAATAATTTTCTAAACAAACCTAGAACGTTAGAAATTCGAAAAAATGTATTTTTCTATGGCATGCAAGAGCCCTTTGGTGGCAGAGGCAGCGAGACACCAAAAACTTATTTTCCTTAGAAAAATCTAACACATGGGTTTTGTTCATGCTTCAAAGCTAAACAAACCCAGTTTGTCTGTTTATTGAAATTGACTTTTTTTGGAAACTCTAAAAAATAGGGGCAGTAGGGCTACTTTTTTCTGGAAAAATCTAACATGTGGGTTTTGTTGAAAAAGCTGTGCAGATCATACCCAAAAGGTCAAATATGTGAATAACTATTGTTTTCTTGGACATGCAAGAAGATCTAAGACAAGAATAGATGAAAAAGACAAGAATAATATTGGAAGTTATCAACTACCTCTCTCGATCTTCAGGAAAATCACGCTTGGAAATGTAGACCTTGATGAACTATCCCTCTGTGCAACTTTATTCTTGAAAACATGAAGAAGACTGAAAAACCCTCTGTCAGATCTTCAAAAAAATGTTGGAGAAGAAAAATGCTTGTTTTGGAGCCTCAACCTGCAAAGAAAGATGTTGAATTATGATGCCTAGACTTGATATATAATGTTTGATGTTGAATCCATCAAGTTTGGGCGTCAACACATGATTGAGGAGTTGATTTGCTTGATCTGGAGTTCATAGAACTGATTTCCACCCATTTGGAGATGTTTTAGACATGAAAAGGCTTTCTAAAATAGACAACTTCAGTCAACTGGGCCTAGTTTGACTTTAGGTGTCCAAGTTGAGGAGTTGAGCATTTTTCATTCTTTTTTCTGTAATGAAGTTACCCCATTTGATCCCTAATTTTGGTTGCTCGGTTGATCTTGAGGTGGTGCTAACAGATCCATTGTTGGGATGAAACAACTCTGATGAAGTGTGCTTGGGAGCTGCAAAGCTCAAAACTTGAGCTTGATGCCTTTGATTCTTGGGCGCCTTTTCCCAAGAAGGTGCATTTTTTTACCAGACTTAGTCAATTTCTTTAGTGTTCCTCAATTCCTCTAGTTTGACCCTCAGTGCCCTGATTTGAGATCAGCAATGATTGATGATTCCGGTGATCGTGTTGAAATTGGGATGGATAACCAGTTCAGTCCTGGAAAGGATGACTAGCTTCGCAAGTTGTGAAAGTTGGTTTAAGGGTCCCAAAAGTATGGGTGCCCCTGGCCTGTAGGGGCGCCTTTGACCCTATGTGATGTAATTTCGAGTTTGCAATCTTCCACAAACTACCCTAGTTTGATCTTTTTCATCAGATGTTTGATTTATTTGTTGATCTCATTGATGGTGTCATTGTCGAGTTTGATCAAGACAGAGGACTTCTTGGAGGTCACTGAGCTTGCTGACTGCATCTGATTGCCCAAAAAGCTGGGCACCTATTTCTAGAAAGGTGAGATTTCCTTAACACTCAGTCAATTTTTCATGTCTTTCATTCTGCCTTTGCTTCCAGCGTTTTACGCTTGATCTTCGTTTGCGAATGCTTGACAGGTCCTATTAACTTGCAATTGGATTGATCTTCGTCTCTGCATCTGTTTGCTGGTGATTGATGAATTAGGTGACCTTACTTGACGATGCACCAGAAAGCCAGCAGAAAGACGAAGGAGATGATTGTCTTGGCAAAACTTGATGACTGCCTTTGGCCTTTTAACTTCATGTGCGCCCCTTGCCAACGGGGGCGCTTTTAGCTGTAGTTTCATCATTTTCCTTTGAAAATCTTCATCCCTTCGCGTTTTGCGTTCGCCGTGTAGCTTGATTGGTTTGAGCGTTGTTATCGACGATGCGAGCATGTGCATCTTAGCAATCACCTTCACCATACTACGTGTACGGGTGTTGGAAAAATGACTAAGGCATTTGATTGCATAGCCTCCTTTTGGAAGAAAGGTGTGCATTTTCCAGACTTAGTCAATTTTCAGCATTTTTCACTTTTGAAAATCCCCTCCATCACAGAGCATCTTTTTGAGCATCTTTTTCCATGGATTCTTTGTTGAAGATTTTGAGGCTTAGATTTCACCACCTGGTATTGGCCATTTTGCCATTAATGGTTGCGGAGGTCCTAGCTTTCTTCTTGAAAAATGAAAATAGACCCACTAGAGTAAAACAAACTTTTTGGTGATTTTGACTTGACCACTATGATCGTGAAGTCAAATTATCCTGTCAAAATCATTTTCAATCATTTCTGGAAAGGTCCTATTTTTTAGGGTTTTCCTAAAAATAGGGATTTGAAACCCTAATTTTCAAATTTTCAGAAATTTGCAAGTATCTTCCTTGACGTAAACCCACAAAAAGCCTATGTTTTGTTTGACCTAAAACAGACTTTTGACAATAATTTTACATGATTTAGCTCATTTTAAGCAAAATGTCTTATTGAAGCAAAAAATTATTTTGGGTACAACACACGATTGGTGGGACAGCGAGTTAACTTGGAAAGAGGCATCAAGTTAACTGCTGTGTCTAATGTCTATCTGGAAAAGGTGGGATGTCCTGACTTAGTAGTTCACTAGCTGTGATTACGAGCAATCAACTCCTCGAAGAAGTTAACTGCCTCATCTTTCAGAGCACTGATACTCCTCTGAAGGAATCGATGTCTTCGCAACATCTATTCACCGTCTATGATCTGACTTTGCAATTCTCTTCTACTCTTGGCCGCTTCGTCGAATTGTGCTGACATGACTGCAAGTTGACTCAACTTACAGTCAGCTGACTCATCACTGAAAATACTACGGATGAGTTTTTGAAACTCTGACTGCATGTCGGTAAGCTCTTTGTATTCACCATCCTCACGTTGATACTGGCAAGGGACTTGCGAAATGAAAGATCTTGTGAACTTGAGTGCACTTGTCACCTTTTCTCTGCTCTCGATCAACTTTGCAGATATTGTTTCATGTGCTTTTACCTTGAAGATTTGTTTTTCTCTCCAAGTAAAATGCATTTCCTTATCCTCTTCTGTAGTGCCCGAGTCATATGCCATCCTCAAGTGAGAGACCATTATCTCATTCTATGGTCTGTCTACTGCTATGTCCTGCTTCGACTCCTAAATCTCTGCGCGAAGGTTGTGGGCATTGCACCTCAAGTGGTACAACTCTGAAAGTATGAAATGACCCCTTGTGACGAACTATTCTTCCCAGTCTTTCAGGCACTTCCCATAAACAACCAACTGACTTAGCTGATTTTATTCTGCTAGTAACTCTAGCATCTGCGGGAGCAAGGTGGTGACATTTTCAGTGCTGTGCATAAGGTTGGAAATGTATTGGTGAAGCTGCTAGTTTTCGGCCTTGAGGGCTGCTTTATCTTCACCATCTTTTATCACTCTATCCTTTATGCTTACCGCTGCAACTTCGAGGAGATCCACATCAGCTTGGCATGTGCTTTTACCAAGGTTGACCTTTATCAAAGTGAAGTCATCAACCTCTACTTCATCCAAGTTTTTATCCTCTGGTGGTGCGGCGGTCTCAATGACAATCTCTTTGTCAGCGTTCCTTTCCACATGAACCTGCTTTTTGCACTTTTTATCTGACCTATCTTGGTAGACATGATCAAATTCTGCAAATTCCAATTGGTAGGATGAGTTTCTCCTCTTCCTACTCAGTTGATTCTCAAGCCAAGAAGATTCTCCACTAATCTCGCTGGAAGGATTGGTGCTAGTCGTAGGAACTCCTGATGAGTGAGACTACGTTGAGATGCTATATGGCGGCGAGTCTGGCTCCAAGTCGATGCGAATCAAAGACTGTTGTGGTGGTGACAGAATGGGAGGCTCTGCTTCTCTTTCTGGTACTATCTCAATTGTATCTGTGGCTATCACCACATGTTCTTGCTGATTTAAATCAGCAACTGGTGTCTTTCCCTTTGAGTGCTCTGACACTCTTCTACCCTAGAAACCTTATGGAAGGTTACTCCATGTCTTTTGTTTGGGTTTTGATCTTGACGTGGAAGGTAGTGAAGTAGTAACCGGTGGCGGCCCTATGTTTGGAATGACTACTTCCTCAACCTCTTGCTTTCCAAGTAAAGTATGTTGTTCCTCACAACTCTTGCTTTCCAAGTAAAGTATGAACGTCTTTCGATGAGATACTTAAGGTTAAGTCTCGTCATCTCATGGCTTATAGCCTTGGCGTTAGTTGTTGATCTGCACCTGTAAATTCCCATCTAAAAAGGAAAAGTGGCAGCTGTCTTGCGTTTAATGCGCAAATAGGAGTGGACTTCGTGCAACTGCCGTAGAAATTCCGTGAATACTACCTTATCCGATGGATAGCGGGGTAACATGGATGGATGAACTGAGTATCCATACACATAGATGTGGGTAAAAGTAGGGAACTGGATGAACCAATTCGCCCAATCTGCCATCACCAATTTGGCTTCAGTTGAAATACGCACATGTAACACATGATCAAGATTCCTCACTGTGTACATTAGGAATGATTCATTCACTCGCTTGAAGTGTCGCTCTGATTGTGTGAATTCAAGCTGCAAGTAATATTGATGAACCTTCTGTACACCTAGAGTTCTCACATTATTCAACTCTCTAAACTGGCCTTGGAAGGCTATCAAATACACGAGGTACGAACACATGTGGAACTCGTGAGCTATCAAGAAATCAGTCATCTGTTTGTGGAGAACATCGCTGATCAAAGTAGCCTAGTCATAGTGTTCCTTGCTATTGACAAGTTGAGCCATGATGTAATACATCCATGGCTGGAACTTATTGGCATTTGCTCGACCAGTAACACGGTCGAGTAGGGTGATCATAACTGCGTATTCATCTTTGAACTCTCCACGTCCCACATTCTTTGGCAAGTTGCTTCTTTTTTGCTTGAGCCATCTTTCTGCCATTCTTTTCTAACATTTCTCCTTTCTAGAGTTGAATGCTGCTTGAGTCATCTTTCTGCCATTCTTTTCTAACATTTCTCCCTACCAGAGTTGAACACCTTTCAACACTCCTCCATGGATATGACCAAATTGTTTGTATTTGGAGGAATAGGGAAACACTTCTAGATGTCTTTAGGCTTGAGACTGCATACCACTTGCCCTTCCATTGATTAAATTTCTCGTGCAGTAGGGTTGTAATGCTTTACACAAGCGATTACAAACTCTACACTCTTAGCTGAGATGGGAAATGAGGCCGCTTCAAGCAATCTAGATTCTCAATGTTCTGAAGTGTGGTTTGGTCTATGCCTTCCAAAGCGTTCACAAGTCAACCTCTGGATGCACTTGATGCAAATCAGTGTCAGTTGTTCTTATGAAATCATGAATCAAGACCGATTTGGTCTTGAATTTAGTTTGAGTGAATTGCATAATGAAAAACTAGATTGTGGACTGTAAACACGGATATGTTCGGGCAAATTTTTTTGGTGAGCTAAAAATAGGTTTTGGTGAGGCTAAAAATAGCCTGTCGAGGGAAAATTTTTACGAAATTTTCTGAGACGTGGGTTTTGTAGAGAATATCCTTTTAAACAAACCCATAATGTCAAAATTTCAAAAAAGTGATTTTTTCTTTCACATGCAATGACCTCTCAGAGCATAAGCTATAGAGGGTAGCGGGGTCTGCAGAAGATTTTTTTTTCCCAAAAAATTCTAGCACATGGGTTTTGTTGGCGCCTGAGAGCTAAGCAAACCCAGTTTCTCCGTTGTTTGAAATGATGACTTTTTTCGGAAACCCTAAAAATAGGGGGCAACGTAGGCTAAACACGACCCGCGTGGCACCGTGTTTAGCCTACGTGAGCTGCTCTTTGCGACACAGCTTTCTTGCCAATCCGGATTACGCCTGTTTGAAATGCCACCAAGTATGCAGAGTTCTTTTTCTGTATGCAGGGGAATTGTATTCACGACTCCAACGCTAGTGTCAGCGCTGAAACCGAATGGTAATCATGAATCCTTGACCAGCACAGCCAATGATCCGAATGTTAGGGCAATAGCAAGTATTCTTTATTGATAATAAAAGGACCCGGTCCTCGGTTACAATGAAAGATGGCGCTAGGGCCGACTTGATATAAACAACGAGTATGACTCTCTGGAACAACTACCCCTAATAACACGGTCACTCTTCAGAGCCAGGATGGCCCCTTCACGTACCCTCTGTTACCCGAGTCACTGGATGACTCTTGCTGTTCGGTGTGCTGTGTCGATGCTGATGATCTTCACGGGAGATGCACTGCGTTCTCTAGGAGCTACACAATGGCTTACACTTTCCTCAGCCCAGGTCTCAAGTGAGTTAGAGACTAGGCCGACCTCAATGCGGTGCTTGCTGGAACACTTGGTGGAACTCTCTGCAGAGGGAGCGCCTTGTAGTATGAACCTTCGCTTTGAGGGCTTTTGAATGCAGTGATAGTGGGTGTAGTGCTTTCAACTACTTCGTGGATGGTTGCTCCACTATATAAGTTATTCGGCCAAATCCCTGACCATCGTAGGATGACGCTGAAGAACGGGCGAATCCCCTAGTTCCCTCCTTTTTGCCACTGACTACATGGAGAGCTTGTCCTGGTGACAACCCTTTTCACTTGGTGCTTCCAGTCTTAGAGCTCACCGAGTTTGCAACCTCATTGAGTCCGAGTTGGACTGCGTCCACCTTCGGGGTGTCTGGCTTGAGACGGATAGCGGGGCTAACCGGCGTCCACACTGATGGTGTCCGACTTGGTGCGCACGTTGGTCTGGCTTGGTGCGACTTGGGGACTCGGGTCCCGGCTCTGGTGCTGATGGTTTGGATCATGGATCCGCTTGCCAGCAAGTCCTCCTTATGGGACAAGGGTGCGAGCTCCGGGCTAGAACTGCACACGGACGTGGACGAGACTCGGGCTCGTGCATCCCCGGGGCGAACACGCATTCCCCTTACATTCTCCCCCACTTGAAGATGGGCGACGTCCCCGACGCCTGCAGCCTCATCCACTTGTTGGACGGGTGCGAAGAATGCGCCCGACTCCTTCGGGGCTTAACTGATTGGTGCTTGGGAGTCCTTCTCCAAGAACTCCAAGACTTTGTCTTCGAACTTCCACAGACTTTCTGCTTTTTCCCATGAAGCTTTCTCCCTAGGCTGGCCTTGCCAGTGCACAAGATATTCTTTCCATCTGTAGTTCGCGACTTGGCGCTCTCGTACCGCTAACACTTCTTCCAACTGGACTTCAGGCTTGTCTCAGACATTTGCTGGCCCTCTGCTGGGAAGATTTCTGTCTGGGTCCATACCATCCGGGTGATATGGGCGGAGCTGACTGACATGGAATACGTTGTGTACTCGCATGTGGTGAGGAAGCTCGACTTGGTAGGCGACTTTTCCTACGCGGCCAATGATCTCAAAGGGTCCATCGTAGCGACGGATGAGAGCATGGCTCAAACCTTTCGGAGGTCTGAAGTGAAGCAAATTTTTTTTGGCATGTGGGTTTTGTTGCCAATACTGTGCTGAACATACCTAGAAGACCAGATTTGTGAAAAAATGTCGTTTAGTTGGACATGCAAGAGAAAACCTAAGACAAGGATAAAAGAAATGTGGGGGAGAAGATAGAAGTTATAAGTTGCCTCCTTCAATCCTCAAGAAAAACGCCTCTGTATAAACCCAATTTGATGAATTCCTAGTAAGAATGTACTGGAAAGATGAAGTGTGGAAAATTATTCCTCTGTGCAACTTGAACTTGGAATTGCGAAGAACATTGAAAATGGCCTCCATTAGATTCTTCAAAAGGTGTTGGAGAGAAAATAGCTGATTTTAGCTTCAACCTGCAAGAAATAATGGAGAAATGACGCCCATGCATGAATAAATGTCCATTTTAGAGGTGGGAGTGTCAATTAGGTGCGCCAACCCTAATTGAAGAGTCAATTTTTGTGCATGCCTTGTTAACTAAAAGTTGTCTAATTTTAGGACGCTATATGCAAGAGGAAGCATGCAAAAATTGTAACTGAGAGTCAACTGGGCCCACTTTGACTTTTGGCGTCCAAACTTTAGGGAGTTAGAATTTTTTTAAAGATTTTCAACTTTTGCTGTGACAAACTGCCTCTGTTTGACCCTGAATTCTAGTTGCCCGGTTGATCCTGAAGCTTGGCTGACAGATTCATTGCGAAGCTAGAACAAGTCCGAAGAGATGTTGTTGGGAGCTGGAAACTCTAAAAACTGAATCTGGTGGCTTGAAATCTTGGGTGCCTTTTGCCTAAATGGTGCTTTTTTCACGAGACGAGACCATTTTTTGGATGCTTTTCAACTTCTTCAATTTGAGCCTTCGTGCTTCAATCTGCAATCGTTGATGATTAATGAATCTTGTGAACATGTCGGGATATGGAACGAAAAACCAGTTCAATTCCGAAAAGAATGATTGGTATTGCAACGTTTAAAAGTCGATTTATGAGGCTAAAATTGCTAGGCGCCCCTGACATGCAAGGTCACTTTTGTGTCTCTGAGATACATTTGGCACTTTGTAACCTTTGATGAAATGCTCTAGTTTGACCCTCGTTGCCGAGAGTTTGACTACTTCGATGTTCGTGTTGACGATCTTATCGCGGAGATTGATCAACTCTGAAAATATGATCCTAGGAGTCACGAAGTCTGAAAGCTGCATTTGAGGCCCAAAAAGTTGGACGCCTTTACCAAGAAGGGTGCATCTTTTTTAACATAGTCAAATTTTCACATTTTCCAATTTGCCTTCACCTCCGACGTTTTACGCTTGATCTTCTTTCATGAGCGTTCGACAAGTCTTGAGAGCTGGTTGTTGGATTCATCGCATAGCTGGAAGGATTTGAGCAGATCTCTTGGAGAAGACAACTGCTGAAAACCTCATCTTATTGACCAAAAGTCTAGGTTGCTCTGGCCTGCAGGGGTACATTTGACCTTTTGACTTACATTTTATTCTTCATTTTACGTGCTTGTTTGATCAACAACTACTATCGTTTGATATATCTCGTGGATTGGTGAATGGATTCATTGTGAAGCTAGATTGAAGCCGGGAAAATCATCTAGAGATAGTCAATGCAAAAATTGACATTTGATGGGCTTTATTTTCCGTAACAGACCACCATTTAGATGTTTGTTGACCTTCAACATCTTCTGCCATCTACCGTCGTTTGCCGATTTTGTTGGATTTGCTTGATGATTCCTTGGAAAGCTAGCAGAATTGTGGAGAAATGATTGGTTTTGGAAGTGTTAATGATTGCATTTGGCCTCTCAAATTCAAGGGCGCCCCTAGCCAGCAGGGGCACTTTTGGCTCCAGACTTGATCATTTTCTGATGATTTTCACCTCTGCGTGCTTCGCAATCATCGTGTTGCTTGACTGAGTTGACTGCGTTGAAGCATTGCTGTTGCTGACACAAGTACATTCACTGTTGTGATTGCATTCACCATTTTGCGTGTACGAACACTGCAAAGTTGACTTGGACGTTGACTGCAAAGGCATCTCCCTTGTAGCAAGGCGTACTGTTTCCAGACTTAGAATATTTTTTACCTTTTTCACCTTTTGAAAATCCCCTCCGTTGCGAAGCATCTTTTGCCATAGAATCTTTTGTGATGCGTTTGAGGCTTAGATCTTCATACCTAGTACTGGCCATCTGCAATTGATTACCTCAGAGGTCCTAACTTTTCTCCTGAAAAAGTTAAGTAGACCCACTAGAGAAAAACTGACTTTTTCTTGATTCTGGCTTTACCAATGTGACCGTGAAGTGAAATAAGCCAATCAAAATTATTTTTAGTCATTTTTGGAAAGATCCTATTTTTAGCGTTTTTTTTTAAAAACAGGGGCCTAAAACGTTAACTTTCCATTTTTTAAAAATTTGCCACTATCTTCTGGACAATAAACCCACAAAAAGCCCATGCTTTGTTTGACATAAAACTGACTTTTGATGGCAATTTTACAAGATTTAGACTATTTTAATCAAAATACCTTATTGAAGCAAAAATTTAATTTTGGGTAGAACATTAGGTTTCGTCTGGTGACCATGTCGGATACTTACGGCATAGGAGAACCGAGAATCTCTGGTTTAAAGCGCAGGCCAGTATCTTATCCATTGGGCATGGAGTCAGGACTCTTTCAAAACACCCACTGTTTTGGAGTTTTCCTAATCACCTAAAACAAGATTACCTGAGAAATCACCTAAAACACAATGAAACTTTACGGAATGGGGAAATACATTACAACATAACAAAAAACAAAAAGAAAATTATTTACAGAAATTCACTACACCCCCGAAGGGATGAAATGTTTGAGATATTGCCCGTTGTATGGCAGTGGGAAGAGCCTTGCATTTGAATGCGAGAGAATGTAGGAATTCTCTCCCGCGAACTCGTGGATGTGAAATGGCCCTAGCCAAAGAGAGTCAAGTTTACCGTGCATTCCCTTGGGTTCGTGTCTGTTGTCCCATAACACTACTTTATCTTCGATCTCAAAGTCTCGCTAACGAGCTTTCTTGTCGAAGATCTTCACTTGCTCTTGATGTTGAGTGATCTTATCGACTACCTCCACCCTTTCTTCTTGTAACTTCATTAGGCACAAGATGCATTTCTCGATCGGATCTTTGAATTCCTCATCCTCCACTACGGATGCCAACTGCAAAGCAGACAACTCCAGCGTGATGGGTAACATAGCTTCTGTGCCATATAAAATAGTGAAAGGGGAAGTGCCAATAGCTCTCTTGGGAGTGATTTTGTCGGCCCAAAGAGCGTTGTACAATTTCTTGTGCCAAGCTCGTTGATTGGAGTCAACTAACTTGCGCACGATCGTGACAATATTTTTGTTGGATGATTCGGCTTGCCCGTTACCCTGCGGGTAGTAATCTGAAGAGTGGGACAAGGTGATGTCATGATCAAAACAAAATTTTACTAGCTCCTCTGACGAGAAGCTTGTTGCATTGTCAGTCACAATCTTTCGTGGTACTCCAAAGTGTGTAATGATGTTTTCCTTTAGAAAGTTGCACACGACTTCAGAAGTAGCTTGCTTGGTAGGAATCGCCTCAACCCACTTTGTGAAATAGTTTGTTGCTGTAAGGACATAAACATGCTCCTTGCTGGAATGTGGATTGATCGAACCTACAAAATCGAGATCCCATTGCTGAAATGGAATGTCAATGATCATCGGCCTGAGTGGAATGGCTGCTAGCTTAAGTTTGCCAATAGGCTATTGGCACTTTTGACATCTGTTCACCCAATTGTATGTGTCCTGAAACAAAGTCGGCAAGTAGAACTGCGCTGTAGGATTTTGAATGTCGTAACCCTTGATGAGAAGTGGCCACCACATGCTTGATTGTGAAATGCCTCCAACAAATGTCGTTGTTGGTCCCTGTTGACACATAGCAGGAATGTTCCATCAAGCCCATGCTTGTATAGAACGTTATTCATAAGCACGTATTTTTGTGCTCTTAATCTCAGAGTTCTTTTCTACTCTTTGTCCAAGTAAGTTGGACATTCACCATAGGTCAAATAGTACCATAGTTCAGTGTACCATTCCTCAGCATAATCAACTAGTAGGACCATAGGAAGGTCCCCTTCGATCTCTGTTTCTTGTATGCCATTAGCAACTTGGTGCTTTAGATCACCGTCTTCCGCTATAAGTTGACACATAACTCTCCTACGAACGAGTTTGGTTGGCTTGATCTCCAAGTCATATTCCTAAACCCTTGCGATCCAGTTACCTCTTTTGGTGCCCATCTCCTGTTGAGTTAGGACACTTTTGATTGCGGGATTCGTGACATACACTGTTGTGTGGGAATTGAAGATGTAGAATCTGAAATTCTTTACAGCGCTCACAATTGCGCATGCATTCTTTTCAATTTGGGAGTACCGAGATTTGCTCTCATTGAACCTGCTACTAATGAAAGCAATTGGCGATTTGGTCTCCTCATTCAGCTTTTGTGTCAGTATGGAAGAAAGAGTGTGCTCTGACGCGTAACAATAAAGAATAAATTCTTTATTGAAATCAGGTTGAACTAGTACTGGTGCTTGACTGATGGATTCTTTTATTTTGATGAACGCCTTCTTTCCTTCTTCAGTCCATTTGAAGGCGGACATTTTCTTCATCATAGCTGATATGTCTTTGGTCAGCTCTGAGAAGTCGGGCACAAATCTTCGTATGAAATTGACTTTACCGAAGAAAGTATGTACCCTAGTTGTACTTGTTGGGAGAGATAGGTTCTTGATTGAATCGACCCGATTAGCGTCAATCTGAGTTCCTTCTTTGGAGACGATGTGGCCAAGCAATTTGCCTTCCGTCACCGCAAAGATGGATTTCTTTGGATTCAAAGAAATGTGGTGGTACTTGCATCTCTTGAACACTTTCACTAAGTGTTGAAAATGATCTTCCCGCTTTTTTGAGAAAGCGGTAAGGTCGTCAAGGTAGACGACAATCAGTTTGTCTTTTAGATCCCCAAATGCTAGATCCATGGCTCTTTGAAAAGTGGCACCAATGTTGATGAGGCCGGAGGGCATCCTCTCATAGGTGAACGTACCCCACGAGATAGTGAACGCCATTTTGATTTGATCCTCCTCAGCTACCACAATCTGGTTGTATCCATGGCTCTTTAGATGAGATACTTAAGGTTAAGTCTCGTCATCTCATGGCCCATAGCCTTGGCGTCAGTTGTTGATCTGCACCTGTAAATCCCCATTTGAAAAGGAAAAGTGGCAGTTGTATTGCGTTTAATGCGCAGATAGGAATGGACTTCGTCCAACTGCCGTAGAAATTCCATGAATACCACTTATCCGATGGATAACGGGGTAACATGGTTGGATGATTTGAGTATCCATACACATGGATGTAGGTAAAAGTAGGGAACTGGATGAACCAATCCGCCCAATCTGCCATTGCCAATTTGGCTTCTGTTGAAATACGCACATGTAACACATGATCAAGATTCCTCATTGTGTACATTAGGAATGATTCATTCGCTCGCTTGAAGTGTCGCTCTGATTATGTGAAATCAAGCTGTGTGTAATACTGATGAACCTTCTGTACACCTAGAGTTCACACATTATTCAACCCTCTAAATTGGCCTTGGAAGGCTATCAAATACACGAGGTACAAACACATGTGGAACTCGTGAGCTATCGAGAAATCGGTCATCTATTTGTGGAGAACATCGCTGATCAAAGTAGCCCAATCGTAGTTTTCCCTGCTGTTGACAAGTTGAGCCATGATGTAATACATCCATGGCTGGAACCTATTGGCATTTGCCCGACCGATAACACGGTTGAGTAGGGTGATCATAACTGCATATTCATCTCTGAACTCTCCACGTCCTGCATTCTTTGGCAAGTTGCTTCTTTTTTGCTTGAGCCATCTTTCTGCCATTCTTTTCTGATGTTGGCATTACAATTCACACCTTTGGAGTGCGTATTGGCAACAAACAACTATGCACAGTGCGTAATGATTGCTCTTCAAATTAGGAGGGAAAAATCCCTAGTTTGCTGATATGCGTGAAAAAGTAAATGATCTAAATCCTATCTTTTTGACTTAGTTGGAAGAGGCACAAGGTTAAGAAAACCAATACATTGTAGCTAAGGTTTTTCTCTGGTTTTGCAGATCTTAACTACAACTAACTTATTACTTTAATCTATCCTATTTCCTCAAGAGAAATAGAGCATGAGGACTTAGGAGCAAGGAATGTTTGGACGATAACCTTTAAGTTAGGATTCCCAAGGAGGAGACGGCTCCTATCGGAGGTGTAGGCTGAAAGAAAGGTTATTGGCAACAACATCAAACGACAATCTCCACTTCTAAATTCCCAAGGAGGAGACAACTCATATCCGAGGTGTAGATATGAAACAAAGATTATTAATCACAACAACACATGATAAACCTACTTCTAAATTCCCAAGGAGGAGACGACTCCTATCTGAGGTGTAGATATGAAATAGGCTTATTAGAAACAAATATAACCCAAGGCAGCAAATTGTATGAAGGACCTATCACATAGATAAACGATCAACCAAATTATATTGAACAAAGATGAACCATTACAAGTAACATTGCACGGCAAGGCCGCTCAACAATTTGTTTATTACTAATAAAAGCTCAAAGTGAACCAATACTAAGAATAGGAATATTGTCGACAATGCAACAACTCTCTATCACAATCAAAAGTTTGTGAACAAATACATAAATAGCAATACCTCAGGCAAAGTGGGCTCAGCATGTATGCTATCACACAAAAGTTAATTACAAATGGGCAAGGGTGCTCTTATTTATAGAACTCAAAGGTGTAGGGAACCCTAAAATCACCTTGAGTTAACATGAGTCTTGCAAGCATGCAAGAGTTTATTGCTAAACCTAAATAAATGAAACTATACTGTTAACTAGAAAACTACCATCGGTTAACTGAAACAAAACAAAACTAAATGGACATGTGCAACATGCAAGTCCCTATTGAAATGAAAGTCAACTGATAACTAACATCAATTAATTGGGTCCTAACTGAAAGTCCGACCTCCTCCAAAGATATCTCTAAGGATGAGATAGGCGTGCATAAATTCAGCAATTAGAACTCAAGACTGATGTCGAGTTAATTGCTGCTTCTGACTCTATCCTCGGAAAAAACTATAAGATCTAATTGACTGTCTACTCCAAATCATCATTTGTCATCATCGTCTCCAAGAATTCATTAACCGTCTCATCTATTGGCACTTTGATGCTATCTTCAATGATAGACTGCTTGATCAACTCCTCTCCATCCTTGATCATCCGCTGGCACTCTTTGATCGAATTGCTCCTTTGCTTCACTCGGGGTTTTGACCGTGATGTAGAAGGCAGTGAGGAAATCACCTCTAGCGGCTCTATAGCTGAAACTACCTTTCGCCTCCTCTTGCTATCCAAGAAGTGCATGCTTGTCTTAATAACTGATCTCGACAAGTCCTCAATTGAAGTACTCTCCTTGACGTAACAATCTGGTTGGCGAAGTGGCTAGCAAACAACTTGGTCTTTGATGAATGAACTAAGTAGTACCTCTCCGTCATCATCTGACAAACCCTCAACATCTTTTGATAGGAAATCAACAAGCTGAGGAAGAGTAAGTCTGCAGTAATGATGTTGGTGCACTTCAAATTCATCTTCGCAGTTGACCCAAAAGTCCTTAAGTGCTGCCCTGTGTGAATTACTTCGCTCCAACCATGTTGAGTAATGACCCAAAGGATCATAAGAATGCCTCTCAGTGAGATACTTGAGGTGGAGTTTTTCTAACTCATTCGTCATTAACTTGCAATCAACAACAGTCTTACACTTGTATATACCTAATCCAAATGGAAAGGTGAATGCTGACTTGTGTCGATTGTGAAGAAAAGAGTGAACTTCTTGAGCTTGTCTCAGGAACTCCACGAATAGGACCTTGTTTGATGAGTACCTCGGTAGCATTAGAGGTTCTTTGGTGTAATCATACACTCAAATATATGTGAAAGTGGAAAACTGGATGAACCAATCCGCCCAACTCTCCATCGCTAACTTTGCCTTTGGTGAAATCCTAATGTGCATCTCATTATCAAGGTCTCTTACTATCTTCATGAGGAAGTGATCATTCACCACTTTGAAATTCTGTTCAACCTTTGAGAACTCCAATTGTGAGTAATATTTGTGAACATGTTGAACTCCAAGAGTTCCATTGGTCTTCAAAGTTCTAAAATTGCCTTGAAACGCAATTAAGTAGACTAGAAAAGAAACCATGTGAAACTTGTGGATTTTGAGGAATCCAGTGATTTGTTGGTGAAGACACTTGCTGATCAACATTGCCCAGTCAAAGTGTTCCTTGTTGTTGATAATCCGGGAAATGACATAAAACATCCACGGTTGGAAAATATGAGCCTCCTCCTGACCTGTAACCCGATTGAGCAAAGTAATTAAGATAGCAATAATCAATTTCATCCTTGAACTCCCCACGCCCAACCTTCTTCGACATGTTGGTTTTCTGTACTTTTAGCTACCTTTGAACAACCTTTCTTTGTGATCTTTCTTTGTCTTCTTCCTATATCTTGTCGCAATCCTCAATGGCTATGGTAAAATTGTTTGAGCGAGGAGAAATAGCAAAGCACTTTTCAACGTCCCTTGGCTTGAGGCTGCAAATGACTCTCCCATTGGTTGATCTGATTTGTCCTCTGGATGAGTCATAGCGCTTGATGCAAGCAATGACGAACTCGAGATCAAAAACTGTGACAAGAATAGATGCTGCTGCCAACAACCTGGAACGCTCAAGATTTCTGATTGTCGTGTTGCTAGTGCCTTCCAACGTGCTCGAATTGACCATTGGATACACATGACCCAAGTCTGTACCAATAGTTTTCAAAAAGTTGTGTACCAAGACCGATTTGGCCTTGTAATCTATTGGGTTGAATTGCATTTTGAAAATCTGGAGTTTTGACTGTAAAGTCGGGTATGTTCGGACAACTTTTAGAAAAACTGAAAAATGGCTCTAGGATAGGCTAAAAATAGCCGGTTGAGGTAAAAAAATTCGGAAGTTTTTTGAAATGTGGGTTTTGTAGAGAATTGAATTCTAAGCAAACCTAGATTGTCAGAAATTTGGAAATATGAGTTTTAGCAGGGCATGCAAAGGGTTTTCAGTCGAGAACTGTAGTGGCTGTAGGGGCTCTGGGGGCAATTTTTCTTGAGAAAAACTGAAACCTGGGTTTTGTAGGCAATAGAATTCTAAGCCAACCTAGATGATTTGATTTTGGAAAAATTGAGTTTTTGACCCACATGCAAAGGAATCTTCGGAAAAAAGCACAGTGCTTCAGAATGTGAAGTAGTGGGGCAATTTTCTCAAAAAAAAATCTAAGACATGGGTTTTGCTCTTGACGTTGAAATATGTGAACCCAGATGATCTGTTTCTGAAAATACCATCGTTTACTTTGACATGCGAGAGAAAACCTAAGACAAGAATAGAAGAATTTTAGTGATAGAAATAGAAGTTTATTATTCTGTCTCTGAAAAAGTCGCCTATGCTTGAATTGGATTTGATGAAGTCTGCATGCACTCGAAAAATGAAGTTTGGAAAATGTATCTTTTGAACGATCCGGACGTGGCACTGCGAAGAACATTGAAATCTATCACTTGTAGCGCCTTTAGATCTTTATTTGCTCAAGAAAGACGTGTTTGCTCTCACCTATGATAAAAAAAAATGGACGCCTGTCTTAATAAATAAAATTTATCAAGAAAGGCATCATAAATGCATGCAATTGCTTTAAAATTGGCACTAGCTTTTGATTGGACCTCCAAAATCAACGCCACCTTCTGATTGGACCTCAAAACAGTTAACTAATTGAGAAATAAGCCCTAATTAGGGCGCTACCTCCATGCACTTCAGTTAACTGTGCATGCAAAAATAAATCCACCAATTGCAAGCAAAAATCAAGTCTAGTTGAAGTCGATTTGAGAAGTTTAACTGAAGATTTAATTTCGGTTAACAACCTCCACCTTTATAGGGCGCCACTTCTCTTGAGTTCAAAAGTCAAACTTTGACTTTAGGCGTCACTTTCCAGACAACCAATTTTTTGAAAATTTGAATTTGCAAACATCATCGGAGCCCATGTTCGATCACTGATTTTGATTGACTGACATGTCAAATAGACTAGCTGGCAGTTTCATTGAAGAGCAGGATCAAAACTGACAAGAAACTCCTTGAGGCTGCAAACCCTAATTCTGACATCTGAGGCTTCAAAATTCAGGGCGCCCTTGGCCTCCACGAAAGCTTTTAGCTTCAAACTTTGAATTTTTTTTAATGCATTTTCATCATTTTGAAGGTGATTTTGACCTTCATCTCGCGTTTCTCGACATTCGAAAAAACTTCAGAGTTGGTTGAATTCTGAACAAGAGCTCTTGGAGAGCACTTTTCTTAAAAACACCATCTGGCACCTGAAAAACATGGGCGCCCCTGGCCTCTAGGGGCGCTTTTCTTCCCAGAGAGCCATTTTTGCAACTGACTAGAAATTCACTTAATCTCCGGTTGCAGGCTGTTGTCAAGTCTTATGACTCGACTAAGGTATGCAACGGAAAGTTGGAAGCATCACAGACATAATGAATATGTGAGATGACCCAAAAGACAACATTTGAGGCTTGAAAACCTTGGGCGCCCTTGGCCTCCAGGGGTTCTTTTCTTATTTTCTGACATTTTTTTACCATGATAAAACCTTATGTTTGACTCCTGATTTCGGCAGTTAAGCAACTCAGATTCATCCGTTGACGGATTTGTTGTGAAGCTAGACCAAGTCTAAGACAAACATCTTGGGTATCATTTGATCAGAAACTTCCATCTGGTGCTTCAAACAGTTGGGCACTCCTGGCCTTCAGGGGCGCTTTTCTACTAGTGAGTCATTTTTCAATCTGCCTCATTTCTCATTCAATCTCTAGTTTCAGGTGCTAGACATATCTTTCAAACTGGCTAGTAGGTTCATCACAAAGCTGATAGGATTTCGGAGAAGTCCTCTTGGAAGTGACAAATCTCAAAAAGTTGATTTGGCCTCTGAAATCTAGGGCACCCTTGGCTAGCAGGTGCGCTTTTGTTTTCAGAGTTAGAAAAAATTTCAACTTCTCCTCGACGAAAATCCCCTTCGAGACGAAACATCATTTTGGACATATCTCGCCATAGAATCTTCACTGGAGCATTTCAAGCTTAGATTTTGATACCTGGCACCTGGCCATCTACCATTGTTGACCTCAAAGATCCTAACTTTTCAGTTGAAAAAATGAAAACTACCCACTAGACTTAAACTGAGTTTTAGCTGAATCTGACTTAACCATTGTGATCATGAAGTAAAATAAGCCAATCAAAACAATTTTCAGTCAATTATGACAAGTGTCAATTTTTAGGGTTTTTTGCCTAAAAATAGGGGTCCAGACATCAAACTAACTAAAATCCCACACTCGATTTGCCCAAAAACTATGTTTTGACATCATTTTACAAGGTTTAAACCATTTTAAGCAAAATGCCTTAATGAAGCAATTTTTTTTTGGTTTGGGTACAACATCTGACATTTCTCCTTTCCAGAGTTGAACACCTTTTCACACTCCTCCATGGATATGACCAAATTGTTTGTATTTGAAGGAATAGTGAAACACTTCTCGATGTCTTTAGGCTTGGGACTACATACCACTTGCCCATCCATTGATTGAATTTCTCATGCAGTAGGGTTGTAATGCTTTACACAAGCGATTACAAACTCTACACTTTGTGCTGAGATGGGAAATGAGGCTGCTTCAAGCAATCTAGATTGCTCGATGTTCTGAAGTGTGGTTTGGTCTATGCCTTCCAAAGCATTCAAGTCAACCTTTGGATGCACTTGATGCAAATCAGTGTTAGTTGTTCTTATGAAATAGTGAATCAAGACCGATTTGGTCTTGAATTTAGTTTGAGTGAATTGCATATTGAAAAACTAGACTGTCAACTATAAACACAGATATGTTTGGGCAACTTTTTTTGGTGAGCTAAAAATAGGTTTTGGTGAGGCTAAAAATAGCCTGTCGAGGGACAATTTTTACAAAATTTTCCGAGACATGGGTTTTGTAGAGAATATCCTTTTAAAGAAACCCACAATGTCAGAATTTCGAAAAAGTGATTTTTCCTTTGACATGCAATGACCTCTCGGAGCATAAGCTATAGGGGCAGCCCGTTGCAAAAGTTTTTTTTTCCCAAAAATTCTGGTACATGGGTTTTGTTGGCACCTGAGAGCTAAGCAAACCCAGTTTCTTCATTTTTTGAAATGACTACTTTTTTCGAAAACCCTAAAAATAGGGGGCAGTAGGGCAATTTTCTCGATTCTTTTTTTGACATGTGGGTTTTGTTGCCAACACTGTGCTGAACATACCCAGAAGGCTAGATTTGTGAAAAAATGTTTTCTACTTGGACATGCAAGAGAAAACCTAAGACAAGGATAAAAGAAATGTGAGGGGGAGAAGATAGAAGTTATAAACTGCCTCCTTCAATCCTCAAGAAAAACGCCTCTATATAAACCCAATTTGATGAATTCTTGGCAAGAACGTATTGGAAAGATGAAGTGTGGAAAATTATTCTTCTGTGCAACTTGAACCTGGAACTGCGAAGAACACTAAAAATGGCCTCCGTTAGATCCTTCAAAAGGCGTTGGAGAGAAAATAGCTGATTTTAGCTTCAACCTGCAAGAAATAATGGAGAAATGATGCCCATGTATGAATAACTATCCATTTTAGAGGTGGGAGTGTCAGTTAGGTGTGCCAACCCTAATTGAAGAGTTAATTTTTGTGCATGCCTTGTTAACTAAAAGCTCTCTAATTTTAGGGCGCGATATGCAAGAGGAAGCATGCAAAAATTGTATTTGAGAGTCAGCTGGGCCCACTTTGACTTTTGGTGTCCAAGCTTTAGGGAGTTAGAATTTTTTTTGAAGATTTTGAACTTCCGCTGTGACGAACTGCCTTTGTTTGACCTTGAATTCTAGTTGCCCGGTTGATCCTAAAGCTTGGCTGATAGATTCATTGCGAAGCTGGAACAAGTTTGAAGAGATGTTGCTGGGAGCTGGAAACCCTAAAAATTGAATTTGGTGGATTGAAACCTTGGGCGCCTTTTGCCAAATGGGTGCTTTTTTCACCAGACCCTTATTTTGGATGCTTTTCAACTTCTTCAAATTGACCCTATGTGCTTCAATCTGCAATCGTGGTTGATTAATGAATCTTGTGAACATGCCGAGATATGGAATGGAAAACCAATTCAATTCTGGAAAGAATGATTGGTATTGCAACGTTTGAAAGTCAATTTATGAGGCTCAAATTCCTAGGCGCCCCTGACCTGCAGGGGCACTTTTGTGTATTTGAGATACATTTGGCACTTTGTAACCTTTTGACAAAATGCTCCAGTTTGATCCTTGTTGTCGGGAGTTTGACTACTCCGATGTTTGTGCTAACGATCTTATCGCGGAGATTGATCAACTTTGAAGAGATGATCCTGGGAGTCACGAAGTTTGAAAGTTGCATTTGAGGCCCCAAAAAGTTGGGCACCTTTTACCAAGAAGGGTGCATCTTTTTTAACAAACAAATTTTCACATTTTTCAATTTGCCTTTGCCTCTGGCGTTTTACACTTGATCTTCATTCACGAGCATTTGACAAGTCCTGAGAGTTGGCTGTTGGATTCATCGTGTAGCTAGAAGGATTCTGAGCAGATCTCTTGGAGAAGATAGCTGCTGAAAACCTCATTTGATTGACCAAAAGTCTAGGTGCCCCTGGCTTGCAGGGGTGCATTTGACCTTTTCACTTACATTTTATTCTTCATTTTACATGCTTGTTTGATCAACAGCTACTATTGTTTGATATGTCGTGGATTGGCGAATGGATTCATTGCGAAGATGGACTAAAGTTGGGAAAATCATCTGGAGATAGTCAATGCAAAAATTGGCATCTGATGGGCTTTATTCTTGGGCGCTCTTGGGCTATAGGGGTGCATTTTCCGCAACAAACCGCCATTTGGATGTTTGTTGACCTTCAACATGTTCTGCCATATACCATCGTTTGTCCGTGTTTGTCAAATCTGTTGGATTTGCTTGATGATTCGTTGGAAAGCTAGCAAAATTTTGGAGAAGATGACTGGTTTTGCAAGTGTTAATGACTGCATTTGGCCTCTCAAATTCAAGGGCGCCCCTGGCCAGTAGGGGTGCTTTTGGCTCTAGACTTGATCATTTTTTGATGATTTTCACCGCTGCATGCTTCATGATCACGTGTTGCTTGACTGAGTTGATTGCGTTGAAGTATTGCTGCCGCTAATGCGAGTACATTCATTGTTGTGATTGCATTCGCCATTTTACGTGTACAGACACTGCAAAGGCATCTCCCTTGTAGCAAGGCGTACTGTTTCCAGAAAGAATATTTTTTACCTTGTTCACCTTTTGAAAATCCCCTCTGTCACAAAACATCTTTTTGAGCATCTTTCACCATAGAATATTCTGTGATGCGTTTGAGGCTTAGATCTTGATACCTGGTATTGGCCATCTGCCATTGATGACCTCAGAGGTCCTAACTTTTCTCCTGAAAAAGTGAAGGAGACCCACTACAGCAAAACTGACTTTTTCTTGATTCTAACTTGACCAGTGTGATTGTGAAGTGAAATAAGCCAATCAAAATTATTTTCAATCATTTTTGGAAAGATCCTATTTTTAGGGTTTTTTCTAAAAATAGGGGCCTAAAACCCTAATTTTCAATATTTTCAAAATTTGCTATTATCTTTTGGACAATAAACCCACATAAAGCCCATGCTTCGTTTGACTTAAAACTGACTTTTGATGACAATTTTACAATATTTAGACCATTTTAATCAAAATGCCTTATTGAAGAAAAAAATTAATTTTGGGTACAATAGAAAACAAGATATTTCCAAACCCTAAAAAATATATTTTTGGCATTGATGAATGTAAGCTCCTTGGACATATGGTGTCCAAGAAGGGGGTGAGGATTGATCCAAAACATGTCAAAGCATGTGTCAAAGCCTAAGTTACCGGTTCGGGTTCGGGTTCAAAAACCTGGTTCGCCGGTTCGGGAAATTTTTATTTTTTTTATGTGGGTTCGTTTTGGGTTCGGTAATACAAAAACATATAAAAATCAGAAATATATACATATTTGCAGCAGTAATTAAGTTCAGAATACACCACCATATTAATAGTCAAATAACATAGCAAAAATGAAAAATACACCACCACTTTATACTCAAATCATCAAAGTTCAAACATAAAAATGTAAAGTGTTTACAATCAGCCCTTAATAATTATTAATCATTGATCAATTTGAATCATATGGGTTATCAAAAAAAGGAGCATCATCAGCATCATTAGATGCTACATTATGTGTAGAACCACAAATAGCATTAGTGGCACTCGCACAAGCACTGCCACTAGCACTGACACTAGCACTCTCATGCTTAGCGGTTACTTCAGGCTCATAGTCATCATCAATATCAAGTGCAGCTAAGTGACTTGTGGAAGCATCCAAGTCAAGCTGCTCTGGCTCAATATCCCACCTCCTTGTGTCTCCTTCTTTGTAGGAACTTTGCTTGTGTGTAAGGAGGCGCAAGTTTGAATGCACATACACCAAGTCCTCTTCCTTTTTCGAATGTAGCCTATTGCGTTTTATTGAGTGGATGAAGGAGTATGTGCTCCAATTCCTCTCAGAAGAAGATGAACTAGCAACCTATTAAGACCAAAGTAAATAGTTAGGAGTTACAAAATTTAACTAAACAAAAATATTAATTAATATAAATTTAAAATTAAAATTAAATTACAAAATATAAAACTTACTTGGGATAAAATTTTTATTGCAATAGGTTGGAGGTGCCTGTATTCTTGCCCATGGAAGTACCACCAACTATGAGCATCCATCCTAACCTTGTCTCGAAGAGCATCAAGATTATGATCAACACTACCACAGCATGCAAAAGCCATGAACTCAGTCCTCACTCGATCACGTTGGTCACGATCAGTGAAGAGTCTACGAATTGCTGCCTTGTACCCTTGAGCCACTTCAACATCCCTATATGGAGCAACTCTTGATGAAGTAGAAAGTATCTCTGGACTATAATATTTGGGACTCAATGCAAAAGTGAGAAGATGCAACGAAGTGGTCATTTTGTTCCATCTATCAACAATGATTTCCTGTAGCTCTTTGAAGAACTTTTCTTCAGGATCTTCCTCTTTTGCATTGATGATGGTTTTCATCTTCTCAATCATTGAGTCAATACCATCATATACTTCACCCAAACAAGGTCTATCCATGTCAGTGTAATGGATCGTGCTCAATATGGGCTCAGTGAAAGTGACGAGATACTCAACAAGGTCCCACCAACTATCATCTAGGATCCTTTGCTTGACCCTATTCGCCCTTTCACTGCTAGATTGCCTCCATATGGCCCAATTAGGGCTGATTACCATGGCAAAGAGTGCCTCACGAACCTTTATAAGTCGTCTCAACACAATTGTGTTGGAGGCAAAACGAGTCTCGACAACTTGTTTGAAAATCAAAATTAAAACTAAAATATAATTTAAATTTACAAAATCAAAATTTAAAATTAACAAAAAATTAAAAAAATAAAAAATATTGAGAATTAACTTACCTTCAACAACTCCAATTTTGAGAATTGTCTAAATATTCCTTGTGTCATATGGTGGTTGGTGACAAACATTTGGATGTCTTCGCCCTCAGCATACACCTGTTTGATCCATTCAATTTTGGATCCAATTTTTTGTAGCATTAGATTAAGGGAGTGGACAGCACAAGGTGTCCAAAAAATGTGTGGATACTTCTCCTCAACCAATAACCCAACAGCCCTACAATTTTTGGCATTGTCAGTTACAACTTGCACAACATTTTGATGGCCCACTTCTTCAATAGCTTGGCAAATGATGTTAGCAATAAATGTACCATCCTTCACCTGTCCTTCACAATCCACTGCTCTCAAAAACATTGCCCCTTTAGGGGACACAGCAATAACATTGATCAATGGGCGATTTTTTGCATCTTTCCATCCATCAGAAACGATGGTCACCCCTGTTTCGATCCACGAATCCCTTATGGGCTTCAAAGAGTCTGCTACATGTTTCACCTCTTTCTCCAATAAGGTGCAACGCACCTTCTCAAAACCTGGGCCCTTAAACCCCTTTGGAGCCTCATTAATAGATTTCACCATTTTTTGCCAATATGGTGAACGAACAACATTGAATGCCAATCCATTGGCATAGATACATCTTGCTATGTCTTGCTCAGCAATCTCTCTTGCCTCATTCTGAAATGAAGCTTCCAACGGTCCCTTAGATCTTTTATTTGAAGAGGGCGTGGTTTGCTCTTGAGGGATGTCCATAAATGGATGGCTTTTTGTAGGTGGAAAATAAGAAGGCGGTGTAGGGGGTTTCATGGATCGAGATCCTTTCTTCAAAGGATGGCTTGTTTTACCACTGGCTTGCTTTTTGGTCTGCCTTTTCTTGCTCAACAATATATTTCAACACTATATGTTTTGGAATGCCTTCCTCGTTTTCACCTGGACAATTTTTTATGCTGTTTCAGGGATGCACAAGTGCCCTTTCACTCGACTGTATGAGCTCGAATATTGAACATGGTAATGACTACAAATCCAAACATATCCTCCACCACTTGGAAGTTGCTGAACCATTTCTACATATTTCCAAAGGGGAGAGTTTGGGTTTGTTTTGAAACGAGATTGGTTGAGCTTGAGGAGGTACCGGTTGCCATTGTAATGGAATACCTAAGGCACAACATATTGAAATTTTGGTATTGATTGAATGAATTTGAAACTAACAGACTATATTAATTTCAAAAAAATGAAAAAATTGAACATGTGATATAGACATTTAGAATTTTAGAGGAGTGAAAAGTAAAACAAAACAAAAACTAAAAAACAAAACAAAAGAGTTGAAGTCCATTTGTTAAAAAAAATGTAAAAAAAATAATAAAAAAACCTACCTCTTTTGAAGAAATCTTGCTCTATGTTCTTGGGAATGAATAGGCACTTGCAAATGCTTAGGAATAGCACAACAACCAACTTCGAACAATCTACAATCAACCTTCAAGTCTATTCAAGCTTGTGCAAGCAAAAGAGAAAGTTTAGCAATGGATGCCAAAAATCCATTTTTTACATTCACAAATTGGTAAATGACTATCACTTTACCTATATCATGTTTTAGAGGCACATATTAGGGTTAGAAGGAATAATTTTTTTTTTTAAAAGTCAACAAAGACTAAATAAAATATTAAAAAACTGCAAAAACGCGCTTTTACGTCTGCCTGGGCACGAAATTCTACCCGGGTTCGAACCCTGGTCGGACCCATAGCCCGGGTTCTGAACCTGGTTTGAACCCACAATCAAATTTTCGAACCCTGGGCGAATTTGGGCGAACCGGACCCGAATTCTGAACCCGAATCGAACCCAAGCCTCCCAAGGCCGAACCCGGTAACTTAGGTCAAAGCAATTGACCTTGTCCCTCAACCTAAAATTGTCAAGGCAGTCTAGTCATTCTTTAGGTAGATAAATTTTGTTAGGAGACGTGTTCCTAACTTTGCAGAGGCAACTAAGGCCATTTCCAAGGTACTAAAAATGGGGCAATTATCAAACTGGGATAAGGAATCAAGTGATTCCTTTTCAGAAATTAAAGATGCATTGCTATTGACAAGCCCATATTACTCAAGGCCTTTTCAATTGTATTCGTTTGCATCATTTTATAGTATTGTTGTTGTTTTGCTACAAAAGAACAATAAGGGATATGAACAACCAATAGCTTTCTTCAGTAAGTCCCTAAGAGATGTTGAATCGAAATACTCTATAATGAAAAAACCTGCCCTACGCTTTGTTAAGGCTGTCAAGAATTTCAGGCCCTATCTTGTAGGATCCAAGATCATAGCCTTTGTGCCACATACTGTTGTTAGAGATATTTTTGTGCAATTGGAGGCATGAGGCAAAAGGTTTAGATGGATCAACAAGATCCAAGAGTATGACATGGAAGTACAAACTACTAAGCTAGTCAGAGCTCAAGGCCTACCAAAATTAATGGCTGGAGCAAACTTGGTTGCTACTTGTACCCAAAATTAAATATTTTGCTTCATTAAGGCATTTTGTAAAATGGTTAAAATCTTGTAAAAATGGTCATCAAAAGGCAAAAAAAGGTCAAAATTTCTAAAAAATAGCAATTTTCTATTTTTAGAATTTTTTGAAAAATAAACATACCATAGGGTTTTTTGGGTTTATTGTCAAAAGGATGCTCACAAATTTTTTAAAAAATAAAAATTTGCATGTCAAAGATTCACGCATGTTGGTGAAAAACTCAGATTTGACGATTTGGGTCTCTTCAGAATGAAATTGTCTACAAAACCCAGACTTCAATTTTTTGGCCCTATTTTTTTAGGAAAATGGCTAAAAATAGAATCTTTGTAGAAATGGCTCAAATTGATTTTGATTGGTTTATTTTACGTCCTGATCACGCTGGTATGGTTAGAATTGTCAAAGAGTCAAATTTTCTTTGGTGGGTCTATTTCACTTTTTCAAAAGATAAATCAGGACCTCCAAGGTCATTAATGGAGGATGGCCAACTTCCAGGTGTCAGAATCAAAGTATCAAATGCTACACAGATCGATCTATGGTGAAAGATGCTCAAAAAACGGTGAAGGGAGGAGGGGAATCTAAAAATAGTGAAATTTGTAAAAATATTCTAACATTGGAAAAGGAAAGCGCCTTATTTCAAGGGAGACGCCTGGCAGTCAATGCCTTAGCTAATTTTCCAACTTCTGTTTATCGTGCACGTGTAGTCATCAAGGTGGTGAATGCGAAGTACGAGAAATTTGAAAATCTTCAAAAAATGGTTTAAGTCTAGCAAAGAAAAGCGCCCCTGTCAGCCAAGGGCTCCCAAGGTTACAAGTAGCCAAAAGCACTTTTTACGGTTTGAAAAACTTGTCATTCATTTTAGATTTCTTCAAGCTTTCAAACGAATCCAGCATCCAGTGCATAAGATCTATCGAACAGTCGGAATTGCAGATTAAATGGAGATGTTTCATCAAAAGGACAAATTAAAAAATTGTAAATCATCAAAAAAATTCTAATCTGGCAAACATGGGCGCCCTAGTCAGCCAGGGGTGCCTAGGGTTTTGAGTAGCCAAAGCCAGTTTTTAGGGTTTGAAAAATTGGTCATTCTTCTCAAAATTCTTCAGGCTTTGCAACGAATTCATCAACCAATCCACAGGATTCATCAAACGCCACGAAATGCAGATTGAATGAAGACAAAGACACGGGAAACAAAAAAGGTCACAAGAAAATGTTGATCATAAAAAATAAACTAACTCTAGTGAAGAAAAGCGCCCTAGTCAACTAGGGGCGCCCAGACTTTCAAGAAAGCAAAAGCAACTTTTAGGGCTTGCATCCTCAAAGAGATTCTTTTCAGATTTGATCATGCTCTTCAACGAATCCGTTAGCTAGTACACAGGATCTATCAGGCGTCCAGAATCGAAGATCAAACAGAGGCGTTTCATCAAAAACGAGGAAAAGTTGAAAATCAAGGAAAAGTTTCTAACACTGGTGAAGAAAAGCGCCCCAACCAGCCCGGGGCGCCCAAGGCTTCATGCCTTAAATTTTTTTTTGACTCTAGTTGCTTTTTTTAAAAGAGCACATCTTTGCATGCACAATTTTCAACGCTATATGAAGGAATTTTTCAATCTTGATGCAAACGAGGTTAGATAAGGGTGTACATGGACTTGAAAATTTTAGGGTTTCATGCGTGAAGGTGTTTTTCTTCAAAATTCTATTTAAGCAAGCCTTGAGCATTTATTATTCACAATTTGTGGGTTAGCTTCAAGAGGAAGAAACATAAAATTTTCTTGTCAATAGGATTTGAAGGATCAAACAAAGTGATTTTTCAGCATTCCTCGTGGACTCAAGATTGGGAAGCACAAAAGCTCACTTTTTCAGGGTCTATTTTTCTAGGGCATCAATTTTCAGAAACAGGTGGTCAAGATTTTCAACTTTCATCCATCTAGGTCTACTTGTTCTTCACTCTTGAAGATTGGAATTTTTTATGATTTTCAAGAGAAACTACTTTTTCATGCATGTCCAAGAAATCCTCAGATTTTTCAAAAATTTGATGATCTGGGTCTCTTCACAATGAGATTGTCTACAAAATCTAGACCTTAGCTTTTTTCCAAAAATTTTGCTTCGCAGCTTCTACTTTTTAGGGGCTCTAGCATGTTCTTGAAAAACAACAGCTTTTTCAAAATTTGACGATTTGGGTCTCTTCAGAATGATATTATTTACAAAACCCAGACCTTGACTTTGTTTCGAAAAATCGGCCTTTTTCTGGAGAAAAATCAGCGATCTATTTTTAGCTCTTGCGCAAAACTTTTCCGAACATAGGCATGTTTATAGTCAAACTTCACGGTTTTCATCATACAATACTCTTCCATTGAGAAAAATCAAGAGAAGCGTCAAAAGCATAAAGCTGTAGAAGAAATAGAGGCCATCACTCCAGTTGCAGAGCCGCCAAAGTTACCAATCAGTGAACTGCCAGTTGAAGCATGCAAAGATTTCCAAGAATAGAACTCAAGTGAAGACAGTAGTTAACTCGACGTCTTTTCCAAGTTAAACTGGTTCTCTTTTTATGCATATCTTTTCATTGGAGATATTACACCAGTTGGAGATTTTCTTATAGTTAGATCAATTAACTGATGTTAGCATTCCAGTTAAACTATTAGTTATCTTTTGTTTATTTTTAGAAATAAAGCTTGCATGTTGGCAAGACTAGTTGTATACACAAAGAGATTTTAGGGTTCCTACTCCTTGTTTGTGTATAAATAAGGGCAGCCTTGCCCATTTCTTTTTAACCGTGCTTGTGATAACAAAATTGCTGAGCCTACTTTTTCTTGCAAGTTTTCTATTGAGTGTCTGTTCAATTGTGCCAATTGTAATTTGGTTGATAGCAAATGTATGCCTACATTTGCTACAATCTGCTGTCCCAAAAGTTTGTTTACTGTTATAAATTGAGGAAGGAAGTCTCATGCCTACTTTTCTTTGATATATTGTCTCAATCTATTTTAGCACTTTGTTTTATGTTTTGCTTTTAGTAATCTTTATTTCAGCTTACATCTCATAAGTACAATGAGTCTTTGGGTGTATTCTGGATGCGAGCTTATTTAAGCTTTTGTGTCAAATCAACCATTCCTCGTTTACTTCTAACTGTCTTGCTCTAAATTTACTTGAGATATTAGAAGTGTTATTAGAATAGGCTTAGTTGTAGTTGAAGTTACGAAACCAAAGAAAACTTCAGCTACGACACAGAGTTTTATAACCTTGTGCTCTCAACCGAGATAAAAAGATTGGCAATTAGTTTAGTATTTCTTTTTACGCATAATCAGCAAAGAGGAGCTTCCCTCCTAATTTGAAGAGCAGCCTAACTGTGCATAGTTGTTTGTTTCTTAATCTGCATTCTAGAGGTGTGAATTGAAACGCCAACACTACTGAAGTCAATTAGGTTAATTCTGATCCCTCGCTTACTCCATGTCAGTTGAAGGATTGTCCTTGGTATAAGTGTTAGTTTTTAATGATCAGATGAAATGCACAGATTTTTAATAAAAAAATCAGACTCACAACACAGCAAATACCCTGGGAAAACCCTCCAACCTGAGGGAGAAAAACCCAGCCAATATATCTCTTATATATATTTATTGAATATGAGCAGAAATCTGCTTACAACTTAGGCACAACACAATGCCTAATAGATACAATGAACAACACCTCTCCTAGATGCAAAGATACAAATAATATGTTTCTCCTTGAATCGAACTGCTGCTACAATTGATGATGATCTGTTGCTCAGATCGTATTTCTTCTCCTTGAGTGAATATGCTTTTCTTGATGATCAAACACAAATGAAGAGCATCATATATATAGGCAACCAAAAGGTATCACACCCCTTCACCAAGAGAGGTCGGCCTCTAGAAAAAGACGTCTTTGGAGGAGGCACAATTTTCTAGATGAAGTCGACTTTCACAAATAAATAATAATTATTTATTAAGACTTTAATATTTTATTTGTATCATGATTTAATGAAGCACCTCTTCAAAATCGAATATATAAATTAAATAGCCAAGAGGCTACATTTAATTTATTCATCTTCTTTAATACGTGCCTAGAAGTAGACACCCGTGGCTGCATATCATCAACAATAAGGACATTATATGAATTATCTTCTTGTGTTGAAAGATTAATAAAAGAAGATGTTGAAACTCGAAACTTAGAGATATGTGCTTCTCAAAGGACAATTAATGTGGAGAAACCTTGATGGTGTGCTCCTAAGATGCTCAAATGAAGAACAATTTGCAAGAGTTGTTGAGGAATGCCATTGTGCATTGTTTGGTGAACATTACATGTCAAAGACCATTGCTCATAAAATTAAGAGGGTGGGTTACTGGTGACCAACATTATTCAAGGATGTGGCCAAGTTTGTGAACGGATGTGATTTTTGCCAAAGGTTTTTTGGCAAGTTGAAATTTGCAGGAGCACTTACCCTTACAACTATTTCAGCAGAGTCTCCATTCCAACAGTGAGGTATTGATTTCATAGGGGAAATAACAAAAAGTTCTAGCAATGGATACAAATAAATATTGGTGGCCATTGACTACTTTACAAAGTGGGTGGGGGCAATCCCTACAAGGAATGCAACCTCAAAGGTGGTGATTGAATTTTTGCTAAATTACATAATCACTAGGTTGGTGTGCCTTCAAGGATTGTTGTTGACAATGCATTGTGTTTTAGATCTCAAAGTTTTGTGGATATGTGCTCACAGTATGGGATCTCTTTAACATATTCATCATCTTATCTCCCATAAGGAAAAGGACAAGTTGAATCAAGCAACAAATGATCATGAACATCATAAAAAAAACTTTGGATGCAAACAAGAAAAGGTGGGATGACAAGTCAAAGCTTTCTATTTGGGCGGATAGGGTAACTTATAAGAAGGCTACTAGAAAGAGTCCATTTGAATTAGTCTATAGTATTAAGGCCAAATTGCCAATCAGCCTTGAGTTACTAGTTTATAAGTTGCTGCGGAAAATTGAAGGGGAAGAAGAAACCATTGCTTCCCAAAGGATACACAAGCTGACCAAGTTGGAGACAAGAAGTTCCACTCATGAGAGGAATTTGGTGAGGTAGCAAAAGATGTGAAGTGCCTCTTTGATAAGAGAGCTGTCAAAAGGGAGTTTTAGATTGGGGATCTTGTCCTCATATGGAATTCCAGGTTAGAAGATAAGGGCAAACATGGAAAATCTGATGCCCTATGGGTTGGGCCTTATCAAATTGCCAAGGGTTGTGGTCAAGGAACATTCTATTTTAGGAGCCTTGATGGAGATTTCATGGTCAATACCTCAAGCAATATTTTTTCGAGGGGTAAGTTCCTAGGATCTTTTGTAATATTTGTTGTTTTTTGTTCTCTTCTATTGTGTTCTTGTACATGTTGTTGTCTTTGTGTAGTCATGACCTTTGTTTGTTACGATGTGGTGTGAGTCAATCTTGGTCCATGTTCCCTATTTTTGGTCAGCTTCCCAAGATATAGATTCTCACTTTTCCTATAAGAGACACATGTTCCCAACTAAAGCCAATGTTAGCACCCCATTTTCTTGTCTAAATTTTTTCGTAATATGCTCTTGTGGTTTATGTTTGCCCTCATCTAACTTCCCATCATTTATAACCGATGTGAGAAACTTTACATGGGTTTGTCATGTTTAGGTTGTCTTTTTGTCATTATATCCATTCATTCCTTTAGGCTTAAGTACCCAAATTCAAAATCTTGAAATTAACTAAGTATGGGAAATTCTTGAGCCCTCCACCTTGTAGAACTTCAAATTGGGTATCCCTAGGTCAAATTTGGGGAAAAATCGATAAAAACTAGCTAATTTATGCACTTGTAGACATTTGGCTTGCTACTATTCACTTACGGGGTTTTGGTTTGCTACTGACCTCTTATGGCAATGTCTAATTGAACTAGCTCAAAGGCAGTTGATGTAGTTTCAATAGTAGGTCCCCAACTTGCATAGACTTGATGGAGTTTCTAGACCCACATGAACATGTTAAAAGCCAAAAGCTAAAGGATAGATTTGCGAGTAAATCCATGTGAACCAGTTGTTTATCCAATGGGCTAAGTTTAGTTGCCAATTGATTTCCCGTAGTTCCGAATGGCGATTGACTCGCCAAAGTGATTGATAGCGGGGTGAATTCCCGCAAGGTTCACATGATGGCTGAGGTCTTGCAAAGACCAAAAGATAAAGGATAAGGCAATGTAGGAGTGAGTTATTGAATTGGTCCTAGGCCAAATGATTGTGGACATTCCGCATGTTCCCGATGAACCTCCAAAGCTCGACAAAGGTGAAGTAATAGTTTTCAGCCAGTATTAAGGTGTAAAAGTAAAAGGCAAAGGTAAAAGGTGACTAAAACTTAGGTGCACTTGGACATCTATGTTCCGCATATCCCAATGAATACCAATTTCTTGCAAGAAGTTTCGTGAAGGCAAAAGACAATGTGATGTTACAAATGTTTTAGGGATGCCAGGATGTATCCCGCCGTTATCTATTCTTTGCAATGTCTCAATCATGGTTGGATTTCTGCAAAAGGTCTAAATGAAGGAACCCCTTCCTCTGCGATGCCATGAATGTTGCAACCATTGTTGCAACTACCAGATTTCGATCCGTGGAGCTCCAAAAAAGATTCTTAGTGTTGTTTTGTGTGGATTAAGGAAGATAAACAATGCCCATGTCTCATTTATGATTAGCAGACCCCCTTTGTCAAAACATCTCTTGGACGCGATTTCAACAAATTTTGTGGGCGTTTTCACTCATCAATTTACTCCAATCCATTAATCATCAATGTAGGAGTATGGTAGAGGTCAAAAGAATGTTCATTCACGCTTCGTGATGTTCAGCTCAAATTTGTAGAGGACACTTGTTATCTATGCGTTGGAGTTAATGGTTAGGGTTTTCTACATGGCATGACTCTTTGACAACTTGCACGCCTTCCTACCATGGGTATATCTGCCTTGATGACCATATTTTGGAGGATAACATTTTTAGACAAGAGAGGAGCAATTATAGAGTCAACAAGAGAAATATATTCACAGAAAGCCCTAGGGTTTCAATTTCCAGCTTTGGGTATAGTCATTTTTGTATTATAGTGATCTAGGTTTATCCCAAATTTGTAATAACTTCTATAACCTTTGTAGATTGAGTGATTAAAGACAAAATCAACCTTGATTGAGTGTCTCCTTGTGCATGGTTTACATTTTTGATGTGTTTCTGATTAGCATGCCAACTAGATGACTATGAAATCCCTATAAAGCTTTTACAAGGTATCTTCTCAGAACAATAAAGGAACTGTATGGGTATGTTCATGGATTACTAAGTAGACACTTAATATTCTGCAACTATTTATGGTTTTTTTGAATGTATGTATAGAGCCTAGCTTGCTTGTGCATTCTAGAAAGCCTAGTCTTTTGTGGTGTGCTGATTAATGCATCACCTTGGTTTTAGTCATTACATTTTTTGTATGAATTCAGAGACTCTATTGCCCAACTGGATAAAGGTACCGATCTGTTGTTGGTTTTTTCCCCCGTCATCCTCAACACATTCTGAATACATCAATCTAAACATCCTTTTCAGTTTTATTCATTTGTGTGTTCCAACTGGCCTATTTGAATGTGTATAAAATCATAAGGGGTTATCATAAAACTCATTCTCAGACATTTATACAGCAGATTATCTGTTTTATTAAGGTGCGTAACCTTGAATTCCCTACACCAACATATAGGCACAAAGTGACAACCAAAATAGAGATGCAATATGCAGATAGGTATGGTTTGTGTCAAGGTAACTATTGTTCTTATGTGGTGATATCTATTCTAGCATCTTAGGGAAACACCCCTTGGTTTTGCAGATCCAAAAGTGGAGGTCTTACCCACCTCAACAATTGGTCCTAAGCTACCTAACTTGAACACAGGGTTGTGGTGATCTCCCGTGTTTGACACTCCTGGCACTTGGGAGATTATCAAACCTTAGGGATTTGGGGTCTACACCTCAAATCACCAACACATGGCACATGCCATTTTTCATAATTTTATCACTTTTAACCAACTTTTAAGAGTTCTCCAAACCCTTCAAAAAACATTTGACATTATCGATTCTATGCTTGAGTGTTTTCAAAATTTTATTCTTTTTTCATAATTTTTTTATTTTCATTGACTTGGCTGACTTTTCCAAGTAGGGCTTGTTAGGTACTTGAGTCACGAGTCCCTGGGCCTCATTTGAGTCTGCTCATCTTGGGACTCGTATGGTGTGGGTGAGTCTAGGCAAGTCCAATAACTATAGTTTTACCCTTATAGGGCGTATGCTAGTATATATGGAAACAATCTTTGTCTTGAAAAGTTAGTCAACTTGTTAAGTAGTGTGCTCTAGTCAATGGAATAACATTTTTGTTATTGGTTCCCACATTTTTGAGGTGTGTGCTGTCATATGCCTTGCACATTTTTGGAAAACTTAACATCCAACACCCTTCACTATGGAGTGTGCTCCTTCTATATCGTTGCAATCTTTTGTTTTGGAAAACTAGTGTCTTTTCAATATGTTGTGCAACTAAGTATGGTGCTTGCATCTTTTCTTTTGAAAAATTTGTGTTTGTTTGTTATGTGGTGTGTATTTCTCTACATGCTCTCATTTTTACTTTGACATTTTATGGCACTCTCTATCAGGTGTGAGTTATATTGAGGCACATTTTTTTGACTTGAAAATTGTTTTGTGTTCCTCTTCTATATGGCACGTGCCACAAAATTGAGATGCAGATTTTTATCTTTAATTTTATGCTTCACTTCACAAAGGAGTGCTCCTCATTATTGAGTGACATTTTTCACTTTTGAAACTTCATGTATCCCTTCACATAGGTGCATGCCCTCGAAATGGGCAACAAATTTCTATGCCTTTGTGGATTTTTTCCCTTTCTTTGTCATCTAAGTTTCAATCTTCACCTCACTGGATGCATTCAAAAGATCATTTTGTTGGCCCTGCAAAGACATTGACGAGAGATGACAAAAATGACATGGATGACCCTGAAAAGGTTTGAAATATGACTTGTAATTGAAGAAACAACAAGATTTTAACTTGAAATGTGACATTTTTTTTATACATACAATTGTCAACTTGCCCACTTCAAAGAATTGCGAAGTTTGTCTTCTGGAATTACTTCTTTCAATTTCTTTGGAAATTACTAGTTGCGCAAATTTGAAGTTTAAAATCATTTTTTTACAGCAACCAGACATTTTATATTTATTATTTATTTCAAAGCATTTAATTTTCAGTTGTTTTCCTAATTTGTTTCTTTGCTAATTTTAGACTCTTTGCAAATAAAATTACTGGTGCCATTAAGTTTGAGAGTAGAAAAGGTACTGTTGCTAAGGATAAAAATTTGTGTCAAAATACCTCTGTTAATCTTTTAGGTCTTGGTTATTCTTCCAAACTCCAAAAATGTATGTAAACATGAGCTGAGAGTTTTAGGGAGGGTCGTGAGGTTGTGAACTTCAAAATTAGTTGATTTGTGTCTATTTAGGGTTTATGATGCCTTTTTAACATTTAACAAGTCTTGTTTGCTTTAAAGCTTGTTTATTATTTCTTTAAAGGCTGCAATGTCAATGGTGGATTGCAGTCATTCCCTAAATTTGTCATTTTCTCTTGCAAAACTACTTTCACAAGTTGAAAGGTATGAAATTGTTAGTGTTTCTTAGATCATATTAGACAATAAATTACTCAATAGAATTGCAACACATAAGACAATGAACACACAAAGATACCCTGGGAAAACCCTCCTCTTGAGGGAGAAAAACCCAGCAATGAATCTCTTCTATAATATAGAACAATGGCAGAAATCTGCTTACAACTCAGGCCCAGCAATGGCCACCAATGGATACAACAAAGTCGCACCTCTCCTAGATGCACTAGATACAAATGAATATCTTCTTCCTTGAAATCGGACTGCTGCTATATGGTGCGAATTCTGCTCTTAAGGAAATGCGAACTTGCTTGAGTGATTGGATGATGCAATGACAAATGAGACCTTGTATTTATACAAGTGTGGCGCCTCTTCAACATAGGTCGGCCCACATACAAAATAAATAATAAATACATAAAGTCGGATCAAGCCAAGACTAAAATATGTGAACCAAGAAGGGTCGGCCCTTTAGCATTTACATTTATTGTTTGGTATAAATTAAATAGCCGAATGGCTATGCATTTAATTTATCTTTTCTTCTTGGAATTTGTGTGATGAAATGCAGACCGTAGCTGCTATAACATCAACACTCCCTCTCAGTTAGGGATGAACTTCCATCTGCACAAGACACATCATATTAGAATGAAAACAAAATAGAATATCACCTCAATGTGATATTAACCATTATGGCTACTTCCATAGATGGTATAAATAAAATCATCACGGATTCCCTCACGTGATGTTGTCATGGAGTCACACACATGACATCCACCATAGCTCTCCCAGAGGGTGGAAACAAGGGCTTTCACCTTAAATCTCTCTCAATAGAGAATTGCATTATCAAGGGCTTACACCTCAACTCTCTCTCAACAGAGAATTGCATTATCAAGGGCTTGCACCTCAATTCTCTCTCAATAAGAATTGCATTATCAAGGGATTTCACCTCGAACTTCTCCCAAAGAAGAACTCATTAAACAAAGGAACACTGATACTGAGACTCCCTCTCGATCCTGGCTTCAGAGATTGCAAAGAAGACTTCTGGAGATGTACTCCCTCTAGCCACCAACTCAGTCCCTCTAGTGTTTACTCCCTCTTGATCATTTCTTTGGTTGACATGACTTCTTCACAAGAAGCCTCAAGCTTTTCATCACTAAGTAATCTCTTATTGTCTTCTTCCCTGTAAACCTGTCCAGGAAGCATTTTAGATAGAGATTACTAACAGTCCATAATTATCCAAAGAAATATCAAGATTAGAATCGTACAAGTTATATCATGAGAGTCAATAAGATCTTATGCTAGTGAACACAACATAATTCAAGAGAATCTACTCTCTCTTAATTACAAGATCCAAGGAATAAATAAATGATATAACTTAGCAACCAAATAATACTTATCTTTTTTTTAACTATTCTGATAGGTCCAATTGTTGGACATAGTGTGATACGTTGTACTTGAGCTCAGATCAATTTGTACCCTTCACAGTTTGAACACAATGATGACCTGAAAGGTACATTGACTTCAAGAGATATCTCCAGCCATCAATGTAGTCCAATGATTGCAAGCTATGACTCCAAGCTTGATCATTTCTTCATTCGGTGAGACTTCGAGATTGCTTGATGCTCAGGTTATCTCAATGAAAAAACAATTCATGAACATTATTCAACCATGCAATACTTATCTCATGGATTTAAAAAATCTCCTGAGTAATAGATAATTAATTCATTAATCATGACATGACTTTCTTTCAATTTCACAGAAGAGCTAATCTCAGCAAAACAACAGACAAACTTCACAAATTGGCATGATCCTACTTGCAATGAATAAATCTAAAGAATCTTATTATAGTGATCACTATTTACTAGTCACACATAATACTAAGTAAATAATGTCAGAATTGCATAACTCAACAAATTGAATTTTACCTTAGAATAGTAAATACAATCAAAAGCAAGGAATACTTATCTCTTAAATATTGTGAAGGGTGGACACCGTATGATATGTTGCTCTTGCGCTTAGTACACAACCTTCACAGCTTGAGCATAGGCCCATGACTAGAGTAGAAATTCACTAGAATCATTTTGGGGAGAGATTTCAATCACATCCGCAAACGAAGCATGTTGATTAGGCCTGGTAGGACATTCCTTCGCATAGTGACCAAATTTGTCACATTTAAAGCATTGAACACGAGAGAGGTCCCATTTCTTCTTGAATGCAGGAGCACCATCTGACCCATTATCTCGATTCCTTTTAAAGAATCCTTTCTTCCAAACTTTTCCTTTCTTCGATGAATGAGAGGCGAGAACATGTAAATCTTCATTCTTTGAACTTTGACCAATGCCCCTTGCCGTTAGTCTCAACTCCTCTTGAATGCAGTCAATCCTCAATCGATCAAACTTGGGAAGTTTAGATCTTGCACTGATTCCTTGAATAAACGACTCCCATGAAAGCGGAAGACCATTGAGAGCAATCATGGTCAAATCCTTGTCATCAACAATATGACTAATGGTAGAGAGTTGATCTCTCAATTCGGAAATCTTCATGAAGTAGGTGATGACAAACTCTTCTTCCGCCATCTTAATGTGAAGTAGTTGTTGCTTCAAGGTTAGGGCACGACTGGTGTTGTTGATTTCGTACATCTCTTCCAATGTTTTGAACATCTCCCTTGCAGTATCCAACTTGAAGACAATCGAACAATCTTTGACGGAATCAACCAACACTTTCTTTGCCCTAGTATCTTTCTTCCTCCACTACACTGGTTCAGGAACTTTTGTTTTCACGAACTCAGCTAAATCATTCTCTTCCAAAGTGAGCATGATTCTGAACCTCCATGATGTGTAGTTCGAAATCCCTTCGAGTCTATCCTCGATTTTCAGACCGTTCACCATCTTGAGAAATTTAGAAGATAGACTGAAAAAGAATAAAGTGAGTGTTGCAAACTAAATCTGATCACGATCTTTTTCACACCCGCTCTGATACCATGTTAGTGTTTCTTAGATCAGATTGGACAATAAAGTACTCAATAGAATTGCAACACATAAGACAATGAACACACAAAGATACCCTGGGAAAACCCTCCTCTTGAGGGAGAAAAACCCAGCAATGAATCTCTTCTATAATATAGAACAATGGCAGAAATCTGCTTACAACTCAGGCCCAGCAATGGCCACCAATGGATACAACAAAGTCGCACCTCTCCTAGATGCACTAGATACAAATGAATATCTTCTTCCTTGAAATCGGACTGCTGCTATATGGTGCGAATTCTGCTCTTAAGGAAATGCGAACTTGCTTGAGTGATTGGATGATGCAATGACAAATGAGACCTTGTATTTATACAAGTGTGGCACCTCTTCAACATAGGTTGGCCCACATACAAAATAAATAATAAATACATAAAGTCGGATCAAGCCAAGACTAAAATATGTGAACCAAGAAGGGTCGGCCCTTTAGCATTTACATTTATTGTTTGGTATAAATTAAATAGCCGAATGGCTATGCATTTAATTTATCTTTTCTTCTTGGAATTTGTGTGATGAAGTGCAGACCGTAGCTGCTATAACATCAACAGAAATGACCTCTTAAATAGCCAGATTTCCCATGTTGTGTCTTACGTTTCTCAGTGCAAGAAACATCCATTCATTTTGAATTGCATATTTGGCCTATAAGAAATGACAACGTTCTGAAAACATTGCATTTTCCATTGTGAGGAACTTAAGTACTTGTTACATTGAATTTCATGAAGCAGGGGCATTTCTAGTTTGAAAGAGAACACTGCAAGCTGCTAGATCTGCTTAACTTAATGCTCATAACTTTAATGTTCAACAATAAATAGAACAGGCTGGAAATGTAAATATTGAATTAATTTTTTTAGTTTTTTGATGTGTGTCTGTATATTTCTTTCTTCATTTGTTCTTCAAGAATCCTTCATTTATCCATATTCCTCTTGTCAGCCTTCTTTCACCCCTTCTCACGGTTCTTATGTATGAACTAGCTTGTGAGAAGAAAGAAATTTCGCTTTTCCTTTAAGCCTAATGCATATCTGGACAGGAACACAATTTTTTTTCAAGTTTGCATACTGAAGGCATGGTATTATCTTGTGTGCCCGAAGGTTTGCATAGTTCTGTCCAACTATTTGTTTTTCTTAAATTGATTAGTACCAATGATCTCAATTTAAAACCGTTGCTTTTCTTACAATTAATTAACCTTGTGAAAATGAATCCTATCTAGATATAACAGCTTGAAAGAATAACTTGTGCATATCTGAGACTCGTGGGCTAGTCTGATATCTTTTAATGTGTTAGTTATCACGGAGGACCTTTTTCCGAGGTTTTATTTGTTTATTATTTGACACAATGCAAGATTCCAGTCGTGTTATACAATATCTTTTTGCTAATTGTCTGTTATCAAATTTTCAGGATGGAAATTGAAGCTGACTATATTGGGTTACTTTTAATGGCATCGGCTGGATATGATCCACGTGTAGCTCCTTCTGTTTATGAAAAACTTGGACAATTAGGTGGGGATTCAGTGATTAAAAATTATTTGTCTACTCATCCATCTGGAAAGAAAAGGGGAGAACTGCTCAGACAAGCAAAGGTAATGGAAGAGGCACTTAATCTTTACAGAGAGAGCATTTTGGGTCATGGAGTTGAAGGGTTTCTTTAAGATTCTCGCAGGCTTTGGATGCATTATATTTGTAACTGATATTTGTAGTTTGACACAAAGATTAGTATTTTACAACAGGTTATATAGAATGGAGAATAAGGCTCTATTTCAAAAAGCTATTTAAATATGTACAAAGCTTTATATCCCTAGAAGTGGTGGATATGTACTCATTTAAGTAGAGTGTTTCACAAACCATCCAAACTGTTTTATCACATTGAGTGGGTAGATAATTCTATTATTGTGATATGTGGAAGATAAAGCTGCGAGAAAATTCTTTTGTAGCTGCTTTCAACTTTTCATTGCCAATGCATCTCTCTTTTTGCTGTATCTTCAGTGCTATGCATTGATCTCTGAGTTTTTTCTCGTCTAAATTTCTCTGGAAGACATGCTTAAATTTACATTACTCCTTTTGGAGGTTTACTTATTATTGATGATTGCGTACAGCTCCCTCTCATCAATTTTTTTACTAAATATATTGTTTTTTCGAATTAAGGATGCACTCCTAATGTTTTAGCTACTTTTCAAAATATGTTCGTCTTCCAAAACAATGCAATGATTTGTGTGAACTATTTCCTTATAATTTTCAGCAAAAAGAAAATATATTATTTTATTAATAATATACTAAGGTACAGATAAAAGCATGATTTGGAAAACAGCTCATCATCCTCTACTAAAATGATGATGCATTCAACAAAGTACAACTTCAGAGTTAGGAAAAAACGCATGCGTACATACTGAAAGTGCTAAAAACCTAGCTGCGATGGATTAATAGTATATAAAGATGGGATGGATGTTTGGAGAACCAAGTTTTGCTGTATAATTGAAGTTTGGGTAGGAAATAATCCTTTGGTCTCATGGAGGACTACGACAAGAGGATTTGTGCGTTCCTGAGTTTGTTTGTGAGCATCAAGGGCATTGCTTGTTTCAGATTCAAAAAACTTATATGTAGAATCAAACATATGCAGAGAGAGCCTTGGAGAGGCTTTCTCACAATAATCTAAAGTAGATAGACTCTACAATACAACCTTCAAATGCTAGAGATGAGAGCCCTTAGTGCAGTCAAGGTTGGAGGGTCCAATTAAAGAATGTCTAACCAGATAGCGAAACAAACACTCATTCAAATTCACACAAGGATTCAGTAGAAAGTTACTAAAAAGAAATGGAATATATTGGTTTAAAACAAAATAGCTTCAAGAGCTTGATACATGCTAGGCATCAATCTTTTAATTAAGAAATAGATGATAGAGATCTCAATATTGTTGCCTTGTGCTTAGATTAACTCTTTCATTGTTTCTAATTAGTTGTCCTCAAATGATATCAAACTTCTGTATATATAGATGTAGAAATGATGTGTGTTGGATGGACATATGGTACACTATCATCGATGAATGTGACAAGGATCAATGGCTCAAAATTAATTCGTTTGGTCATCTTTTGGCCTTATAATTGGGCACATTTCCTTACAAAGCACGTAGGTTCACTGGTTATATGTAGTGTCACCATTTGTAATGCATCTCAAGCCACTAATCGCCAAATTCATTGTGGTTCCACATATGAATTTTTTGAAGACCCATAATGGGTTAGGTAGCATTAGGAATTGATGCAAGTTTCAAATGCTTGGTGCATCATTCAAACAAGCTATACAATGAATAGCCTAGTATTAGTCCACTAAGCTCCTCGAGATTGGAAACATGAATATGGCAATTAAGATCACATGAAAATGGATCGAGACATGTGAGATGCTTTATTAGGTTTATGTTTCCAATTGCAATCACATATCTCTAAAATGTGGTATCACACAGTTGGTTAAGGTAATTGGGTTTGCAATGATGTATGAAGCTAGGCACAAGTGTGGTGAGTTATGGTGCCACAAACTTGAAAAACACTGACAAAACATGTGAAAAACTAGGAAATTACTTCCTAAACAAAATATTTTTGGTTGATGTAAGACAGCTTATACAACTTGAATGATTTTGCATCAAACACTTTGATTAATTGAAAAGTGAGCCTCTCACTTTCATTTAAAGCTTTGAGCTAAAGGAAAGCCAAACAAGTCAACCTTAGCGCAAAACATCCATGTAGGGCCTTCAACTGTCTTATTCTTCCACTTCACCAAATATTCTTTGCGTTTTCCATTTCTTGTGCACCTTGCTATTTTTCTATCAAATATTTCTTCAATTTCTTTTATTTAGGCATTTGTTTACCTGAATGTTTTATCTTTAATTTGTTATCTTTTGATTCTCTTTCACGGTAGTCTTACAAATCAATGATGTTGAGTACTAGTGTGTCAAGTCCTTTATGTGATTCCACTCCATGTGCATTTCCTAAATAAAAATTGTCAACAATTTTGTAAAGGTAATTTTTTAAATTCTCAGTTTATTATGTCCCATGCAAAAACCTTTACCATCATTTCATCTCCTATTTCATACTTTTTATGTCATCTTCTAATTTGAATGTTCTTTATACTTACCATTCATTCTCTACAATTAAATTCATTCTTCTTGATTTAAATTTCTCATGTATTCTACATAGTCTTCAGTTATAACACTTTTTAAAAAAAATATTAGTAAATTTTCATAATGATGAAACATTCCTTAGATTCTCTTCACTTGCAATTAAATTCTTTCTTCTTGATTTAAATTTCTCATGTATTCTACATAGTCTTCAGTTGTAACACTTTTTAAAAAAAATATTAGTAAATTTTCATAATGATGAAACATTCCTTAGATTCTCTTCACTTGCAATTTCAAATGGTGTCTTATTTGTACTTTTGTTCATTGAATTATTACAACTAAATCAAATTTTGGTAAGATTAAAGCTCAATTTTGTGTCATTTCACTTGATAAACATTCTATTAAATTTCCTAGTCTCCTATTCATAAATTTTGTCTGTCCATCTATTTGTAGATATGTTGGACTAAATTTATTCAAGTTAGTACCTAAATTTTTCCAAAATGTCCTCCAAAAATGACTAACAAATTTCATATTTCTATTTGATACAATACTATATGTAATACATGCAATCTGAAAATTTCTTTGAAAAATAAATTAACTATATGCACAACATCATTTGTTTTCTTGCAAGCAATAAAATGCACCATATTGAAAAATCTATAAAACACACACACACACACATATATATATATATATAAAATTATGGCTTTTTTGAGTTTCTTGGGAATCTTTATACAAATCCATCCTAATATCCTCCTAAGGTTTGCTTTTGAATTAGTAATGGTTTATGCAATCCAACATTTTGACTACTTACCATAGCAACTTGATAAATTCTATAATTTTGGACACACCTTTTCACATCTATATAGATTTGTGGCAAAAAGTAATGTTTACTTATCAACAATATAGTCTTATCAATCCCAAATAACTTGCTAATCCACCACTATGCTCTTCTTTTGTCAAATTCTCTCATTCAACTCTTAGGAATACCTAATTGATTTCCTTTAAACATAAGTTACCTTAAATTAAGTAAATCAACCATATAGTTCTCTTTTCACTTACAGGTACGTTATATGATTTTCATATTTAACAAAATCAATGTTAATCTAATATAAGTCCTTCAATTCATCAAAACAAACAACTTGATTTTTTATTTCCATTAACAATGCAACAACTATTCTATTAGATTTACTACTTTTATCTTTCAACCCATGAATAATTTTAGAGGAATACAATCTATTTAATTTAAATTACTTTGACTATTTACATATTGTAATGCTAGATGATTATTGTACAAAACAAACTATTTTGACAAATAAAGTCTATTTCTTTAGTATTTTCATAATTGTTAGAATTTTTCACTAAAATAAGTAATACCTATTACTTCTTGACTCAAAGCAACTTCAATTGCAAGCCCACTTGCATAACAATGTGTTGGGTGAAAATTATGTAATCAACTTTTCAATAGATTACACAACTTAGACTTCAGCCACAATTATGTGAGATAGAATCTCTCCTCTCAGAAAGGGCAAAAGCTATGGTAAAACTAATAAAATATTTACACAATGTACACTACACTTACGAAATGGGGGGGTGTTACATTCATGCTTCTCTCTTTTTTCAGAGAAGATGTTTTACAATGCTTCACGGTTTGGAAGTTCATATTCAAAATAACTTAAAACTTGACAAAGAGCAGTAATGCCAATATTTCTATCTTGTCAAAGCAAAGCGTAGAAATACCAGATCTAATTGATAATAAACAAATAAAGGAAAAGGGAATGCTCACGAAGGCACAAAGTCGTTTTGTATATTTTTCAATGATGGATCTACGAAAGACGTATCGTTTGTCGCATTAGAAGCACAAAGTCTTTTTAGATGCAGCAATTCCTCGAACCGCATGAACGATTACAAGCATAACGTCTTGTAGATCTTTCAACCAAAGTATCCAAACATAACGTAAATCCAAATAAAAAATGCAACACAAAGTTTAAATAAATTACTTGAAGGCCTTCAAATATCATTCACTAATCACCACCAATCTCATTCAAATCAAAAGATAATTGATTCCAACACAAAGTCTAGCATGCAAATTTCTTTTTTATTGATTAGATTCAAATTCACAAAATTGAGCACAAAGTTTCAATGTTTGTTTCAAAAGGACAACACTTTGTTGCAAAATACTAAAAGGTAAAAATTACAATGAAGTCCCTCTTATTTATAGAAAAAAGAGAAGAGTCAATTTAGGAAAATAGTTGAGTACAAATTGGAAACCCTAATATTGACTAAGGCAACATGTAGATTATCTATGTGAAATTACATCTCATATTTTCGGTGTAATTACAATTTACAAAAAAACATCTAAAGATGTCATAAAATATTTACAATATGCATAGAAGGGAGCACCAAAATTGATGAACACTGGAAATTAGAAGAAGACTTTATTGTTCTTTGCTCTGGGCACGAAAGTCTTCATACTTCTTTTTAGTTTTGTTGTCTTTAATTTTGAATTCTCAAAATTGGACAACCCATATAAAATTTTGCCTAAACTTTCTTCACAAATCTCTATGGCACACATTTCGAGGCACCAAAATTCTCCAATTAAATTGTGCAACCATTGGTCTCCTTCCTATTTTGTCTAGTGCAAAATTTGGGAACATTTCGACATGTTTTTTCCCTTGTTTTGTCCAATTTCGGGATTTTTGATCACCATTGCAAATAGGGATCTTTGTGTTTTAGGGCACGTTTTATGAGGTGTTGAGGTTGTAAAACTTTGGATTTCAATTGATGGTTCCTTTGGGCATCATTTCATCAACTCCCTTTTCCGTTTTTGTAAAATTTTGAGTCATTTTTCTTGTGTTTTTTGTCAAATTCGGGTTTATAAGGCAACTCAGCAAAAAAAGAAGTTTTAAGTCTTAAGGCAAAATTGCTAAAGTGCTAAAAAGTTCCTATTGTGCTTTAAGTGAAATTGCTAAAGTGCCAAAAAGTTTCTATTGTGATTTAAGTGAAATTGCTAAAGTGCCAAAAAGTTCTTAAAATTGCTAAAGTGCCAAATAGTTCATATTGTGCTTTAAATGAAATTGCTAAAGTGCCAAAAAGTTTCTATTGTGATTTAAGTGAAATTGCTAAAGTGCCAAAAAGTTCTTAAAATTGCTAAAGTGCCAAATAGTTCATATTGTGCTTTAAGTGAAATTGTTAAAGTGCCAAAAAGTTCCTATTGTGATTTAAGTGAAATTGTTAAAGTGCCAAAAAGTTCCTATAATTGCTAAGTTGTCGAAAAATTCCTATTTTGTCTCTTTGTCAAAAATAAAATTGCTAAATGAGCCAAAAGTTCCTATTTTTCCCATGAGTAAAAATAAAAGTTGTTGAAAGCTTTCAAAAACCCGATTTTGCTTTTTTTTGTGTTTTTTTTCACTTGTCTTTGTGTTGAAAATATCTGATTGAAGAAATTCGCCCAAGTTTTCAAAAGAGTTTGTGTTTGAATTTGATAGTTTATCTCTTTTGGTGGAACTCTCTTAAATTTTTCAACAAAAATTGCAACTTCTCAATTTGAATAGTAGTGCCTTCATCTTTTCTTGAGATTTTACAAGGCATCTAGGGTTTTCATTGTTTATTTTTTTTACTTTTAGCTTCTTTTTTAGGTATGTTCTTTTTCTTTATCTTTTGTTGTTCTTTCTCTAGTTCATATCACGTCTTGCCCTTGAGGGAGACGTTTTCCATAAATTTGTGGTTGCAAATGTTTTTTTCAAAACCTCCTTTTCTAAAAACGTTTTTCTTCATAAGCAAATCGCATTCTTATTTTGAGGAATAGTTTTTTCTCTTAATGAACGTCTTTTACAAGTTTGTTAATGCCATTTAAAGACTTCATCATCTCACAATCTATGAAGAGAGTTTCTAAAAAAAATGTGTTTTCTCCCAGCCAAATTGCGATTTTGTTTGATTGGTTTTTTTTGTGTTTTTTTTTTATGCCTTTCATTTGAAGTCTTTAGTGAAAGTGTTTTTAGAGTGTTTAATTGAAATGCGTTTTTATTTTTAAAAGAGAAGAAACATGTTTTTCAGTTTCATCACCATTTTCTTCACGCTCAAATTTATGAAAAAACGTCTTTTCCTTGAGTGCAAATGCCTTTTTCATCATCTTAATGGTCATTATCTCAGCAAAACGTCATTTCCATTTGCCATTTTTCACTTCCATTTGCCTTCACCAAATTCACCTCACTTATTCACACTCATCTCTGTTTTTCATTCTCACTTCCATCTTTGCGAAAATGGGCCTTGGATTAATTTCGGGTTTTTATTATCCAATAGCATTTCAGGATTTTTCATTAAAATTGCAAGTTTGAAGTTGCAAATTGAAATTTGCAATGAGTTCTTACTTTTCCTACCTTGCGCTTTATAAAACTTGCAGTCAACCTTCCAAAACCCGAAATTGAGCTTTGGCCTCATTTTTGCAGCCCCTTTGTCTCATTCTCGTTACTCCTGTTTGCATACATGACCTACCAAATCAATAATATAAGGCATGGGCCTTATTTTTCAAGCAAATTCCAAGGCTAGAGAATGATACAAAGAAAGAACAACAACATGATGAAGCCACACAAGGAGTTGAACAAGTGACATGATTGAACATAGAATGCTTTCAAGACAGAGATGGAAACATGTTTTCCAAACAACAGCATGAAGACCCAATCAAGGATGATGTAGTTCAAGTCGTATCTTCGAACACTTAGAATAGTTTCAATTATGTACTTGTAATTTAGTTTTGACAAATTACATGTAAAATGGAAAATTGTAATTGCAAGTAATCATATCACTTGCAAAGTTGTAAAATGTAATTACATGCGATTACATTACAAGTCAAATTACAATAGGACTTGTAATGTTGAATAAGTCAATTGCAGTTAGTTAACGGTTGAGAGATTTTCTCAAGTTTGTTGAGATCCTCCCACCTTTTTCTCAAAGCCTCTCTCCTATAAATACTTGAGGGGGTCTATTGTAATCTTATCTTTTGGCAATGCAACAAAACTCTGCCAGTTTGTATTTGCACTCTAAGAATTTGAGCTTAGATGCAAATCAAATTACAGTCAATTAAAAAAGGCAAATTGTTTTCAAACTTTGTGTTGATTCAAGGTGTTATGTGACGACATTTTATGCATATTGATTGTGAGTTTTGTGGTGTTATACAAGAGGGATTCAAGCTGAATTTTGCAAACTTTGAGTTGCTTATTGTGTTTGGAGTTTTAGATTGGTTTTTTAGATTTGATATTGTGGACTTTGAGTTGTTTGTCACGTTTGAAGCTATTGTTGAACCCTCAAGCAAAAGGGGTAACTTGCAGACTTTATTCTATTTTTATTTTATATGTTTGTGCATAAAAAGTGCATCATGTAATTAGACTTTGAGCTACTACATATTGTACTTGGTTACTAGAAAACCATCTAAAAAGGTTGATAGGAGAGTAAGTTGTCAAAGACTTAGAGCTTTCAATTTGTTTTCTCATCCCGGAGGAGCAACAGAGGAATTTGTGCCTTTATGGAAACTTTGGTTCTTTATTTGTTTACTTCATCAATCATTTATGCTTTCAGCTGTGATTCTTTTCTGAAATAAGAGAACAAGACAAAGTTTCACCCAGATTTAGAATAGATTTATAGTTAGAGTTAATTTCTAAATTGTTAAAATAGAAAGCAAAGGGGGAGCCTTCCCTTAATTAGGAGAGTTTTATCTCACGTACTGTGGTTGAAACCACAATTTTGTATGCTTTCCCAAGTATACAAAAATTTCAACCAACAAGTTTCCAGCAGGAATGCTTCATCTGGTCCGACCATGTAATCCAAAAGAGTGTGTATTTTGGTGATTGCTTTCTTGGTAGACGAGCAAACTTTCTTGCATCTTTCGAAGATGCGTTTTAAGACAATCCAGTGACAACTGTGTATCGCATATGTTATGCATGGTGTTCTTTGAGAAATCTTTATTGTCCACTTGCTTCATGACAACTTCTTTGAATATTTGTGTTATCTCACTAAGGGGGAGAAAGGTATGGTCGTCATCAAGGAGCTCACATGGTAACTCCTCCATTCCATTTATCAGAACAACACAATACCTTTCAACATCCTCCTGTACCCGGTGAAGATCATCAATCAAATACTTGATTACCTGTATTCGATGCTTTAGTGATTCTTTCACTTCTATATACTTTTCTTTGCTAGGAATAACCCCATCCTTCACCAGTTTACTGAGATTTTCCTCTTTCATGTGTAACCATGATGAGAGGCATTTCTCCATTTCTTGGTACTCCTTGGATAGTATAATTTCTTCTTAATCAAGCTCCAGTTGAAGCTTGGCTATCTGTGCAGTTTTCTCATCTGCAACAGTGATGACCTATGAACCGTGATCTAAAATTTCATCAATGAAATCATACAACACTTTACCTTTGGAGGCAAATTTCTTTGCCTTTTGTACCGTAGTTTCTTCAACATTCACCAAGGTCATAGTTTGGGTATCTCTAGTAGAAGATTCTGCAATGTTCCTTAGGATGTTTGCATAGCGCTCAACTTTTTCTTTGTATAGATCCTTGGCTTCCTCCATCTTGTCAATCCTTCCTGCTAAAGCATCCAGTGTTACTTGGGCATCCACTTTTTCACTTTCATTGGTTACTTTCCCAAATTGAATTATCTTAACAGTGTAATCCTCCATACTTACATCGCCTTCTTGTTGCGGAGGAAAATTTACCTCGACAAACTTTTGACCAGCTTTATCAATATGAAGTCTTGAAAGAACTTTTGCCTTTTTCTTCCCCTTGATCTTTGGTGGAGGTATTTCTTCAAGGTCTGGCTCATCGGGAGAGATCATTTGTTTCTTTCGCTTGGATACTTGTGAAACCAACCAAGGAGTGAGAGAAGAAGTGTATATGTCTACTGACACTGCCAACTCCTGAGTTGCTATGACTTCCTGAGAAATAACTAGGATTGTGACTATGGGTGCAGTATTAGTCATTATTGGCCCAGTAACTTGCAAACCAAGTTGTTTTTGCAAAGATTCATCCATGAACCTGTTAAATTCAACTTTAGAAGAAACGTCAAAAGATGGGGATGACAAATTGGGTATGGAGGTCGAAGAACTGGATAGGACATCAACAATTTGTGTCTGGACAACTATAGAAGAAGCCGACATGGTTGATATTGTAGGTGGGGAAGAAATATGTTCTACTCATGTTACTATAGTAGGAGGAGGAGAAGAAGGAATAGGAGGCACAAGAGTCTTAGGTGTTGGAGGAGTCTGGGGAATATTGGTATGGCCTGATGAAGATGTAGAAGGAATATCTCTAGTTTCATTTCTAGGAGGGGATAAAATTTGCTCATCATGTCTGAGCTCTTCCTCATCATTTTTCTCAACTTCTTCTTGACATTATTCTAGAGATTTCATGAGATTCTTCTTCTTCATTAGACTTTGTCTCCTCAGACTCTTATCTTTCTGGTTCTTCAGATTCAAACTCCATATCTCCTCCTTCTTCTCCCGAGGATAACTCTTCGGAAACAAGATCCTTGCCTTTTGCATGTGGTGTTTTAGATCTTGTTGCTTCTTGTACGTCAACGGTCTGTGTAGTATTCTTGCCCACGGTGAATTTGATTCTCGATCCTTTTTGAGATGAAGAGGGAGTAGAAGCATGCTTATCTTTGGTGCGGAGATCCTGAATTGACACAGTCCACCATAAAAAAACATCTAAAAATTTAGGAAAGTACTTGCAATATAATAAATGTTAATAGAAATATATTTTTTGCTAATGCAAGATTTTTCTTACACCTTAGATGCCTCTACATTAGCCCTTAGATGTGCAACTAAAGTTGACTCTAGGTGTTATCAATTTGTGGCCAACCATAATTGATCTAATCCATTTTAATCTCCCTCAAGATCGAGGACATGACCTATGTTGGAGTTGATTGTTGAATCCCATGGCTCCTAGAAATCATCTGTAACCCAAAAACTTATCATATGGAGAGATAAAAACCATTGATTGTGCTATGCAACCTTGAGAATTGAATTCATGTGAAAAACAACATGGTTGAACTTTTGTATTGAATGAACAATTGGATTGGATTGGAATTGATAATCACAATGATGAACAATGAATCCTTATAATAATAAAAAAATAAAAAATAAACCCTAGGTGAGAATCAAATTAGATCATGAAAATTGTCCTCATCCTATGCTATGAGAAAAAAACACATGAATTAAAAATAGAAAAGCACTCTTAAGTTTAGCTTAAGTGTAATAAAGTAAATGGGGACCTAATGAATTAATTTATGATTAATTAAGTAATTAGGTGATTACTTATTTTACTCTAACAACCTCCTCCCTTGTACTTCCATCCCTACTTCACCCATCGATGAACTTCAAATCAACACTATCAAATGACCTTGCAAATTAGAATAAAGAATTATTCCATACATTTCTTCAATATCATATGTAGAGATTTATTTCTAGGTGTAGTTTCCCCTCCAAAAAGGTGAATGCTTACTCCCTAAAAATGGAAGAACCCATAAATTTTCTTTGTTAGGACTAATTTGAAAATTTATAATTATTTATAAAACTTTGGATCCTTTCTTTCAATATTTTTTAAGATATCCCAAGAAAGGTACTTGTGTGGGCATACATATCCTTCCTCCCAAGTGAATCATAGTATAAATATTTCCTAGAAAAGAAAAGATCAACTATTGGTGGATAAATTGTAGCATTAAAGTTGACAAAAATATAGAAATAGTAAAAAATTGCCATATTTGCATCAAAATCAACTTTGAAAACCCACTTTTAGACATTTTGGTCTTCGACATGGCAAAATTAAGGAGAAACCCTTGGAGTATGAAAATGACCTCTCAAATGCAATATGTGTTATAAACATGGGAATTTTGCTAGGGTTTTCTTCACACAAGTACCAGGTGTGTGTAGTTAAAATCCCCTAGTCTAAAGTGCAAAACAAAAGAATGCAAGACAAAGGAAATACAACACCTCAAAAATTAGGCCTAGTTGAAACTAAACAAACAATAAAAAAAAACAATAATAATTATACCTTTTGCTTGCTTAGTTTGTTGAAGTGGTTGGCCCTTGAAGATGTTCTTGATGTATGCTCCCTGATGGTAAGCTTGCAATAATGGAGGTGGGTGTAGTAGTTGATGATAGTGAGTGGATGCAAATATCTTTGAATGCAAATGGCTTAAATGCTTAGATGTTGTAATAATGGCTAGTATGCAATAATGGATTAAAAATATTTAACAATCTTAACCTCTAACTTGAGGCCAAGGCCCTCTATTTAAAAAAAAATGGACGGTTGAGATTGATCCACTATGGACAAGATGAAGGGTTGTGGTGAGTTGAGGACTCACAAGACCTCACATCTTGCCATGTGGAGGGTGAGATGGATAAAGGACAAGGTGACATGGTAAAGACCATGTGGTCCCAAGGTACTTGCAAGTACCTTGGGATTGGAGAGGATCTCCTCAAAAATGAATTTCTTGTCCTCAAGTGGGGCTGAAAGTGACAAGTGAAGACTTTTAAAAAGTCCACTCTTGTCACCATGGGGATTTGAAAGGGCATTGGAAAAATAAAAGTCAATTTTAAATTCACAAGCTTGAAAGAAACCCTTGGATAAGACAAGGTCTTCCTAAAGGAGGTCCTTGTCTTATGTACTTGATGTGACCTATGAGAGGTCATGGGGAAGAGAAATGCATGGGGGGAATAAGTGTGAATTTTTAATTCACATGGGGAAGAGGTCAAACCTGATAAGGTAAGTACCATGAAAATTTGACTTAAGGACATGCTAGAAAAGGTAAGTGATTTAAGATTAAGGTTGTGCAAATAGGTGATTAGGAAAATTAATGAAGATTAGAGGCAAGTGGCTAAATATGGATGTGACATTAATCCTGATTAAGGATATGCACATCCTAATGAAAAATTAATTAGATTAATCCAGATTAGTGAAAACGTTATGGAGGATGGGACAAGGAGAGAGAAAGCATGAATTTAAAATTGAAAAGGATAATTGACTAAATTAAATAAATTGATTGATTGATTTAATTTAGAGAGGAAATGGTAAAAGATAAAGTATTAAATTAAATACTTTTAGAAACCTTAGAGAACGAGATAATATTAATTAAATGTGTCATTTAATTAATATAGACGAATAAATAATAGGATTTTGACCATATGGAAGTGGTCAAATTTGGATGTCTACATTTTTTCCCTCTTCAAAATATTGTTAGATGAATAGTATTCCGAAGAAAAATAAAATGCAGATGACTCTATAGGGGAAGTGACTAGAAAAAAGATGCCCAGCACGAGAGAGGTTGAGTGAGCTGCCCAAATGGAGGGGAGTGAAAGGACATGCCCCAATTACGCAAGAAAATGATCAAGAAGGAGGTATGGATGGATATGGTAGGGTATGCCACCTCGAGAGGGCAGTAGGGTATGGAAAAGGGCCCCGGGCGACTTCTCGATATGCAGAAATGAAAGGGACCGTTGGATAGAGCTCAAAAAACCATGAAGAGTGGATTTTTAATAGAGTTAAACAAACACACGGGGCGCAAATGGCAGCGCCAGGAAGGTAGAGGATTAATTGGAGGAGAAAAAGTTAAATAAAGGGAAAAAATACCCTCTATTTTAAAAAGGGGAAGATGAGGGTAGGTATAAATAGTAATTTTAGAATTACTATTCCTCATTTACATAGCTGGCAGTTGAGAGAGAGAGAGAGGAGAGAAGAGGAAAGAGAAGGAGAAAGAAGATGTCGGAGTATTATGACGACGACATCATCCACCGAGGAGACGAGGTGCAAAGCTTCTATGTCAAGTGCGTGGTTCCACGCCAAGTTAGGTTCAAAACCCTCTTTGTGATTTCTAGCATTTTGTGATGTATTTTGAAGCTATTATGCTAGTGGAAAACATGGGTAGAGGGCGAAAATTAATTTCACCCAACGGGAGAGGAAGAAACACCCATTAATGGCATGGAAGGAAAAGGGGGGTTTTGAAAAAAACCAAGTTGATTAATCAAAAACAGGGTGAAATGCCCCACATAGGGGCGACCGCGCCCAAAGAATGGGCGACCCTACCCTAGGAAGGGTGGTCGTGCCTCAGTGAGGGGAAAACCTACCCCAAAAGAGCGGTTGCGCCCCATGGACAGGCGGCCTTGCCTTGATAGGGGCAACCGTGCCCCGAGAGGTAGCCTTAACCCGGCTGGGGAAGCCACACCCCTAGGGGCGACCTCGCCCTGGCTGGGGCAGCTACACCCCAAGGAGCAGCCCCGCGCAAAGGGGCGGCCCCACCCAGAGGGACAGCCATGCCCCAAGGGGTGACCTTGCCCTGAGGGGCGGCTATGCCCTAAAAAGGGTGGTTGCACTTGAAAAAGGAAGAACACTGAGGGTAAAGAAAGAGGGCCAAAAAGAGTGGGAAAGAAAAATATGTTTAAAGGGGACAACTCAAGAACATTATCCGAAGAAGGAGGTTAGAAAAAGTTAGTGCAAAAAGAACCCGAGGTCGGGGAATAGATGAAAAAAGGGATGTGATGAGTGACAAGTTGTGTGATGTGGTTGCAGTGGTTTGATAGGTTGCAGACACTAGAGATGAGATCTGAGGTGATGGAGGTGATGCGACGAGCGATGAAGGGAGTGGATCATCAGGCTCTAGCCCATGCAGGGTTGTTGCATATGTTGGGGTATCCATCTATCAGGGTGCATCGAGCGATGCTAACAACCCTGATTGAGCGTTGGGATTCAACGACTTCAACTTTCCATCTTTCGACAGGGGAGATGACAGTGACGCTAGAGGATGTCTGGCAAATATTGAGACTTCCCATAATAGGGTGTATGGTGAGTGCCACGAGATCAAAGGGAGAGGCATTGGATCAAACCGTGAGGGTCTTGTTCGGGCGAGAGGACCTGCCTGTGTAGAAGAAGGGGCTAGACGTGGACAAATGCTTGGGTTTGAGAGTACCACCATTTCCATTATATATGTGCAGGTTGATCAACCAGATACTCATACCGGATAGGAGTGGTCAGTTTTGTAGCCTCAGCTACATGGAGGTGATCTGACACATTGTTGAGGGGAGGGAGGGAGAGTTTGCATGGGCTTCATGCATCCTGGCATAGTTATATAGAGATATGCACGTGGTCTTCTACCGGGAGGGACTCAACATGTGTCATGTGACATTGCTTCAGGTGTGGCACATTAGTGTGTCTAGTGTAGATGTGGTGAGAGTGGGACAAGAGGATATGACACTGCCAGTGGCATATTAGTACGGGGCATAGTATGACTTGGTATGGCGGTATCAGGTCTCGAGAGATTTAGATGAATGGAGGAGATTATTTGATGATCTAGAGGAGGAGGAGATAGTGTGGAGGTCGTATATGACATGACGCTTCATGAAGTGGAAGGAGCATGAGGTGAGACATAGGAGATACTTCATGACCCAATGTTATATAGTTGGGAAGGAGCCTTAGATAAGGGAGTCACACAAGCTAGACTGAGTGACAAGATAGTTTGGGTTGATACAAGATATTCCAACTGCACTTGATAGGTTTAGATGTATTACACAAGAGTGGACATGGGGGGAGCCGATTTCAACAGAGTTTTCACAGGAGCATTGGGAGACACTCGAGCGGGAGCTAGTGGAGTACCCAAGGAGGATTGGAGGGTTGGTATATGTAGGGATTATTGTGAGATATGCAGCATGGTTTGAGCGACACCGATTTGTATGGATTACACCAGAGGTGTCAATTAGGGAGGCATTAGGATTCAAACCAGAGGATGAGATCAAATTGGTAGGATAGGGGAGATGGAGAGGGAGGAGGCTGAGGAGAGATTTGAAGGTCAGGAGGGCAGGAGGGCAGTGGAGGAGAGGGCCAGGGGCAACCATAGTAGGAGGGGAGCAGCCAGGGGCAGCTATAGCAGAAGGAGGTCAGTGGAGAAAGCCAGAGGATGACAGAGGAGAGTGCCAGAGGAAAATAAAGCAGTAGATCCACAGGAGGGAGGGCATGGGGAGGATGAGGTAGGAGGTTAGCGGAGGCTAGGCAAGAGGAGGAGACAGAGGGCACGGGTTGAGCCCGAGGAGGAGAGACATGATGCAGAGGTGATGGGGGAGGAGGCTAAGGCGATGGACATAGGAGATGAGGGAGGGGTAGAGGAGATGGAAATGGATGTGCATGATGTTCGTCCATTGGCTATGATTCCACCGATAGCAGAGGATCTGATTGTGCGATTGAGAGGAGCTGAGGCGAGATTACATATCATCGAGTAGAGGTTGAGAGACTCAGAGGCGGCGAGGAGTATATTGGAGGAAAAGGTACTCATGTTGTGAGCCCAACTAGTAGAGAGTGAGAGGGAGCTCCTAGTGATGCTCGATGTGATTTTTCATCATGAGGCAGAGATGTGGAGGGAGGGAGAGAGGCTACGAGCCGAGATAGATGAGCTACGAGTAGAGGTGAGTGAGTTGCAAGAAGACGTGACTTGTTTGAAGGGAGAGGTAGTGAGGGAGCATGAGGTAGGTAGACAACGAGATGGGAGAGAGACATGCTAGAGGTGACAGTGACGATACTACAGGTAGGAGGTCAGCGAGATTCTAGAGGAGCAGCAGGACATATATCGATAGAGGCTCTAGCGGAGGCAGAGAGGGATATGGAGGATCTGAGGAGGCAGGTATAGGAAATGTTGAGAGAGATGAGGGAGTTGAGGCAGGAGTGAGATGAGCTTCATGAAAAAGTTGAGGTGGCAGAGGAGATAGTGGGAGACATGGGATTGATGTAGGAGAGGGAGGAGACCATGAGGGCTTAGTTACAGGTGATGGAGACAAAGAGGGATGCCTTACAGTCACAAGTGCAGGTCCTGTAGGGGGAGAGGGATGCAACAGTGGCACAGGTACATGCTATGGAGAGAGGTGTAGCATAGGGGCAGGCACAGGAAGCACAAGGTGGTGAGACAAGGGAGGGGGGTTAGATATTGTAGGCGTAGGTACAAGCTATGGAGGACGAGAGGGACAGAGCCTTGGAGCAGGTGTCATAGATGGTATTAGAGATTGAGTAGCTATGGTTAGCACGGGGTGCATGGGTGCAGGAGAGGAGGTCCATTTGTGGATATCGGGACCGATATAGGGTAGAGTGGGAGATCAGGAGGAGTATATGAGAGAGGTGAGCTACTATATGTGTGCCTATTACTGGGTAGTGTCGGATCTAGCACAACGGGTACCCACCTATGTTCAAGGGCCGCCACAGATTCCAACGTCATCCCAATTAGTAGGGACGCATACCCGGGGATATAATAGCATGAGAGAGATACCTCCACGTAGGGGGCCAATGCCAGAGTCTCCACAAAGATCAGATGTAGGAAGCTCATGGTTTAGAGGATTAGAGGGACATGATCCAAACTATTGACAAGTACATGATGGGATATAGTACAGGGTAGCAAAGATCAGAGCGGAGCCATAGCTTTGTATTCGTACTTTATTTTTGATGTCATACGATGAATATGTATTGTGATGTATATGATAGACATTATTATGGATGATGTGATGGAGATTGTATTTTTTTTATTTTTGATAGGATGAGAGAGCCCTTATTGACACTATATGAGGTGCATGTGATGGATGATTTATTTATGCATATGTGTATGTTTATGGTTTTATGGTGGATGGTTATTATAATGTGATGTATGGATATGCCTATAATGTTTTATGTTCATACCTATATGGATGTATGATTATGATATGTAGGATGCCTAATTTTTATGATGTAGGATGTGATGAATGAATTATGATTATTTCTATGTGGATGAGAGGATATGATATGTATGATATCTAACACTGATGATGCAGGGTGTGATGGATGGATTATGATATGCATGATGTCTAATGTTTATGATGTGATGTATGTGGAAATTATTTAGATGATATTATGATGTCTAATCTGATGATGCAGGATATGATGGATTATTGATGATTTATATGTTATGGATGTGAAAATGAACCTAACAATGTGTGATGTAGGTGAGAATGATACTAATGCAATTTATTAATAATGAAATGAATTTCAAGATGTATAATAATTAATTAAAATTAACCTACAAATCTTAAAATGATCATGCACATGGAATGAAATGTTAATAAGTAATGGAAAGGAAATGTGATCATAAATGTAAATAAGGGCTTGCACAAGGGTGGAAGCGAAGGAGGTGATAGGTGTGTAACTGCACCTGTCAAGAACCATAGGAATCTTGAGGGGAAAGGGGAAGATGGAAGGAATCACCATTTGAAAAACAAAAATCCTAAGTCATGGAAAAAGAAAGGATGGAGGATGTATGAATGCAATGGAGGAGAAAATGAAATGCAATCTTAATGAAATTTTCCATCTTCAGAGCATTGATTTTTGATATAGCATAAGACACCAGGTACCATGGTATGTGGAACAAGGCGAATTAGTGTCTAATGCATGAAAAAACACAACAAACAAGAAGGTTATCCCAACACCCCAAAGTCGTGATAACTTTGGTCGGGCCAGGTATTGGGATAACCACAAGCACAAAAGGATGTCCTAGCGTAACGCAAGACCTCAGGGGTCTTGGTGGGTACTATGTGGGACAACTAGGAAAACAAAAAACAAAAGAAAAACCAAGATATGCCCCTATGTAAACTAATCAAAACACACCATAATATGATAGATCATGGTGGCCTTGACGAGTGATGATAGGGAGCTCAAAGGATAAACAAAAGCCAAAAGTATCAAAATATTGCAATCAATTTCAAAAAATCATTTTCCATAGGATCGAGATGATGGATGAGGTTGATGCGGTCTGTTAGGAAGGATGCATCCTGTTGAGACCAAAGATGGATGCTAAACTAAAAGATCGATAATGACGTAGGATATTCAAAAACCAATTAAATCTTCTGACATGAATGGATTCCATTTGTGAAGAATCAACTAGATAAGGACATATTTGACAACATGACACAAGACACAAGACACAAGACTGACACACCCTAAAGACCTAGGGGCTCGGGGGTTGATCAAAGATCAGCCTTGCCTACGTGAAAGTGCAGAGCCCTCATAGTTCAAGAAAAGACCATGGATAAAAGCAAAAAGAGGACGATTAAGACATATGATGGAGGAAAAAATGCCCCGAGGGTAGATCAAATGATCAACCTTTCCTACGTGCAAGCACAGGGGCAACGTAGTTCAAAAAGGATGAAAGACCAATCGATGAATGAATGATGAGACAGATGGAGAAACATGCCCTAGGGGCAGATCAAATGATCAACCTTTCCTATTTGCAAGCGCAGGGTAAACGTAGTTCGACAAAGATGAAAGGAAAGGATAGTGGAAGACGACAGGAAACAAAGCCCCGGGGGCGGATCAAATGATCAACCTTGCCTACGTGAAAGCGCAGGGGAAACGTAGTTTGCCTAAGATGAAAGGATAGGAAAAAAAAATAAAACAGCCCTGGAGCAGATCAAGTGATCGACCTTGCCTATGTGCAAGCACATGGGAAACATAGTTTGCCAAAGATGGAAGGATAGGATAGTGGAAGACGACAGGAAATAAAGCCCTGGGGGTGGATCAAATGATCGGCCTTGCCTACGTGAAAGCGCAGGGGCAACGTAGCTCACCAAAGACAAGATGGGATGATGGATGATCCTAGGTGGAGACGACCAAACCGACGAGAGGACACAATCTTAGATTAGGATAAAAGCTCAAGATGATAGATAGTAGATGAAGTTCGTCCAATGCTCAACCAAAATATACCAAGCGACCAAATGATGCAAGTGGATGGAAGGATAGGATTGATAGGATGATGAGGATATGAGATCTGGATGGATAAATTATAAAGTAACTAGGACACGAAGTAAATAATGATTAATCCCTATACGAATGGCACTTGTTGCCAGGTTTTCACCAGTCGTACAGATCCAAGGTGCCACCAAGGGTGGTTTTCACCATAGGACAAATTATTTCTCTTGACTATTTTCAGATTTTATTTTATTTTTGATTTTTTTGTATTTTGATAATTTATTACTTTTTTGGTTTTAACATGAAGGATACCCCAGCTGACCTAAGTATAAAAATTCTTTAGGTGCATGATATTGATGGGTTCTTCCAGGGGCTCTCCTTCAGGTGTAGACCATGAGTATGCTCTGGAACCATATTTTATGGTGATGACGTAGGGGCCTAACCAATTTACTTCAAACTTGCCTTTCTTATCCCGATCTTGTTGATTGCGCTAATTTTCTTTAAGGACTAAGTCACCAACATTGAACTGGCGAGGGTGGACCTTCTTATTGTAGCTTCTCTTGAGTTGATGTTGATAGGCTTGTAGATGGTTGTAGGATTTGATCCATTTTTCATCCAGGAGTTCTAACTAAGCAAGTCGTGCAACCTAAGTGTCTTCATCACTGATTAGATTCTTCAGAGAGATGCGAAGTGATGGGATTTTGACTTCGATCGGCAAGATAGCTTCGGCACCATAGAATAGTGAGTATGGAGTGGCACCGCTGGGGGTGTGGATGGATGTAAAATAGGCCCAAAGAGTAGGATGGAGGTGGAGATGCCAATCTCGACCAGTGATGTTAACCATCTTTTTAATGATTTTAATCAAGGTTTTTTTGGTTGCTTCTTCTTGAACATTAACTTGGGGGTAATATGGGGTAGACCAACAATGTTGGATATGATAAGTCTCACAGAGGAATTTCATGCACTTGTTTTTTAATGGCTTTCCATTGTCAATAATGATGGTGGAGGGGATTCCATACCTGTAGAGGATATGGTAAAGGATGAATTTGGATATCTGAACACCAATAATTTGGGTGAGTGGTATGGCTTCCACCCACTTAGTAAAGTATTAAGTGATTGTGATGATGAAAGTATGACCGTCAGAGGATGGAGGGTAAATATTGCCGACCAAATAGAAACCCCATTGTGAAAATGGCCATGGTGTTGTGATGGGTTGTAACTCTTGTGCAGGAGCATGAATCATGTCCACATGTTGCTGACAGGGAAGACACCTCTTTATGAACTCGCAAGAATCATGTTCCATAGTAGGTTAGTAATATCCCACTCTAAGGATCCTCTTGGCTAGGGCTATGCCATTAGAAGGGACCCCATAGATACCACTATGTACTTCTATCAATGTGGTGTGGGATTCGGTCTCATTTAAACACCGGAGGAGGGTTCCATCATACCCACATCGATAAAGCATATCACCTATAATGGTGTAATGGGTTGTGTGTTGGATAAATGATTTTTCGTTGGTTACATGTGAGGTCAGATGGTAAGGTGTTATCATGAAGATAAGTGTAGATTTCTTGGTACTAGGGGGGTTTAGAACCTACAATGTCACATACCATTTCACTCTCAAGGATGTCATATGCAGGGATTAACAGTTGTTCCACGAGGAACTCACATTCAACACGATCTTTGGGCATGTCTAGAAGAGAACCGATGGTGGCCATGGTGTCACTTGCTTTATTCTATACTCTAGGCATTTGATCAAATTGGATGGAAGCAAAGTACTTCTTGAAGTCATCTACAATTCGTTTTTAGGGTAACAGCTTATCATCTTTTGTTAGGAACTCATCATTGACCTGCTTGATAACTAGTTGGGAGTCACCAAAGATGTGCAGGTGAGAGATATGCCATTGGACTATAATCTTAAGGCCTATATGAAGATCTTCCTATTCAACAATGTTGTTAGTACAAGGAAAGGCCAGTTTGAATGACTTCGGTATGTACTCACCTTGGGGGGTGACAAGAAAGACTCCTGCTCCTGATCCATTGTTTGTGTGTGATCTATCAAAGTATAGTTTCCATGTGGTGGCTTCTGAAACTACAAAGACCCCTTCATCAGGAAATTTTGTTTCTAAAGGATAAGCATCTACTAGTGGAGCATCTACTAGTTGATCCGCAATTACTTTTCCTTTGATTACTTTACGATGCACATAATCTATGTTGAATTCACTTAGCAACATGACCCATTCAGCCATGTGGCCAGTCAATGTTGTTCTACATAATAGATATTTAAGCAGATCAACCTTAGAGATTAGCTTGATCGGATGACTAAGCATGTAGTGTTTGAGTTTTTACGAGCTAAAGACTACGTCAAGGCAAGCCTTCTCCATTGGGAATAGTTGAGCTCATAATCTACTAAGGTCTGACTGATGTAATAAATTTCTCTTTCTTTGGATGACTCATCATGTTGTGCTAACAATGCCCCCAGTGCCATGGAAGTAGCTGAAATATAAAGTAGGAGCCACTTTCTTAGAATACGCAACATGAGAATAGGTGGATGAGCCACATATTTTTTAATCTGATCAAATCCAATTTGACATTGTTGGTTCCACTTAAATGCAATATCTTTCTTCGAGAGATGTGTGAACAACTGACACTTGTTGGCTAGTTGAGAAATGAACCTTTAGATAGATTAAAATTTATCTTGCAGAATTCTTAGTTGTTTCATATTGTAGGGTGGAGGCATTTCCATGATTTCCTTGACCTTAGCAAGATCGACCTCAATTCCTTTGTGGGAGATAATGAACCCTAAGAGTTTTCCAAATGTGACATCAAAGACACATTTCTTTGGATTGAGGCATAGCTTGTACTATTCCAGACATTCAAAGATCTTTTTGAGGATGGCAGGGTGTTCTTCCCTCGTTCTTGATTTTCCTATCAGGTCATCAACATAGTCTTCCATTATTATGTGGATGAGATCATGGAAGATAATTGTCATAGCACATTGATATGTTTCCCCTACATTGCTGAGGCCAAAAGGCATGACATTATAGAAAAATTTACCCCAAGGTGTAGTAAAGGTAGTCTTGTGTTGATCCTCATGAGCAATCTTAATCTGGTTGTAACCAGAGAAACCATTAATGAGGGACAACATCTCATGTCCTGTGGTGAGATCAACCAACATATCAATATTTGGTAAAGGGGAGTCATCCTTGGGATAAGCTTTATTAAGATCGTAGAAATCTGTACAGATTTTGATATCTCCATTGGGTTTAGCAACTGGGACTATATTGGAGATCCAGTCAGAGTAGTCAATTGGTCAGATGAATCCTACCTCCAACAACTTTTCCAATTCTTTCTTAACCAGTAAAGCCACTTGAGGGTGCATTTTCCTGAGTTTCTGCTTGATAGGTTTTGCATCAGGATGGGCATCTAGGTGATGTACCACCAAAGCAGGATCAAGGTCAGGAATGTCTGAGTATGTCTAGGCAAAGTTGATGATTCCTTATTTAAGGAGCTTGGAGATGGTAGAGTTTTCTTCTTCTGATAGTGCCTTAGCCACATAGGTGATCTTGGGGTTCTCCTTAGTTCCCAAGTTTACTTCTTGTGTTTCTTCGATCAAGATGGATGATCAGCCAGATAATTGAGTCCCTACAAGGGGAAGATGAACATCCCCATCTTCTAGCGCCTTGTCGAGGTTTTCACTAGTAGATACACCCCTTTTTTTTACTTTTTCAAAGTCACAAAGTGCCTCAGGCAGGTTTTCACTAGGTGACCCATTTTGATTTTGTTTCTTTTTATTTTTGCAGCTAGGGCATTCATCTTCCCCCAATTCCATGAGATGTACATATTGGTCCACTAAGGGAAAAGGTTTTGGGAGGTGTGCTACCTTGTATTTACTAGTCTATAAGCTCAAGATGTTTGATGGATAAGGTGATGGTGCAAACATGGAAGGGAGGTCAATGTGATCAACGTCATTGCATGTATGTATGATGGACTCCTCCTCTGGCATGTCCTCGAGGGAACCATCATCTACACTAACATTGTTAGAGGTACTAGAGGATTCCATAAGACCCTTATGTTTATTATCATAGCCCAAACCTATCTTCTTCGGATGTAGATAAGCTTTTATTGGTTGTCATCTACCCTGTTCTGTTACACCAAGGCCTCCCCTGTGATAGTTATGTTTTTTTGCAATCTTAGAAGTCCAAGGATAGGCTTCTTGGAAGCTTTCCTTTAAGGGGGGAGATGGTTCAGGTTCCTCATGGTACACCCACTGGCTGATGTTGTCATCGAGTGTATCTTGTCGTAATCCAGAAGAGCGGAAAGTGTTAGACCCCACATTTGGAGCATGGAGGGTGATTGTCTTCTCTTCATCTTTTGGAACAGATTGAGATGGTTTACCATATGTACATGGTGAGGGTGGCATGGTTTCCACATTCAATGTTGTACGCATTTCATACTCACCACATCCCTTGTCAATGATTTGGACCTTAGTGATGGTGGAATCAGGTGTGGATGAAGTGGTGTTTAATGTATTGGTGGATGGATGAGAATCTGATGTCTGAGATGCCCCAATTTCTACCCCAAGGCAGTAATGAGAATGTGGAAAGGAAGCCTCTACGACACGCCAGTATTCAAATGGCTGAGGGTCAGCTTGTATAGTTACTTCCATTCCTTGAAATGTTAATTTCAGACACTGGTGATAGGTTGATGGGACAGCCTACATAGAGTGAATCCATGGGTGGCCAAGAAGGATGTTATATGGAAGTTCTAGGTCCAAAACATGACACATAGTATACTACATAATGGGGCCCACTTGAATAGGAAGACAACTAGTACCCTCAGAATCTCATTCTGCATTATCATATGCTTTGATAGTGATAACCTGATTGTTTAGGTAAGCTTGGGTATATCCCACCTATTGTATAAATTTTAATGTACAAATATTTAGGGCAAAGCCAATATCCACCAGTACCCTTTTTACTTTATGACAATTCTCACCAACCTCCAGGTGAAGGGGACAAATATGACTTGAGTCAAGGCATGGCATATCTTTCTGACAAAAGGCTAATTGATAGGTCATTGAAATATTTCCTACCAGTGCTTGGAATTGTGTGGGATCTATGTCATTGGAGACTTGAGTGCTTTGTAAGGCCTTATTCAGGATATCTTGATACACGGGGGAAGACTTAAGAAGATCTAGGATAGAAATTTGAGCCGAGGTCTTGCCTAAGTGATCAAGGATGTTGTACTATGAACTAACAAATAGAAATTGGGTATATGCGGGGGTTGTTGAGATCGTGATGCGAGTGCGATGGGTGGTAACAACACATTCTGGGTCTTTACCTTTGACGCATATCATGGATACACACGGCTCCACTTGTTCTATGTATGTGACAAGACCTTGGTAATTGAATGACACATTTTTATAACTGATGTTATTAGTGTTTTTATTTTGGTTGTTGGTGTTGCTAGGTCCAGGATTGGAGTTGGATGTACTAGGACCCTAATTATGCTTGGGAAAAGCATTATGATATATTTGAAGTTGAGCATTAGACAAGGTTTCCGTGATAAAATCCACATGGATTTCACACCAATCTATGAGATTTTGGACGTATGTTTTCAGATTTTGGCACTTATCCAATGTGTGTCCTTTAATCTTGTGAAATTCACAATACTCGTTTTCTTTGAACCAAGTCGGCTTGGGCTTGGACTCGTTAAGGGGCTTGGTTACAAGATAAGTGATGGGGTAGTTAGCTCAGAGGATCTTTTTAAACACGACGTTAAGGGGTTCTCCCAACCGAGTAAACTAGCATTTATTTCCCCCTTGGTTGTTTTGATTTAATTGTTGTGGTGGATGAGGTGCTCCTTAGGGCACAGTTATGGCATTTGGGATTGACTTTTGTTTTTAAGGAGGATATTTTGGCGAGGTGGTAGCCACCTAGACATGTTTGGTATCAGTGACACAATCATTGACAACATTTTTATTCTTATTCCAGTAATGAGGTTTATCTCCAAAGGACTGCTCTTTATTAGAATTGAAAATTTTAACCTGCCCTTTGGCAACAAGGGCTCTTTCTAGGATAGGACCCTTCTCCACTAGTGCCACAAAGGTGGTGATAGAGTGGAGTCACAAGTTGTGAGCCATGTCCAGATGAGAATTTTTTATAAACAATGTAACCATGTCTTTTTCTTGCAGTGGGGATTTCATCCGGTTGGCTAAGGCTTGCCATATTTGCAGATAGCTCGCAAAGGTTTCTCCATCACGTTGTTTTTCTTTCAGGAGATCAAGTGTGTCAATATCCTTCTCCAGATTAAAGGAGAAGTGAGACAAATTATTCTGATAGTTGTGCAAAGGATTTGATGGATCCCTTCTCAAGACCCATGAACCAGTTAAGAAAAAATCCCTATAGGCTCTTAGGGAATAGTCGTATGAGGTAGTTGTCATTATGCATGACTTCTTGGAAATGGGCATAAAACTCTTGCAGATGAGCTTTAGGATCTTTGGTTCCCTTGTATTTATCGAACTTTGGTATTTCAAAGTGTTTGGAGAAGGGAACCAAGGAAATGGAGGGATAAAATGGATAGGGACAAATGTCCTCAAATTTGAATGATTGTTTTCCCGTCCCAGCTTGTAAGTCCTTCAATGCAGTCTTGACTTCTTCCAAGTCTTTGTTGATTGGTGTTGCAAGGGTTGGAGTAGGCTGATTGTACAAATGGTATTGTTGGTATGATGAAGATGGTACCGCAGCGGCTGGATCATAGGCAGGTTGAGATGTATAAGAAAGCATTTCTTGATTCTGATTGGTGTAAGCGGATTGTGGATTAATGTATGGCAGATATAAAGATGATGGATTGTGATGGTAAGAGGTGGAAGTCGTTTATTGGTAGGGTGGTTGTTGTTGATAATAAGAAGTGAAAAAAGAACCCTGTTGTTGTGTAGGATTTTGATAATACAAAGAGGTAGAACCCCCTTGTTGATATGGTGGTGGTTGTTGGTAGTAAGAGGTGGAAGGTTCACCCTGTTGATAAGACTATTGTTGTTGGAGATAGGATGGATAGGATTGGTATTGATGCGTAACGGTGGGTTGTTGTGCGACATATGAGGGTATTTGTGGATTTGATGGTTGTTGGTAGGGATTGGTATGTGACTATGGAGGTTTGGTGTAAAGTGGTGGTTGGGTCAACGTTTGGTTATGAGCAGCCTGATGAGGAATTGAATCAAGATGGGATGGAGCAGTGTATGTGCTAGATGGATGATAAAGATATTTTGTAAGAGAATTATGCCGCATTTGTGTAGGAATGTGTATATGTTGTGATGGAGTTTTTTGTTGTGTCGGTTGTTGGTAAGGTGGGCGAGATGGAATATGTTGTTATTGTGGGACTATTGTAGAAGCACCATACAGTGGGTGCGGCAGCTGAGATATAGTTTGTGTCACCTAGTGTGATGGTTGCATAGGAATTGAAGCATTTTTTTGTGGGATGGGGATGTTGTGTTGTAGAGGTTGTTGATGAGGTGGTAGGGATGAAGCAACGATAGTAGCAGTGTGTTTTGGTGGTGTTTGCAATGAAGTGGATTGGTGCATATTAGCAAGAGATTGTTGGAATGCAGGTGGTGGTAAGTTATTAGTGGGTGCAGATCCCTGAGGTGGCATCACTGCAAGGATAGGTGTGCCCCCAACATTGACAGGTGGTTGAATAGGATTTTGAGCTAGAAGTGGTGGAGCGGATGGGATGTATGGTGGCATTTCATAGGCATAGGGGTCGGGGTGCTCAGGTTGCATTGTAGAGGTTACGGTTGGGAGACGAGGATAACTAGCAACTTGGTGTATCACAACATTTCCAAACTTAGGATGATACCAATTCTTCGTGGGTGCACCTTTGGGGACATATGAATTCCCTAAGATGTTTTATGAAGTTTTTCAGATCAGCAAGTGTGGGAAGAGTGTGGGTACCGACATATTGTGACACATCAAAATCGGATGGTGGTTTGACTCCTCTCATGAGCAGAGTGGCAAGAATCTTATCCCCACGTTCGTTGAGGAGACGATCTGTCATCTGAACATTAACAAGATCATTAAGGTATTCATCAACAGTGACTTTAGGTTGGTTAACCATGTTTTCGTCACCGGGTGGTGTGGTGTTTTGGATGTCAATGTTGGATTTTGATGAGGCACCGTTATGGGGATCTTGTGGGATGTTCAACTGGGAACATTGGGCTTGTTGGTTTGCTAATTTATTTTTCACTTGTGAATGGGTCTGAATGGGCATGAACATGCAACACAACTAGGTGGTCTAAGATGTAACTAAACTCCTAGGATGTAATGTAAGGATGATCTAAATGATGATTGGATTGGATGAAAGATTCAATTGATTGGATGGTTGGATAAATTGATTGGATAATTAGATAAAGATGTGATTGGATTGGATAGTATTGATCGATAAAATGATTAATAGGATTGGATGGAATCAGATTAAAGATCGATTGATTGGATGATTGGAAGGGTTTCTAAACTGGGTTTAGAGATCACCCTATGTGACTTAAGGTGTTGATTGATCAGATTAAAGGATGAATTAATGATTACGAAATCGAATCCGGCTTGAGATGGAAGGGATTGATAGGATTGAGGATGATGATTGACTTAGGACATATGGTGATCCTAAGCAAATGTTGAAGGATGATGATCAGTTTTAGGCAACTAGGTCAATTCGGAGAACAACTTCAAACGAAGTTAAAAGGATTTGGATGAAGAAAATGATACTGGATGTTGAACTTAAAGGATGATTAAGGATGAACCTATATGATTTGGATAATGATTTGAATGCAAATGGATCATGATGTAGGTGGACAGATGCAAGGATTATGTGTGGACAAGATGTGCAAATAATTGGGCAGACAACAAGCTTTTTAGAATCCTGAGAAACTGACTTTTCATATCAGACTTGTGAAATAGATTAAGTTTTAGGGCAGGGCCACCCAAACTTGGGCAGAGTCACCCAAACTAGGGTAGGGTCACCCAAACAAATCCTAGTTTTCACCTAGTTCGAAAATGGTCAAGTGGTATTGATAAACAAGCTTCCAAAACAGGCAAACGAGTTCACAGAATGGACGAACGATCACTCAAAATGGGTGAATGGATGTACGAGATGGAGGAGTGACACTTAGAATGATAAAAAAAGGTTCTCAAAATGGGTGAACGGGTTCCTAGAATGAGTGAACGGGTGAATGGGTTCCTAGAACGGGCCAATGGGTTCCCAGAATGGGTAGTCGAAATGAGGGAGCAATGTTCAGAACAGGCAAATGGATATCTAGAATGGGTGGACGGATAGTCAGAATGGTTGAACAACTACCTAGAATGAGGCAATGACACTCATAACTGGAAAATGGGTATCTGAAACAGGGTAATGGCTAGAAAATGGAGGCTGAAAACAACTGTTCGGAGGGCAGGGTCGCCCAAACAGAAAAAATTGCTAAATTTTTGACTTGGACAAGATAAATAGTAGCTGAGATAGGGGGAAGGGTCGCCCCTTTGAGAGAAAGGTCACCTTTTTGGGGGTGAGGTCGCCCCTTTGAGGGCAAGGTCACCTGTTTCAAGATAATTGGTGAATTTTGACTTGGTCTGGGTGAAAAACAACTAAGACAGGAAGGGCGAGGTCGCTTGTTCAAGGGCGGGGTCTCCCAAACTTGGGCAAGGTCACCTCTATGTATTGGTATGAAATTAACTTGGGCAAAAACAACTATGGCAAAGGACAAAAATGATAAGCAACATACCAATATTGATTGATAAACACTGGTTTTGCACAAAAAGAAAGTTCAAACAACACAAGCCTAAGTTTAGTGTTAAGGGTATGGTCAACACGATCCTCTATCTAGGTTGAACAAGGAAAATAAGGGAATTCCCATTATACGCATGGTACATGGAGAACAACCGTGAACACCAGCCCATCTACAAGCGTGAGTCAAGAGCAACCAGTGAGATACTAGGAGTTTAGACCAACTCTTCATGTCTTATCTAGGTATCACCTTAGCTTTGACACTCCGCTAGACACAACGTGACTTGATTGAGGTATAAATTTTTCCTCCCCCCTTTATATACCCCATCGGTAACACGTGGTTGGGATTATCCCTTGGGGTGATGAAATCCCCAAGCAGGTCTCACTAAGAAAATTAAAAAGGGGTAATAAAAAAGGACTTAAGTGGACTATGATTTCTCTTCACCCAAGATCACCAAATGGTGCAAGGGGATTGAATACGTCAATAGCCCACTTAAAAGCACAAAACATAAGTTCTTTGACCCTTTCCTAATTAAGTCTATGTTCCTAGTTTAGAAATGAAAACAACAAGTAACTAATCTAGGAAAAAATTATATTTTCTCCACCTCCAACAAGTCCATTAGTAGTTTCGTTTTATATGTCTTCAACAATAGAGTTGTACAAATGTTAGTAAACAACACACTCACCAACAAACAAATGTTAGCAGGTCAGAAATAGTGAAAAACAACCATAAACTAAATTTTGGAATGAAAACTAACTGTCTGTTTACTTGTTTTACCTTTGTTTTGGGTGGCACCACCTCTGTGTTTTGGGCATAGTCGGCTCTTAGGGTGGGGTCGCCCCTTTGTAGGAGGGGTCACCTATTTGTGGGCGGAGTTTCCTGTTTGTCCAGAACCTATAGAAAAGTTAGAGAAATAGAAAAACAAAAAAAAAAAGAAATCAGTATTCTGGGCGGGGTTGCCTGTTTGTGGGTGAGGTCGCCTATTTAGTCTAGAATCTGTAAAAACCCAGTAAGAAATAGGAAAAAAAACAAAAAATAGAAATCTAGATTTTGGGCGGGGTCGCCTATTCATAGACATGAACCTGCAAAAAGTCAAAAAACCAAAATACAGAAAATAGAGGTTGGGTGGAGTCGCCTGTTTGTGGGTGGGGTCGTCTATTCATGGGCAGGGTCACTTGTTTGTAGGTGGGGTTGCCCCTTTGTGGGTGGAATTGCCTTTGTATTCCTGAACTAGCAAATTTCAAAAAATAGAAAACGTAAAAGTGATAGACTCATGACATGGGTCCCATCGGGCATGCCAGAAATATGTGCAGTGAAAATCCCCTAGTCTAAAGTGCAAAACAAAAGAATGCAAGACAAAGGAAACACAACACCTCAAATATTAAGCCTACTTAAAACTAAATAAACAATAACAAAACAACAATAATCATTATACCATTTGCTTGCTTAGCTTGTTGAAGCGGTGTGGCCTTGAAGATGTTCTTGATGTATGCTCTCTGATGGTAAGCTTGCAATAATGGAGGTGGGTGTAGTAGTTGATGATAGTGAGTGGATGCAAATGGATTTGAATGCAAATGGCTTAAATCCTTGGATGCTGCAATAATGGCTTCAAAATCCTTAACAATCTTAACCTCTAACTTGAGGCTAAGGCCCTCCATTTAAAGAAAAATGGATGGTTGAGATTGATCCACCATGGACAAGATAAAGGGTTGTGGTGAGTTGAGGACTCACAAGCCCTCACATCTTGTCATGTGGAGGGTGTAATGGATAAAGGACAAGGTGACATGGAAAAGGCCATGTGTGTTAGAGTAAAGGTTTTAACTTAATTATGTTAATTAAGTTACTTTTATTCCTCTCTTAAGAATTCACTTTAGTTTGCATATTGTGACATTTAATAATTATATTAATTATTAAATGTCTACTTATTAGGGTTACTTTTAAGGTTGCACAATCTCCTTTCATAAGGATTGATCATTATATTTTATTACTCTCTCTGATTAATACATTTTTCAGCTTTCAAAGCACCCTTACTTTTTGTCTCCATCTCTTCTTTATGTGATAGGTTATTTGCATGCAGGTGTTCTTCGAGGTTTATGAAGTTGGATTTCACAACTTCTACATGGTATCAGAGCTCCAGACTTGTTGTTTCATGTTCATGTTTTGAAGGATTTTTGGAGCTTCGAGGGTTCGGGGTTTTCTTTTTTGATCCAAGGAATACCTCTTTCATTTGGTGAATTTTGAGTCAATCTGGACCTCACCATTGCATCTGAAACATTCGATTCAGTCAAGATTGACCTTTGTTTCGTCAAATTTGGCTTCACGGTGTCAGATTTGCAAGGGTTTGAAGTTTTTTGAGGGCTCCTGATCCAGAGCATACCTACAATTTTGGAGTATTTTGAGCCCAAATGGACCTCACCATCACACTTTGAGCGCCCAAAAACCCCTAAATCATCTGTCAAATCATCGAAATCGGACATAGTGACTTCAGACACAATTTTGGAGCGTTTTGAGCCCAAACGGACCTCAATTTTTATTTATGGGTCGTACGACACACAATCCGAGATTTTTTTTTAAAAAAACACAAAATTAAATGAACGTCGCCGTCAGTTAACTACTAGTGGTTAACTACTAGCGATTAATGCTAGCAGTTAATGTTAGCGGTTAGCCAAACCGCCAGGCTTAACCTCCAAAACCCTTTTAGAGCAGTTTTGGTATTTTGGCCATAACATTTGCATATGAACTCAATTTTTCGAAAATGAAATATCGTCGGAAAGCTGGTTTTGAGCCCAATCTGATGGTCCATGTTTTATTTTCTAGATTTTTCATTTTTATGCCTTTATTACCAGTCAAAGTTAGAACATATGTTTTGCACTCCCGGGGGCATAAATTTTGCGTTTGAACTCTGTTTTGCACAAACGAATAGGAGTTGGAAAGGTGTTTCAGTTATCTTTCCAGATCTACAATCTATTTCATTAGAAAATTTACCAAGTATATTTTATTCAGATTTGTGTTTTTTTACACTGTGCATAATTACTTGGACATTCTGGCACCTACATGGGTTTTGTTTGTGTTGGATGGGTTATGTTGATATGATTTATCATGGCTAAGATCATTAGTCTCTGATTTTTTCATTTGAAGTGAGTATCATGGGTTTTTTTACTCACCCTTCAGTTGTAATTCTAGAACGGGGTAATTATGAGTCATGGGCAAAGGGCATACTTACACATTGTAGGTGGCTCAATATTATGCCTTATCTATATGATCGCATACCTACACAAGACACATCAAGGGGTTTATTAGAATGGGTTATTATTCGAGATCATATTGTAGGGGTTATTGGTTGTAGTGTTGATTTTGACACTGTGTGCTTTATCTAACATTCGTTGTCCTCACACACTTTGGAAATTTCTTTGGAAGATTTTTGGATACTTTAATATCCCTCCATTCCTAGAGGATCCTACTACATATTTTCTCATCCCTCTTGCAAATGTAGATTTCATACCCTATGATAATAGTACTCTAGAGGAACTTGAGTATCTCACAGGTCTTGCATGTGTTGATGGTTTAGAGACTTGTATTCATGTTCCCACTATTCAAATTGAGACTTCATCAACATCACCTATTGTTCCTAATTCAGTGTAGTAGGGCATCATTCATCTTCCAGACATAGCTACTTTGGACTCTTATGTTGCAGACATATCTTTCTTGTTTGTGGATACCTATATTGCAGATTTGGAGGATTATTTTGAGGACATTCATCTCCTCTACTTTGATAGTCAAGTTATCACTGTATTCCCACCATTATTTGTGCATTCAGAGGTTGCATTTTAGGATTCTCCACATCAGTTTGGATTTTGCATCATTTGTTTCAGTTCAAACAAAGAGATTTTTCAACATCCTATCATGGCACACATCTTGAGATAGATTGGTTCATCACTCTTCATAGGGCTTCTTCGAAATCATCATTTGGATTCATTTCTTCCCAAGGGGAGGAATATCATTTTCCGCTTCAAGATCTCCTTTTGGATTCTACATCAGGCATCTACCATTGCGACATGAGTTTCTTCTTTGTGGGGGGGCCTTCTTGTCTCTTTCTATCTCTCCTATGGAGACCATTGTATATGTACTTATATGATAAAATTTGTCTATGGGGGTATCATGTAATCCACCTCCTATCCTTCTTTCATTAGTCCATTACATTCCTTTCTTTGCATTCTATTTTGGGGAGGAGTTTTGTTCCCATTGGGTTTCCTCCTTTACCCGGTTTCCTTTAGTTTGCATTGCATTTGTAAATGGGTACTTGATCAGGCCTAGTTGTCGGGACTCATGTTTACTTTCATGCATTGTAGTTACTTTTTTTTTCCTGCACATGTTTGTAGTTGCACTCTTTCTCATCTTAAGGGGGGTGTTAGAGTAAAGATTTTAACATAATTATGTTAATTAAGTTACCTTTATTCCTCTCTTAAGATTTCACTTTAGTTTGCATATTGTGACATTTAATAATTATATTAATTATTAAATGTCTACCTATTAAGGTTAATTTTAGGGTTCACAATCTCCTTTCATAAGGATTCATCATTGTATTTTATTACTGTCTATGATTAATACGTTTTTTAGCTTTCAGAGCACCCTTTCTTTTTCGTCTTCATCTCTTATTTTTGTGACAAGTTATTTGTATGCAGGTGATCTTTAGGGTCTGTGAAGTTGGATTTCACAACTTCTACAATGTGGTCCCAAGGTACTTGCAAGTACCTTGGGATTGGAGAGGATCTCCTCAAAAATGAATTTCTTGTCCATAAGTGGGGCTGAAAGTGACAAGTGAGGACTTTTAGAAAGTCCACTCTTTTCACCATGGGGATTTGAAAGGGCATTGGAGAAATAAAAGTCAATTTTAAATTCACAAGCTTGAAAGAAACCCTTGGATAAGACAAGGTCCTCCTAAAGGAGGTCCTTGTCCTATGTACTTGATGTGACCTATGAGAGGTCATGGGGAAGAGAAATGCATGGGGGGAATAAGTGTCAATTTTTAATTCACATGGGGAAGAGGTCAAACCTAATAAGGTAAGTACCATGAAAGGTTGACTTAAGGACATGTTAGAAAATGTAAGTGATCTAAGATTAAGGTTGTGCAAATAGGTGATTAGTAAAATTAATGAAGATTAGAGGCAAGTGGCTAAATATGGAGGATGTGACATTAATCTTGATTAAGGATATGCACATCCTAATGAAAGATTAATTAGATTAATCTAGATTAGTGAAAAGGTTATGGAGGATGGGACAAGGAGAGAGAAAGAATGAATTTAAAATTGAAAAGGATAATTGAATAAATTAAATAAATTGATTGATTTATTTAATTTAAAGAGGAAATGGTAAAGGATAAAGGATTTAATTAAATACTTTTAGAAACCTTAGTGAACGGGATAATATTAATTAAATGTGTCATTTAATTAATATAGATGAATTAGATGAATAAATAATAGGATTTTGACCATATGGAAGGGTCAAATTTGGATGTCTACACTAGGATTACCTCACATATGTATAAACATCCACAAGAAATCATCAAGACAAGGAAGAAAAAGACATTAAACAAAGATAGACAATCTTGGTCCTATAGATCAAAACCAACCAATTGGAGATCCTCAAATATAAACTATAACCAAATTTAAAAATGAACAAGTAGACACCAAGAAAAATAAATTTATACAAATTAATCTCATTCTTCTACAATCATCACCTAGAATAAAAGACAAGAAAGATGAGGCAAATAAATTAGAAGATTTCATCCTAAAACATCTTAATTGGGAACCAAAAAGTCTATTGACCATCCAAAATAAAATAAAAACAACAAAGAAACGCATAACCTAAGTAGGGTATAAACACATCCCAATGAGTAGGAAATATAGTTCAAATATGTACCCCTAAACCCTCTAATAAATATTAAATTGTAACACCTTACTTTTCATAATCTATATTATGTAATGTCAATTTAAGGGTGCCCAACAAATGCCTTTTTATAAAATATCTCAATCATATAAGTTTTGGATATGATATTTTTGTAGGCATTTATTAAGGTTGGGGTATTCACATGCCCAAATTCAAGGGTGTCTTTGGTAGAAAAACATATATCATTTGTAGTAAATCAAGAACTTCTACCCACTAGAATTTAGCTAGGCATTATCTAGGAACCCATCAAATTTTTTCTTTAGGGCTTCATGCTCATTTCTATTCTTGAAAATCTCAAAAAGAGATAAATGTTATCAATTTGTACACATCCCCCCCAAGAAATAATCATGTTAATATAAAAATAACCTCCTCATTGTGTCAAATAAATACTTAGCTCCATCTCATAATAACAATGGTACTAGATTTTAGTACCATTAGAATAATAGGAGAGAAAAATGTGCATTATTAATCATGTACTGAAATCATTAAACAAGTGTAAGATCAAAATAAACCTAATAGAGATTCAATTCACTCAAGGAGCTTACACATGGTTTGATAGAAGGAAGGAAAAAACTTATATTTTTAAAGAATTATATTTGTGATTTTCTCGTAAACGAGTAGACCAATCTTATACAAATAGTGGATCCAAAAGTTAGTGACTACACACATTCAGACCATTGGCATATTTTTCTCTTTGTAATACTCACTCCTCAAAGAAGCAAAGAGGGGCAAATCAAGTTTTGAAAATTTTGGCTTATACTAACTTTGGTCATAAAATGAAATATTGGTAGAAAAAAGAAAATATAAAAATGGACAATTCAAGTTTTGACAATTATGAATTTGACTAACTTTCACCATAAAATGAATTTGAATAATTGATACATTGATTTTTTTTGGCTCATAAGATGAACATAAATTAGTTATGAATACTTGAATATTTTAAATTGGTAATCAAATAAGTGATAGGGAACATCACTACCAAAATATTAGAATGAGGCCATACCATCATTAGGTATGGGATCTTTTTGATGTACCTGTTGATCATGGTCAACATAGATAAAATTCACAAAAAATCCTCTCTTGAAAGAAAATAAAACATATTCTAATTGTCCCAAGTCTTTGATTGTCGTGTCTTGATATACAAGATAACTCAAAAGTTAATTGTGGATATTGTTCAATGAGGGGCCTTATGGTTCAAGAGTTAAACAATATGGTTGCTTAATTAAAATGAATTCAAACCCTACTACAATCATCAATTTTCACATTTATTGATTCTTAGAAACTTGTAAGATAAAATAAATGGAAAAAGAAAGGGATGGAAGGAAAGGCTTAGAGATTCTACTTATGAAGATTGTTCAAACTACGGGTGATCCCACAATAGTGGTTTACACATTTTGGAACATCTTGATTTTTGCTGAAATCATAAAGTTTTAGAAAATATAATGATTTAAGTCTTGAAAATTTTCATTTAAAGGATTCCAATTGAAGAGGCTTTGATCAAACCACCTTAGATTAAACCCCCTTGGATAGAACCCCACTAGTTTTAAACCATACCTATAGTGGAGTCTCCTTTACACCTATCAAAATGTTGATAAAAAACCAATTTTGGTTTATCTTTTAGGGGATCAAATGAATTCATTTAAAATTTATTTTTTGTAAGTATGTATTCCTTATTATAAGCTTCCCAAAAATTATAATTTTAAATATATTTAATTTGATTATTATATTTATTTTTTCTTTCTTGTGAATGTAGGTTTTTCACCAAAAATCAAGTTCTCTACTCTGCACATGTGGACAAATAGTAGATTACCAAAAAAATTTGAAAAATATGTTTGTGCTAGGTATTGATGTCCTTGATCCAAAAAATTAAAAAAATGAATTTTGATACTTACAAAAAAGGTTATGTTGTATACGGTTTGCCTTTGTCTAAATTGTAATTAATTTGAATTCATAACTTAATTAAAAAAATATATTCAATAAGACACTATGAAACCAAATGAACGTGCTAGATATCGTAGTTACAAATTTAAATTCGAAAAAAATAAAATTTTATCCTTCATAGAAAAAAAGTTATGTTGTTTACGGTGAACACCACTCTTTAAAAATAGTGTTTACTATTAAAAACTAGTTTTCAAAGGAGATGGAAAAAGAAATGCAATCTAATTCCATAAAAAAATCAAAATATATATATTTAGAATCTATAAATAAAATGTGAAAAATGACTAGTTTGCATTATCTTCAAGTTCCTCATGGTTTAGTAGCTATAGGTGCTCGAAAGTAAAAATTTAGTTAAAATAATTAGTTCAATGTCAAGTTTGGCCAAAAAGAGTAAACCACTATTGTGGGATCACCCCTACACATAAATTCACAATTTCATATCAATAAACCAATCCATAATTCACCAAATGAAGTCACAATTACATACAAATGGTTCAAGATTGAAAGGATTTTAGATTATGCAAGAGACTATTAAATACCCCCAAAATGGTGCAATTTCTTAATATTTCACAAAATGAAGGACTCTTCAAGTAATTTTGATATTCATATTCACATAAGAATGGATATATAGATATAGATTTATAGTAATTCAAGACAAAATTTATCTACATGAAAAGAAACCATGAATAAAATTAAGCAACACCAATTCTTTATTTTTAATTCCATAGTTATCAATAATTTATCTCATACTAAAAAAAGATAGATTGATGACCCTTTTATAGACACAAGGTGCCAAAAATCAGTTTTATATGAATGGATCAAATTTAATTTGAGAATGAATGGTTAGAGTTTGAAAATCAAAGAATATTCCCCTTGACAAAGAATATGCAACAACAAAATATATTAAGAATTTTCACTGATGTGAAATTATCTATCTAGATTCATTGTCTAGTTATCCTTCTCATCATTTTTTTCAACTAGGATTCCATCCTTCTTGCCCTCTCTTGTTTAATAGTCATCATATGTTGTTAGATCCTTAACCATAGAATCCTAATCCTATTCTTGTATGAATTTCCATCTAAAGCATTAGAATTTGAAGGAAGACTTGATTTTATTATACCCGGCGTTTCATTGAGAAACTATCCTTTAATAAACCTTTATTGCTTGGCTCATCTTAATCATTTTTTTGATGGCCTCCACATTGAAATATTTGGCCTGCTAATCTAGTTTACTCAATGTGAGATTCCTAAAGTCATATAGAACATCACTAATACCTTCCACATTATTTGGTGAAATCATTAGATCTACTACCCCTTTGATCAAGTCAATTTTTTTTAACTTGAGCTCCTCTAGATTTTTGTTTATCCTTTTCATTTCATCATTATATTTCATGATCATTTTCTCCTCCCATTTTGAGCAACTTGATCCAACATTTAAGTTGAGGGATATATTAATTATCCATTATATTCTCCTTGATGAGGGTTTAATCATTGAGATGCTCCATTTCCAAGAGTTTGGGGAGTTCAATATCATTTTGCTCCTACCTATTATCACACTCACCAATTATTTTTTGAATATTTCCTTATAGAATTATGGTAGAGTCCTAGGATTCAACATCAAGCTTAAATTAATTCTTCTCATTATTTTGTCAACTTTTTGACCCATTCTTCTATTGAACTAGATATAATATTCATTTTATCTAAGGAAGAATCCTCTATCTCTATTATTAGGGCTAGAGAAGTATATGTCCCATCCTATTGTCTTAAAGAGCTCACTGACTTATTGATATTCTCTTGTAGTTCTCTACTTTGTTTCTTCAATTCCTTCTTTTTCTACTTATCTTTCTATTTAATTGGTTGCAACGTTAATCATAGATTGGATTTCTAGGCTCTCCTTGCCATTATCATGTCATAGATTTACCATGGACACTTGATAATAGAGATAAATTCATATATTTATGGTTTCTATCTATAATGGTTGTGGCAATTTATAAAATTCTAGATCCAACTCCATCTCTTGTAATTGGGACTATCATCTTGGATTTTCTCTTAGGTTTGGGAGTGTTAACTTGATCAAGAATCTTTCCACAAGAACTACACTCACTTGAGATTATTTTCTTTGTATCTCCACTTCAAGCTAGGTAGGTGTAGTGGTCATCTAGTATCCTTCTCCTTGATCTCGATGCTCTATTTCCTTATACCTTTCCCTTGGACTAGGTTTATTATCCTTTATTTCATCAACTTCTTTGGTTGGGGTTTAATACATAACTCTTGAGGAATTTCCTATTTTTCTTCTTGGTGAGTCATATCAGATTGAAGTGGTTATTGGGTAGTTGAATCATCTACACCTTTATTAAATTGTACCTCCTTAGTCTTTCCAACATATTTACTTTCCATTTTTTTTGGATCTCTTCAATCATTGGATCCTCTCCTTTATTTAATTCCTCAACAATAGGTGAAGTGGAATAAATAGAGTCAATTTCGTTAGTAATATCTTCCATCATTGCTTGGAATGAGATGTTAGTACCTTTTCCTTCCAGTTGAGGTTCTTTAGGAGGAGATTCCTCTTCTATTTATCAATGATATCCACTTTTATTTTCACATATCCTTGAGCCTCTTCCCTTTCTTCGCACTATTGTGCTATTTTAAGGTATTAGGTAAGAGGGGAGACAAAAAATATGCTTCCTTTATTGGTGACTATGCTGGAGTTTCCAAAATTGGCTAATCTAGTTTGGGGATGGGAGTTGCTAGTTTTGTTACAATTGGAATGGCTTGGACTAGAGGAGTTTATGATTATGGTACAACAACAATAGTTACCTCTAGGGTCTTTGGTATATCTCTGGCCATTACCTATGAACCTCCTTCAACTATGGAGAATGTTTCTATAATCTTCCTCTTTTGAATTGTAATATCTTTCTCCTCTTTATCCCTTTTTCTCTTTTGAGGAAAATCCTTATTATATGTTAGGGTAACTCCCTATAATATTAAAAAAATTATACATTGGTCTAACCAATAGCCATTGTTATCAAGTATGGTTATAGTAGGGGCTTAGATATTCAATTCTTCAAGTTTAGCCTAATGTGGCTCAAGAATTGGTGCATCATGAACCTTTTGCATCTCATATATTGTATGGACGAAAAGTTCCATCATCCTTAACCTACTATGGAACTCTATGTATATTAAATAACTTCATTTGAGTTTTAAATTTGAAATAAACCCTTTTTTGGAATTCTTTATCATTTGTACAATCTTCCCAAAAATAATCCAAATGAGGGATCTTTTTTAAACTTGGTGACACCCACTTATCCATCCTACCAAAATAATAAAAAATTGGCCTAGCTTCACATAGACAAAGGTTATATAACTATAGCTCTACTTTTGAATCTTTTGCATAAGCTAATGTTGCATATGTATAGTTTCCAAGTACAATGGGGAATTGTACCTCAATTATATGTTTGGACTCTAGATGAACATGAATATACACTAGTTGTCTAGATAATTCAATCAAACTGATCGTATTAGTTGGATACTTGGGTAATTTGTGGGGTGTGCCAATAAATCCCTCCAACCTGATGTAAGAAAACTTTGGGAACTAGATGAACCATTTCCTATGGTTGCTAATTTTAAATTTAGCAACCTCTAATAGACACTTGGCCATATCTCCTTCCAAAACCCCACTAGCCACATATAAAATGCATAATTGACCCTTCTGTAGTGAACCATAAACTATTTATATTCCATAAGTGGGCAATGTTTATATACCAAAACTTGTCTTGTTTTTAGGCTCATCACAACTTTTCTCTCCAAACCTAGGAATGAAAACTTTTTCTCTAGTGAGTATACCAAGTATGAGTTCATGTAAAAGGTTCTTTTTTTTCCAATTTTAGTAAGTTGGGAATGTAGATTATCACTTATAATTTCTATTAGTGGAACATGATATCACCATTCAAGATTATGGTGATGCAAATGTACATCCATGATTTGAAGGTAGCTATTGTTGGTAGTCCCATTACTTTACTCAACAAGGTGAAAATGTACATCCAATCTCCTATTTGAAATAAAAAAATTATTGGGTCTTTTATTTTAGCAATGTCAAACTTTGGATATTGTATCCATCTTGAGTTCATGTTCTTGTGACATGCCTCTACACCTTCTTCATGTATTTTGAAGGAATTTTCCATGTCGATCATTCCAAATTCATTAGAGAATGGGATTTTGAAGGCATCCTTAATGAAATTAGCTATTAGGTTAGGCACAATCTATTTTCCCTTAACAATCATTTTTTTATTTGGGTCATAATGTTCAACACAATCCATTAAAAACTTTGGGAATTATAGTGATGTTGGAAAGGCAATTTTGCCTTGTCCAATCCATTCTTGAATATCTTGCAAGCCCTACCAGTGGCATAAACACTAACCATTCGCTAGTTAAACTATCAAGCTGAGATGCCCTAGGTCCATGTCCATGATATCGTCCCATATGGTAGTGATTTTAGATTCTGGTTGTACTCGTTTGAATTCATGCTTCATGGATTTTACACAAGGTTTAATTGACAGCTACAATCAATGGTGAAGCTAATTCAATTTGGATCTGGATGATATTAAGGCTTTTTAGACATTAAAAAAACTAGGGATTTTCTATTATGTATCAAAATTATAATGAGTTCTCTATGAATTTGGGTGGGATTCTAGGTTTTCAAGTAAATTTTACACTCTGTGTGAAATTTTACCTTCATTGAGTTTTCTTATGGAATTTTGTGGTTAAATTATGTTTTTTCCATCTTTAGTTTAGCTAGCGATTTTCAAATTTCGTACTGTTTTTCTTTTTAAATCTCTTTATAATAGAAAATTAAGAAATTAAAAAGAAAAATTTAGGGCACTTACCCAAAAGTTTGAAATCTTAATAGTTATAGTTCTTCCCTTTTGGTGATTCAATTTAAAATTCAAGTGCTTAAGCGGTTGTAGTTTTAGTCTTGGTTGCAATATGATCTTTTCGCTCTTTCATTCACAAATTCTTGATAATGCCTTTTGATTTTTAGTGACAATGAGCCTATATTTATGCTAATATCATACATTTATTGTAGGAATGGGGTGGATTATTAATCAATGCTTTTGGAGAGGCATATTAGTGATAATTATTTTCTCTTTTTCAATATCTTTTATGTAGTTGAGATAACGTATGGGATTTTCTTCATTATTTTAGGAAATATATAGTTGTTAGTCAAATTTTCATAATTGAAATAATTTGAGAGTGATGCTCAGATTATGTTGTATATTCAAAAATCAATGAGAATTTGTTGAGCAGTTGAAACCTAAATTTGAATAGGCATATGAGGACTAAATCATTCAATTAAAATACAATAAGTTTCCAAAAAATATTAATCATGCTTGAAGACCTATTCACCCTTGATGATGCAAAGGTAGACAAAAGGAAATTTATCATAGACAATGGGGATTATGTTGAAGTAGAATTTTTTCTAGTAAAAAAGGCTAAAGGTGGAAAGGTTTGTACCCAAATTTAAGTGGATATTTTGGTCCATATGTGTGAGAAGTATGATAAATTCATGGCTTAGAACTATAAAGAGATGAAAGGAAATAATAAGAACGCATTTCAATACACCATTAAACTATCCATAAATTCAAAACTAATTAGATATAAGTAGCAATCAGTTAATCCAAAAATTGAACCTAAATTGAAACAAAATCTAACAAATTTATTGTGTCAAAAATGATTTTATATATTAAGCATTCCACATGGGTATTTAATTTGATATTTATTAGGAATAAAAATGGGTAAATTAGGATATGTTTGGATTATAGAGGCTTGAACAAGGCCTCATTAAAAGAATTACTCATCCCTTCTATGGAGTAAATATTATAGACAATAGTATGATCAAAACTATATTATTTAAATTAGATGGATTTTCTCACTATAATTAGATATGGGTCAAAGAAGAGGACTAACACAAAATTATGTTCACAAAAAAATAGGGGGCATATGTATACACCAAGATTCCTTTCAATCTATCTAATATAGGAGCTACATTTCAAAGGTCCATGAACACCACTTTTCGTGAAATCATAAACAAGACCATCCTTTAATACTTGAATGACCTTATTGTGTTCTCAAAGAGGAAATAAGATCACCTTGAACTTTTGGAACTTTTTTTCTAATAGTGTCAATAGTTTGGCATGTCTTTGATTTTGAAAAAGTGCATCTTTGGAGTCCCTCAAGGTAAAATCCTTAGACATATTATTTCTAAAGAATATATTTATATTGATTTGAACAAAGTGCAAGAGATCAAAGACCTATCACTACTAGTGAACAAGAAGGCAATCCAATATTTCCTTTTAAATATTGATTTTGTGGGAAGGTTCATATATATTTCACTAATTTAGTAAGACCTATAACACTTCTATTGAAGAAGAATAAATAATTTGAGTGCACTCTTGAAAATAGATAACCTTTAAAAAAAATCAAGTCATATCAATTTATCTAGCCTTGAAGTACAATCTAAGAGAAAAGGTCAAATTTTGGAAGTTTTGTACCTAGAAGGAAGTGAACATGTTGGTCCATCTATGTGAAAAGTATGATAAATTTATTTCTTGGAACTATGAATAGATGATAGGATACAACAAGAACATAGTTCAACACACTATTGAATTATCTATATATTCAAAATCAATCATACAGAAGTAGCAACCAGTCAATCCAAAAATTGACCCTTTGATGGAGTAAGAGTTAACTAAATAAATTATGTTAAGAATTATTTTCCCTATCAAGCATTCCACATGAGTATCCAATTTTGTACCCTTTATGAAGAAAAATGGGAAATTAGGCTCTATGTGGATTTAAAAGACCTCAAGAAGGCCTCATTAAAACATCATTACACTCCTTCTATGGAGACAATATTATAGATACTATCAAGATTAGAATGATATTCTTTATTAGATGGATTTTCTTGCTACAATTAGATATAGCTCAAAGAAGAGGACCAACACTAATCGATGTTCACCACTAAATGCGGGTTGTATGTATATGTTGAGATTCCTTTCAATATATCTAATGTAGGATCTACATTTCAAAAGGGCCATAGATATCACTTTTAGTGAAATCATAAAGAAGATCATGAGTATATACCTAGATGACCTTATTGTTTTCTTGAAGATGAAATATCACCTTAAAATTTTGGAACTAGTTTTCCAAAAGTTTCAATATTTTGGAATCTCTTTGAATCCAAAAAATTACATCTTTGCATTCACTCAAATTAAAATCTTCAGATATTTTATTTATGAAGAAGGGATTTCTATTGATCCAAACATAGTGTAAGCCATAAAAGATTTACCACTACTAGTGAACAAGAAGGAAGCCTAATATTTCCTTGGAAAGATTAATTTTGTGGGAAGGTTCATCTCTATTTTATTGATTTAATAAGACCTATAACACTTATTTTGAATAAGGATACAAAGTTAAGTTAGAATCCTAAAGGTTTATAATATTTTTTAAAAACAAGTAAGCCATATTAATTACATTAACCTTGATAAGCATGTGCTTTTTAAAAGACTTCATTATATGTTATTTTTGTGGTATCCATAGTATTGAAATAGTCTTGATACAAAGGGATGATTTAGGAAAGAGGCATCACCCTATTTATTTTAGTTTGAGAACCTTCAAATATGAGGTTAGGTATACATTTGTTGAGAAATAGATCTGTACCCTAGTTAAAGGTCTTACAAAAAATAGACATATCATTTTAGGAAATAAAATTATGATGTTTGTTGTGAACCCTTCTATTAGAGAGTATACCATGGAAGGAGAAATAAGTGAGAAAAAAGAAAATTGGATCACCAAGATCATGGAATATGATATCAATATCAATCCTACCAAGTTGGTGAGGAAAAGAGCATTATGTCAACATATCATTGAGAATACCAAGATGCAAAAATAGGAGGGTGCTTAAAGAGAATTAATATTCAAAGTGAAGAGAAATAATTAGAAACTTGGGTGGAAGAAAGGATTCAATTATGCAAATTCAATAATATTTATTAAATATGTCACATTCAAAGAAGATATCCTACAAGCTACAAGATATTTCCCAAGCAATAATGTATAATATTATATTTAAGATGAATTTTAATGGAACCCTATTGAAATATGTCTCAAGGAACACAATAGAGAAATATTGTACAAATTTCACTGAGTGACTAATGGATATTTATTTTCTTGACTACTACTAAAATATCTTGTGTAGGTTACTATTGGACTACTATGTTCATAGATTTTCATAAATAGGCTTGAACATTTCCACCATGTCAATTGTTCATTGAAAAAAGAAACGATATGATGTGCTTAAGATCTATACTAGTAGAAGAACCATTTTCCTAGTGGCATCTTGACTTCATTGAAATAATTAACCTATTTTCTAGTTTAGTTCATAAATGGACACTCACAACTACACATTTCACTAGATGGGCCAAATTAGTTTCTCTCGAAGAATCTATAGAAGGAATTATCATCAATTTTCTAGAAGATATTTTCACCAAGTTCAAGGTCCCTTAAATAATAATATTTGACAATATGAAAGCATTCTTAGGTTCCAAAGTCTTAAAAAAATTCTTAAAATATGAAATCTATTTAAAGACATATTTTGAATTATTATCCATAATGTAATATTTTGGCCAAGGCAACAAATAAAACTTGATTGAAATAATCAAGAAAATGGGTTCAAAGAATTGGAAATAATGGCATCGGAGCTTGAAATTAGACATATGGTATAATCATATCACTCCCAAAAAGATAATTGGTACATACTTATACACTTTTCTTTAGAATATAAGTTATCCTTTTAGTCTCACTAGAGCTCCCAATATTATAGATGGTTATTCAAATAATGATAAGAGGAAGACAAAAATATGAAACTAAGGATAGTAAAGTTACTCAAATTGGAAGAGAAAAGGGAATCCTCTAAGGATTCTATGACCCGACATTAGAAAATAGTTAAATGATGTTTTGAAAAGAATTACTTAGAACCTAAATTTAAGATTGGTGATTCAATCCTCAAATGTGAGGAAAGAGAAAACAAGACCAAATGTCATTCTAAATTTGGTTTTCTTTGGAGTGACCCCTATACCATAACAACATGCAAAGAGTATAATTATTTTGACCTAATGAACAACATCGAAGATATCCTTGATATCCCTACCAATGGGATATATATCAAGCAATATGAGTAAAGTATGGGTTAACCATTTTTTATATGTCTACTATAGTTCTTTTTCATATTTTATGGATTTCATAAATTTTTTTGAATATTTTAAATTATTTTTTATCGAAGTCTTGGCCATATGGCCATGTTTGTAAATTTCAAAAATTTCCAAAAGAAATGAATCCAATTTTCTTAGGCATTGATTTTATATAAAAATATTATCTTTCATTAGACAAATCTTTAAACTCTAATGTCCATTAACTATGGTATCACACTACCAGTTGCACATCCATTAACAAATAATCAAATCAAGGAGCATTAATGAAGATATCATGCTAAAGGCCATTATAAATAGGTACTTATTAATTTTATTACTATATTTTCATGATGGGAAGTCTTGTTATTGGATTTTCACAAAGGCACTAAAATTAAGGTTAAAATATTAAAATGACTTTTTAAGCATGTAAATTTAAAAGGAGGTATGATTTTCATATATTTTCCATGATGTGTCATTTAATAATAAAGTATCTCATTCTAGAAAGAAGTAAATAAAAAGAGACCATCTACTCAATTTGTGACTTACAAAAATTCTAAAGATTAGACACATTTGTGATCTTTAATAATGCAAATCATGTAAACTATGTGTTGCTATGTGGTGATTGATCATGCTATATTGTAAACTCTTCATGTATCTTCACCTCCTATTTTTTCGCTTCATCACCAACAAGATAAAAAATGACTTTGTAAAACCCTAATTCTAGAAGCTTCTAAAAAACTTGTTATAAGCGGCCAGGATGGGAGTTGTAGTATGGAATTTATTCCCGAGATTGTAATATGTTTTTGCAATGGATAATAAAACCATTGGATGGCTGTGGTTTTGTGGATGTAGCCCAGATTGGGTGAACCATGTTAAATTCTTTGTGTTGTCTTGTTGTTGCTATAATTTTTATGTGTGTTTTATTTCTCTGTTTTATTGATCAAATCTACATTTAATTGCTAGATATATGCCTTCTAACCCTAACACTATGTAAAATATCTTGTCTTCTTCATAGTGTGTATTGTGTAGCATTAAAGAAAGTGTAAAGTGAATAAAATCGTAATGCATGCATAAAATAAAGAAAGAGAGATTCTAGATCTCACCAATGCTTTGAGATCCCTATTAAGTTTCATGATAGTAAATCATATGATTCTACTTCAATACAATTGAAGGCACCAATGTTGGTGGGTAGGATTAAATTTACAAAGGAAAATTTATAGACCCCTCACTAGTATTTGATGAAAAAAATATATTTAATCCTTTTCTTTTGAAACCGACAACTAACCTCTAGGAAGGAGCACATGGGTGCATGCTTGAAAGACTCCAATTGGGTGAGATTCAAACCTTAAAAATAAGGGTATGGATACCTATTTTAGAATTCTATGACTCCAAGATGGATTTAATTTAAAGGAGGACTGTCAAGGTATCAATGAATGTCAAGAGCATTAAATTCTTGTTAGAATTGCCCCATGTAGAAAAATATTTCCATTACAACTACAAGAAGCTAAAAATTACTCAAGACACAATTAAAAATGATCCTGGATACTTGAACAAAGAGGTAGACAAGGAAAGCGAAAAATTCAAACTACCTTAGCTTCTAATTTCCATATCTAAATTTCAATCCATTATGCAAGATGCATGTTCTATGTTGTGCTTTATATTTGGGCTATACAATGATAAAGGAATTTATTATTTTCAACTAGAATATTTGCACAATCTCAAGACCATTACATGCAATTGATGAGAAATTTATAAGGCTCTGATTCCAAATATTAGGAAATTTCAATATTTTATCCAAATAATCAAGTATGAGGTCAATGGATGAGATACAAGGCTTGAACTACTAAAATATGAAAATATGAAACTTATATTCAAATATAAAATTAAGTGGCCTTAATATGGAATTACCATGATTAGATCCATATTTTTATGATGCTTAAAACAACCAACATAACATGCTTAATAACACCACCTTATGTGAGCTTATAACAATAAATAAAGCATAACATCACCATAAGATAGCAGCAAAGAGGAACAAATCAGCAACATAAAAGGCATCACATAACATAGGATTTATGTGGGGAAACAATATTAAATATTCATGTCCATAAGTCATTTTTACTGATTCTAGTGGAACCTATCACCCCTTATGAATGTATGACAAACAATGGTGAGAATAAATGTTACCAAATATTCCCAATACAACTTAAGTACCTAGGGACATTTTTGAAGGATGTTGGAATCATTCAATATGACATAGGATTTACAAGATAGATGACACCTTAATCCTAACAACAACTAGGTCTTCTTGTTTAGTTTTCTAGAAGAAATTTATATTACATTATTTTATCAATTGAGGGATTTTAGTACCCAACAAGTGTTCAACTATTCCTATTTTATATTTTGTCTCACAATATATCATAATGCCCTATTCTTTCAATAGTTCAAGTATTTGATTATAATGGATTATTATGTCAACCCTCAAAGGGATATCCTAGTGTCTTCTTGGATAAATTTAGTGTCTCAAAATTCAAATTATTATAAATTTTTGGAAACTTTTCTTGCTCCCATTCTTGTAGATATAATCTATGATGATACTTTTAAATTAAGCCCAAGGCAACAAGGACTCATGGTAGAAAGTAAATTTCCTTTTGAATGGTATTTTGGATAACATTATACCATGATCAAGTTAGGTGGATTCATAAGGCAGGTCTTCAAACTCCAAAAATTTGTTACTAATAAATTACTAGCTTTTGAGTTCTCCCACCACCTAGATGCATAGACTTTGAATGTGGTACAAGTAAAAAAATATACTCCTTGTAGCGTCAAAAATTGTCACCCTTGACAATTTCACATTAGGTTTAGCCCCCCTATGTGCTTGGGCCTAATTATGTATTAATTACCCATTTTATAAATATTCTTGGAAAATAAAACATGAGAAATCAAATTATGCATTTAATATTTTTCCTTCAACACTTTTAGACCTTGAAAAAGGTGGATCTAGTCTAGGGTGCACTACGCCCTAGAACACATAATTTGACCCCAAATTTGAATATGTTGGTGTTGGTAATTTATTATTTTAATTTCCAACTTCAAATGCTAGATATTGACATTTAAATCTTGATAAATTTGAATAATTACATATAATTATAGTATTTTCATCATTTGAAATCATGAGGAGAACTAACACTTCAATTGAGCAAATCAAGTATCCTAAAATCAGTCAAGAGAAAAAATATCAAGAATTTTAGTAGCATTATTACAACACTTTCATTAATCAAGTTCAAGATTGCAAGACATCAAGATGAAGGAAGCAATTATGTCCAAGAAGCTATTATGATCAATCATGCCAAATCATGAAGATGTATCAAGAGTTGTCCTCTACATGTTACTAGTTGCAACAATCTATTGTGTATGTGAGTTAACCTTTTACAGGTCTGTCAAGAAATCAAGGCATCCATCAAAAAACTTGTGTGTGACATCTCTTCATCAATGGTTTTACATCGAGGTAAAATTATCATTTTTCATTTATCAATTTCAATCAATTATTATTTTTTTGGCCTTTTCCTGACCTATGGCATGCCCTCTTGATCATCATCAATCATTGTACATGGAGGTAGAAATACCAACACAAGGTTTGACTTAGGAAATCCCCTATACAACACAACCATTTCCCCCATTTTCATGTGTGCATTCCAAATCTGGAACTTTCAATAAGTGACAACCTCAAGAAACAAAGTGTAGAGCTTAATCCACATCTTGGAACTTTCAAATCTAAAAAAGAACCAAGCTAGATTGGGGTGCACTACGCCCTTGTCCTTGTAAATCAGGATCAAATTTATAGTCCAGGTTCCTCTTTGCATCTCAGTCTCATATTTGAAGCCATTTTGTTATTTTCCATTTTTCATTTGTGTGATAAATCATTTTTAGATTTAAGATTGTATGTCAAATATACTTTTCAAAACACAAATAAAATTTATCATCCTCACAAAACATCACAACATAAACAATAGGGGATTGGCTCTCCATTATGACAAGATAATCATCAAAACCTTGGTTCATATATGTTTAATATTGAGTCAAGTGAAAAGGAGATAATCTTAGTTATCCTAATTGGATCTAGGATCACTTTTCCTACACAACACTTATATAATATCTCATTATCCTATAGAGGAGTGACACTAAATAGAAGAGGTTCTCATGAATTCTTGGAGTTCAAGCTAGAAGATCTTAGACATCAATTAATTGATGGTTTCTAGAGTTATGCCTCGAATGACTACTAGTACAGAAACAACAATATATGACTAAAAAACTACTAAAAATTGCTTATAAATGACTGAAATTGGTCACGTGACCATTAGTAGTTTATTTCCAATCATATATAACACGACTAGATTGATGACTAAACCATTTTTAGACATTTATTAGTTGTTTTGATTGATCAATTTGGTAGTATATTTAGTCATTCATTGCTATAATTTGGTCACTTATTTAGTCATTTTTTCCACTGATATATTTAGTCATTGATTGCTATAATTCGGTCACTTATTTAGTCATTTTTTATTCACTGATATATTTAACTGGTCACTTATTTAGTTGTTGATTTAGACATTGATTTTTGTAATCTAGTCACTTATTTAGTCATGTTTTTATTCACTAATATATTTAGTCATTGATTGTTGTTAACTAGTCACTTATTTAGTCATTTTTATTCACTGTTCACTGATTTCTATCAATTGGTATTAGATTTAGTCAATTTAATTATTAATTGATTTCAATTAGTATTATAGTTAGTCATTTTAATTTACTGATATTTGAGGATTTAAGCATAAAACACAATACACATCAATCATCAATTGCACACAATAAGATAGCCATTGAGAAGGCAAAATCGGTTAAATTTATTAATAAAAGAAAGGTGTTGTAATTACACCTTAGAAATAGAGTATTACAATTGTTATTTTCAGTCACAAGACTGAAAATATGAGTTACAATATTGCATAGAAATGATTGCAAGAAATAAACTTCTCCAAAAAACTTTTGCAACATGATGGAAACATATGCTTGAAGACCTTCAATGCGAGCACATGCCCCTTTCATCTCTTAAAACTTTTACAATGTGGGAAATCTTCCTAGATCAAGTTGTAACGTGTAGAATCCAAGAAGGAGAGTGTTGATCGTGTCCCATAAATGAATCTCTCTCCTTCAATATAGTCAACAATAACCTAGCTAGAATCTTTCCTTCTTTATATGCAACGTGCCATCCAATATGAGCAATAGGGTGTTGCCTTTTCCACCATGAATGAAGTTGTGCCTCAATAAAACCAACAAAACTACTATTAGTCTCAATTCAGAAATAATAAAAGTGCATTGTATATTGCAAGTTTACAAAAGTCCAAACATGGTAGAAAGATAAATCAATTAAAAAATTGTGGCCTTGTCAACAAATGCCTTAAACAGAGTGTTCAACATAGGCCTGAAATATGTATTTGAATCCTTGATTTTAGAACCTTGTTCAAAGTTTAAGAAAGGTGATATGATCATATTATAGAATGAAGTTGACATTATAGAATGAAGGCTATCAACACTAACCAGACTGGAACAACACTATCAACAAAAATTTCCTGGAAACCAAGCCCAAGAATTCCATCAGACTTAATTAGACAATGAAAATGTCAACCCCGGTTCATGTGTTGTCTAAGAAAGACCTGCACCATGGAAGAATCCATTTATACATAAATTCCAAATTAAATTGATGAGAAAAGATCTTTGATATCCAATTGGGAAGCCTTAACATCCAAAAATTACTAGCTTGATGTTTCACAACAATTTTCCCAAGTGTGACATCATCTTTACTTAAGAAATCGGATATTGATCCATTGCCATATTAAATCTCACTGGATTCTCCTTCACAAACAAAAAATGATATATATTAATTTTTTAGCAACTTCGTTAATATCCCCATGTAAGAAGACTAAACTAAGTGAGGTTGAGGGTTTGAAGTAGAGTACCATCTTCTTGGTATGTGCTTGACTTTTATGACTTGTATCTTGAATGAAAATAACAAGCTAGTTGCACTGTAAAATCATTGTTACAAAAATAACCACAAAATACTCTTTAATTAAAATAATCCTTCTAGATATTGTAGTTAATTTCTAAGAGAGATAATTTCATTATCCAAATAGCCATCAATCTATTTATTGTATATAATTTCCCAAAATTCAGAATTTGAATGTAATGAAACTAACCATAATTACCGAAGATTTGACAACAAAATGTAGTACAAAATGAATTGTTTGACAGAATGCCTCAAAGAGATGTCATCTCATGGAATGAAATGATATGATTGCATAATGTGCACAAAATGGATTTTGTAAGGAAGCTCTCAAAATCTTTGAATTAATAAAGCACTCTGAAACACTGACATTGTAATTTTTTCCTATGTTCTAGATGCATGTAGTCATGCAAGTTTAGTGGATGAGGGTTGCACATACTTCACATGTCAATAACCCTTATTGCATTACATATAGTTGATCATTAGGTGTGCATGGTTGACCTTTGTGTTTGTGTTGGCTATCTTGAGGACACCCTAAACATTATTACTGAGATGACAGTTAAACCTTTGGTTCCTATGGATCATATATGAATATAGGCTGAGCATTCCAGCAACACCACTTTTTAAGTTGGATACTAAAAAATTTGCAATTTATGTTCTTCTCTAAAATATTTGTGCAAATGCGAGTAGGTGTGGTGAGGTTCAAATAGTAAGGAGATTGATGAAAGATAGAGGAATTAAAAATATACCTGCATGTAGTTGGATTGAAGGGCATAAAATGGTACATGATTTTTTTGTGTAGGAGACAAATCACATCCATAAACATGGGAGATCTATGCAAAATTGGAGAAATTGGCTTGGAAAATGAAGGCGACAGGGTATTTCTAGATTCAATACTTTTACTCAATGTTGTGGAATAGAAGAAAAAATAATCATTTATCTGCCACCATAGTGAAAAGTTAGCAATTCCATTTGGTTTGTTAAGCATGGCCCCTAGTACAACTATTAGAGTTGTTAAGAACCTTCGAGTATGTTCTGATTTTCACATTGCATCTAAATTCATCTCCAAGATTGTTGTAAGAGAAATTATTCTGAGAGATGTGAATCATTTCCATCATTTTAAACAAGGAAAATTTTCTTGTGGAGAATATTGGTGATTCTTAATGAAACAATCTAAAAAATAGGCTTACACTATAATAATGTGCACTACATCATATATCCAATAATAACAAAGGGACATCCATCAAAGCATAACAGTAGGGATTTTTTTTGTCATATATTGTAGTTACAAGTGCCATGCTAGACATACATGAAAATGTGGAAGCAATATACACAAGGCAAGCAAATTGTTTCAAAAAAATGCCTCAAAGAAATGTGATATTTTATTTTATAGTTTAATCGCGATACCGCACTGTTTTGACATGATCCTTGCGATGATGTGAGATGTTACCACTACACCACACTGTTATTGCTCAACCTTCATGGTAATGTGGGATGTTATCGCTACACCACACCGTTATTTCTCAGCCTTTGCGGTAATATGGGATGTTACCGCTAAACCACACTGTGTCTTCTTGGCTCTTGCAGGGATGCGGGAGAAGTATTTGATTTACCACCATGCCACACATTTATTGTTCAACCTTCGTGGTAATGCAAGATATTACCACTACACTGCACTGTGTCTTCTTGTCTCTTGTGGTATGGCAGTATTATGAAACTTGACACAACAATCTTATGAAACTTGTCAATATTTATAAGAACATTTTAAATTACATTTAGATCTATAAGGAAACTATCCTATAGGGATGACAGTCTCAATAAACATGGCAATGGTTACACCAATAAATAGTTAACTATAAACCATGAGTTTCCAATGCATAATAGAGAATATACAGAGTTAAGTCAGTGAGAAAACATCCTTGGATAATTGTCATCAAAAGTATGACAATCTAAGAGTTCATAGCAGAAAATCATATACCCTCAAAGACCTAACTATCATAATAGACTTAGTGATAGCTTTCAGAGTCATAAGAATAAATTCATAAGATAATAGATATAAGAGCATGAAAAGACATTGAGATGGAAGGGTAGTTGGTAGAGTTGAAGAATCAGACCTGTAGTGAGAAGGTAGGGAGAACAAAGTAATTTAGAGTCAAGAGCATCATGGTAGTTTCCTAGGTGACTATGTTTGGGCAAGGAGAGAACTTAGTGACAACATTACCATCAAAACAATAAGGATACTCAAAACCCTACCAAACCCTAGGGCCTATTTCGTCACCTTGTAGAGCTCTCAAACATGCATGAAAATATTTCACAGAGACTAAAATCATCTCTATTTTTGATGATCACAAAAAGTAACAAAAAATTAGATTTACAAGTGATGAAAAGTACATGGAAATTATATTATGCTGAATTTTTTATTAAAAAAAAAAAAAACTTAACCATTAACTGTCCAATACTATCTAACAAAATACAAATATACAATGAAATATTATGATTAACAAAATGATAATTTTAATGGTTATCTTAAGGTAGACAAAAAAAATTGTGCAAGTAAAAAATAATACCCTTATATTATTCTAAACAAATAACATTTTTATTTACATCATTTTCAAGCAACAGTTTTTTAGATCCGTCCAGCTATACAAAAATCAAATCAAATCTGCAACGATCTCAAAGATCTGAAGGTTTAAAAACTTGATATTTTTAGATCTATTCTTGAGTGTATCCAAAAAACTTCATTGGGTCATCACCTCATTTATACCTAGATGTGGAACTACCTTTGTTGTTTCCATAGAACCCAAAATAGGCCTAACAAATGTTGGAAGAAATAACCCTGTAAACACGCAAAAGGAAAAGCTAAATCAGTAGTAATTTACTAATTTTTATTCAACTTCTCTATAATCATTTTAAGTACATGATTCTATTGTACTTTAAATATTTATAATATGAAGTTTAGCTATTCAAATATCTTAAATAATTTTGTTATAAAACTGATAAATAGGCTTTAGCAATTCAAAAAAAAATCCACTTCTAAAATTTTAAATATCTTTATTGTATCTATTTATCATTGTTAGAGAATTGCAAACTGTGAATTGTCCTATGTACTATAGGACTGAGAAAGGAAGAACACTGTCAAACAGTGATTGAATCATAACAAATATTTCAGAAAAAAATGAAAGTTACTGTCAAATGGTGACAAAGATCTATCCTCTAAGTCATTTGCGCATGGTGATTGAGAACACAATGAGTAAGAAGTAAAAGAGCACTAGATCATAGCACTACAAAATGGTCATGAGTTATGCAATGAACTTCACTATTCTTTTGATCACAAAGGAGATTGAGATAATAACCAACATACTGATGTGCACAGAGAATGTTCATGGAGTGCAAACTTTCTTACAAAGAAATTACCACAGCAGAGTTTGAGGTGAATTGCACCAGCTATTTTATGTTGATATGGATATGTTCTAACCTATAGTTAATTGTTGTAGCATAAAAGATAGGATAAATAGTTGTTCATATACTATTGTTTCAAATTGTAAATTGCTATACCTTATTCTAGGAGCAAATCAGAGGGGGAGTCTATACATAAGACATCAGTGTTTCAAATTCAAAATTGTTGGATCTTTCACAATTTTTTGCTTCATTTATTTGATCTAAGATAGCCTGTTGTATAGAAGATTCTCTCAAAATCATAGTAAAATCCTTTATTCCAAGATGACTGTTCAAAATCTTCCCATCATAATAATGAATAAAAGCATCCGTCATTGTCGCTTGCATAAAAACTTGAAGCTATCCTCAACACCTGGTAAAGTTACGGCTAACAATAGGATCTATAGGCTGACGAAGTTATTCATGGATGAAATTAGGAATAAAATTCAAAATGGAAAAGAGAGTGGAAAAGTAGAACTTGATGAAACTCTTGCAAAGTTCAGGTTAATGACTGATGTTTTTGTTCATTGCTATGATGGGAAGATTCTGAACAGTCGTCCTGGGATAAAGGATTTTACTGTAATTTTGAGAGCATCTTCTATACAGTAGGATGTATTAGATCAAATAAATGAAGCAAACAATTGTGAAAGAACCAACAATTTTGAATTTGAAACAATGATTTCTTATGTATAGACTCCCCCTCTGATTTTCTCCTAGAATAAAGTATAGCAATTTATAATTTGAAACAATGGTATACGAACAACTATTTAGCCTATCTATTATGCTATAAAAAATTAACTACAAGCTAGAACATATACATATCAATATAAAATACTAAGTGTAATTCACCTCAAACTTTGTTGTACCTGAGTATGATAGTACCTAAGCTTATGGTGTTTCTAGACAAAACCTATAGCAGAAAAGTCTAGTCTCCATTTGAAGGAACCATCTTCAGAGATCTTCCCTAAAATGAGGGTTGAAAACATTAGAAGAAAAAAAATACCATAATTCTAAAGTAACAATTTGTATCAAACCAAATGTCAAAAAGTATAATTAAAAAGACAAATCGTTACAATTGGACCTCAAATTGGACAAAGCAGATTTATGATTTTATATTTAGAATGTAGGAGCTTTCTCTGTCGAAGCTTCATGACCTCAAATTGGATCTCAAATTGAACCAATAACATTTATGATTTTATCTTTAGAATGTAGGAACTTCCTCTGTCAGAGCTTCACGACCTCAAATTGGATCTGAAATTTGGCCAGCTGAGTTATGATTTTATCTTTAGAATGTACAAACTTTCTCTATGGGATATTAAAGATCTAAGGTTGGATGTCAAATTGGACCAACAAATTTATGATTTATCTTTAGAAGGAACTTCCTCTATCGGATATTCAAAAATTTATACACTCAGGTTCTGCTTCCCAGGGAAAACACCTGAAAGTGTTTCACACCAACTCAAGGTACTCCCAACCTAGTTATGTCACCGATAGCAATTCATTTTTTCCCAAACCGTCCATACCCGAATGTTGCATCACAATCTATTCTTCCTGCACATAAAAATGCCACATATTAACCCCTTCTAAATAAAACTAAAAATTATAATAAAACCATAATTAATAAATCATTTCAGCTTCAGAAAGAATCTGATTTCATTTACTATCAAAACAAAAGTTGTATAAATCACAAAAAATCCATGAAGCCATTCATCTAAAGAGAAAATAAGAAATGTAAGGATTTGAGCAATATAAGTCCAAAGGGTTATGTTGTAATGATAATGGAATCACCATAAGATCACAACCAAGGAAAAAATTCTTGTGACTATAATTATATGATCCATAACTCTATTGGTCATGTGGCACAATTGTGCTATAATAAATACATGTTGCATTCATGTGTGACCCAAGTTCAATGTGGCTATGTTGTGATAGAAATGGAGGCACTCATATGAGCACAACTCATGTACAAATCATTGTCATCACAATTAGGTTTCAATCTTCATTGGGTGCATTCAGGCTGACTCAAGTTTAACAGGTTACGATGTAATGATAGCATGATCCAAGAGCGATTACCTCTTTCTGCAATAAAAAGCCTATAACTCTGGTTGATATGCAGAGTGGTTGTGTTAATATCAATTATGTAGTGTATTTGAGCACAACCCATGTTTAATGGGATATTCTAGAGAGTGATCAAGATTTTCTAAACCTTATGAATGTTGCTTAAAAGTGTACATCTTAAACTACAAACCAAGTTTGTTACATACTTGAATGCAATTTTGGGTTACCACAAACTATAATAATGTGATATGCTAATAACCATTATGGAAAGTATTAAAGAAAGACCGATGCTATATATGATACATTTCCTTGATTAGGTTTACATACCTTAATGTTCAAACACAAGCTCCCCACACACTATAAGATACAATCCAAGATCATACCACAACCTTGTCAAGATGGCTAATTTTCTGACCCAAGATTTAAGGTTGTTTTTAATACCAACAAAAGCATCAGTAAGAGAATGACTAGGTTACAAACCCTAGGCCTATGTAGAAACATAAACCATAACTCTAGCGGATTAGTGAGGTTGCAATACCAAAAATATTGAGACATTGTAGCCAATAACAAAATCTTGCAATCTAAAGATTAAAGCCAATAACAAGCACACTATGTAGCTCAGTGACATTTGTAAATGCAGCCTATGGTAAGAAGAATGGCAGTCACTTGAGGTGTGATAGTCAAAAAGAGGTTGAGCAGTGACAAGATAATAAAGCTTAAACCTTGCATAGTAAAGTGGAGATTTTAGTAGTGAGTTTCCTTTCCCCCTTGCTAACCTTAAGGGTTTTTCAAATGCTATCGGAAATGTTATACAAGAAAAATACAATCAAGGAATGATTGTTCAAATGAAGTAACAGTGGTAATCATAGGTTCATTGTTTCTTCTTAGCCATTATATAATGGAGGTAGTGGATTGCATGTTTGAGCAGTGTTTTGAGACTCATCAAAGATGGGAGAATAGTGAATAATACCCTGTGGACTATGAAGTAGTGACAATAAGGTTGAAGGATCTTAAGACCCACAATACCATGAAACAATGAGTCCCCTATAGTAAGTAAGTAGGCAGTTTATAGGGCATATTTTGATTTTATAGAAGGATTCTCATGAAAGGAACCTTCAAGTGACAATGAGTGAGTTGTTTGAGATTGTAGTTGAGGGTGCAATATCCATTCTTAAAAGTAGTTAGCAAAGTAGTAAATGTGCAAGAAAATCAAATCGTACACAACAAACAATTCAAAATGTTATCTTGTATAATTCATTGAGTTTGAAGACAAAAATCTCATTGTATCTTGATGAAAGTAGTGACCTTAATGGTCAATCACTGACAACCATGATTTTAAAACATGTTATTGTGCTTATGGAGGCAACATTTTAAGCAAGGCAGTGAGTGGTGGTTTGGAACAATGGCAGGTATGAACTACTTTATTTATATGCATACTATGCAGTCTAGCTTAAGACAACATTCTTCGAAGAGATTCAAGGTGGATTATGGAACTCAAGGGTTACCATGATAAGGGTTAAAGCAAAGACTGAGATCTATTTAAAATCCACTATCATGAAGATATTAAAGATGTCACATGCAAAACCCTAGCAGCTAGATTAATGAATACAATGCCAAAGAGGACAATGTGTTGGGGCAGTTTTAGGAGATCTCCACATTATCTAATCATAGGAAAATACATCATTTATTTATTTTTTTAAATTAAAAGAAATCATTCTAAACCCTATATAGGATACATTGATACTTCAAAAGCATCTGATTTATTTTTTAAAATTAAAAGAAATCATTCTAAACCCTATATAAGATACATTGATACTTCAAAAGCATCTGAAGGAATTTGAGGTTATGCAAATATGTCAATTAAATACCTGGATTACAAACAATAGCGTGAACAATGTAACCCTTTTTTAGCAGAGCATCAATGAATCCTATGCCTCTTGTCACACACATCTCCTTACCATTCTTTGTCATTCTTTACTAAAACACTTCTCCATTTTGGTAGGCTATGCCTAAAAATAAGGTTTCAACAAAAGTTTTAGATTCTGTTTATTAAAATGAAAACTCCATTTTGGCGGGCTACGCCTAAAAATAAGATTTCAATGAAATTTTTAGAGTATTTTGGCGAGCTATATTCTTGATTCCTTAAATGATTTATTCAAATGGATTGTGACTAAATAAATGACTAACTATTTAGTCAGTTTTATTTGTGTGACTAAATAATTTTTAGTCAATGACCAAATTAGTTATTTATTTACTCATTTATAGCTGAGTTGCAAAAAATTAGTAGAATTTAGTCATTTTTAGTTGTTGTGACTAAAACTTTTAGTCACCTAGTCATTTATTTGTCAAATTCTACTAATAGACTTTATGGCTAATTGGTTGAAGAATTTGTAAGTCAAAGATAGATTCATCAATCAAGGAAAACCATGTATAGAAATTAATAAAGGATTAGTAGATGATTCTCCTAGTTCATATGTGGAGATATATAAGATACAACTAAGTTGATTCCTCCTTAGAAAGCTTTATACACACCTCTCCACGTCTTTGACCATACAAAATCATGATGTAAGAAAATTAAAATATATTAAGAATCATGGACTAGAGTGAAGAAAAAATTAGATCCTATTGGAGATATAGGCAAGAGATACATAAGCCAAAACAAATATATGAATAAGTTCCTACCAATGGAACTTGGAAAAACTATATGATGAAGAGCATGATTCTCTGTCCTCTAGCTATGACATGAGAAAACTTCCAAGAAGATGTATCATAACAATCAAATTTAAGGCTGAAGAAAAGTAACACAAAGCTCCTAGGGAATAAAAAATATCATTGGTTTGGTTGAAAAATTTCTTGCACAACCATCCAATCATCCTCCTTAGCCAAAACCACTCAATAACATGCCTAGGAAAATATCACATCACCCTACCCATTTTACTCAAACAACTTCAACATTTGGGAGCCTCAAGGTACAATTAGAATATTTTAATTAGGGTACTTAAGCCACTCTCCAAAGAAGAATGGAGAGGGTACAAAAAATAACTAGATATCCTCGTATGTCCATTTCCCAATCTATCACAAAATAAGTTACACCCCTAGTAGATAAACTAACAATTATTACATAGATATATTTGATTCAAGGCTCAAACAATGCATCATCTATCCAAGTGGAAAGAAAGAAAATAAAATTAGTAGTTCTAAGGAGCATTGACTTAGAAGCAAAGGGTGCCCAAACAATACTACAAGAAACGATACTTTTAGTTGTTTCATCCATGTAGGTATGTATTTCTCTCCCATCTACTCACTTTTAAATTATTCCTACAATAATTATCTCCCCTCTACCAATTCAAATTCTTTATCTTTCTTAACACCCTTCCTCTATTGAAATAAACCATATTCTAGAAATTATTATTCCATCATTTTTAATCTCTCTACCTCATATCGAAGCTAATCCTTCACCATCTATATGCACCTCATCCTTTCCTCTCTCCAATATATATTAAACTACATGTGAAATCTTCAAAAATGTGTCCCCTAACCTTTCTCCCCTTCTACTCTTATGGTTCATTCACCTCTACCTCTTGTTGTGATAACGTAACCCTCCCAATAGATTGTCACATTTTGATATGGCCTTTCTCAAGGATTCCCATTTGTGAATGGATTTATCTTCTCTTTATATAATTTCCACCAATAACTTTTGATAGCCAAATAGGCTTGTGAGGCCAACATGGATAATTGGAGGTAGTGAGAAGATAGAGCTATGATGCACACGTATTAGGTTGTTTTATGACCTAGTTCAATAATAATGAATGAATACACATATAAATCATAATGTGGATAATCTATAAGTATCAATGTAGTCAAAGGATTATTTAGTACATGTCATTGGCCTAATTATATTATAGGCACAACTAGATTTTAGGGTCAAGCTCAAGGAAGAAACATACAAATCTATTATAATCAACTGCTTGAAGCTCATTTAGAAGATTGAGAATAGAGAAACTGAGCTTACCAAAACTCAAGACATCGTAAACTAGATCAAAGCACAAATAAAGGCACAAGACATGGAATTGTTGAGCCTGAATAAGGAACTACAAGTTTGAGTCACGACTAATAAGTTGTCAACAAAGTAGGCTAGGTATGATGTGGCATAGTTAGAATCAAACTAGATTCTACTTGCCCTAGAAGGGAACCACAAAAAAATACAAAGAACCAAAGATTCCAAGAAAAAAAGAGTAGACAAAGCTAAGGACTTGTGCCAAAATGTGGATAAATTAATAAATGTCGGTGATCAACAAATATAAATCCAATAGTTTCAAGTTGAAGTTAATTTGGAAAAACAATCTCCAAGAGTAATACCCCAAGTAAAATAATTGTACACATCTTAAGGATTGCAAAAAATTTCTCTAAGCTCGATATTGTGCTTAAATCTATTTCTTCAAAAAAAAAAATCAATGTGGGGGTAGGATTCAAGGTAGATTGTGCCATTATTTCATTTTTTCCCAAAGTCTCTTAGGTGGAGTCCCTAGTTGGGAAATTATATGACTTACCAAATGAGAATCTAATTATCAAAGAGATATAATGGTGGCGTTGAATGAGATCTTGAGCCAGAATAAATCTTCTCTAAAGTGTAAGGTTCAATTGGCCACTTTAGAGTAGGTTAGGTAAGGAATGAGGGAGCACATCACCACATGAGTTCAAAAGGGACTCCACTCCTCATTCCATGATGATAATAAAATATTAGAGGAAGAATAATTCAAGGCAATGCTCATGGAAAAATAAGTAGACCAAACATCTTTTGGGGGTTGGGTTCATACATCGAGCATTGCAAAAGTAGAGGTGGTCCTCTACCCTCTAACACAATTGGAGTTCCAATTCAAAGTCACCATGAAGAAGCTGAGAAGCATCTTACACAAAGATGCCATTTATTTAGACAAATCTATCCAAGGTTTTAAGAGGAAAGGCTACCCAAATAATATGGATTGGGCCCCACTCCAAGACGCTCTAGAGAAATTGTAAGTAATTGTAAGTACTCCCTATTATAGAATACTAGAATTTTGATTTGACATACATTTTCAAAAATCAAAAGCTAGATTCTTCGTTACAAGCAAGGATCTTTACTCTTCATTTACCCTTTTAGTACAATATTAATAAATTATTCTTCATCCTTATCCTTTTCTAACATTTGATCCCTTTTCGTTTGGGAATTCATGAACGCAGATGTTTCATAGCTTTCACTCTCTATTTTCACAAGCTGAAAAAAAAAACAATATTGAATTCGTTGCAATGGGAAGAAGTTACCAGTTTGAAAATTATTCTCTATTGCTCCATTGATTTAAAATTGACACATTGGCTTAGATGGGTTCGACAGTAAGAAAATATTATAAAGAAGGCTTTCAAAGAAGCAAAATTGTCGATTGCACATAAAAATATCCAACAATTGATGCAAATTCTTGAAGTTGTCAATCTAACAACTTTAGGCTATCAAGATATTGGATAGAATTTGATGATTCAACCAAATTGATTGGCCTACTATTGTTCGTGATTTTCCACACAGAGTGAAAGTAAAAATTAAAGGCATCTATGCTACCAGTTATGTGTTATGATGATGCTCCTCAAAAAAATGTTCAAGATGACACAATGGACTAAGTCACAATGCAATGAACCATTATCAACCTGACAATTATTTTTATTATGCCACTGGTTAAAAATAAACACGTCAATGGATGATGGAGCTTGTATTGAAGGAATGCTTCTTAAAGACATGTCACCATGTAGTGAACCTATGGTGCTTTAATGCTTCCCAAACTTGACAGATTTTTATTGTGTCATTGGTTAAAGATGATATCATACAAGGCAAGTGGATCAACCGAATTCATCTAATATAATAAAGTTTGTATGCAAACAACATTGAAATAAAATCTTGAAGAAGGAAGTGCATGTTGGATTTCTCTCAATTATTATCCATAAAGCTAACTTTAGCTCCATTACATGTATTTATTATGTGCAATCACCCAACTTTGTAGATCTTTTGGAATTTTTATTTGAAATGAATGGTATAACATGTAGAATGTATTCTATAGAAGGATTTTGATAGATGTGAGAAAATATTTATATTTTTGGTATTTAGGTCTTTAAGATAAGATATTGTTTTTCATATTCAAATCATTGAATTCGATGTAATTGTATAAATTGGTCTTTCACATTCCATGCAATTTTTTTTATATATATAAATCATCTCTTATTATTGTGTTTGTTTGTGAATTTTCTCTTATTTTTATTCTTATTCATTTTTTGTGTCATTGAGTGCCTTATCTTGTTTATGGAAAATTCTATAATTTATAAATTTTATTAAAATCATACAAAGCATGCCCTTTTCTCTTCATTAAGAACTTTTTGTTTTAATGTTATGAGCTCTATGCTAATGTTCAAATGGAAGAAAGTAATACTTTTTTGGTTTGACTATTTACCTCATAGTGGAGTATTTCATTTTAAGAAAATTATTCCCTTTTCTTTATTAAAATTAGATTAATAATACATTGAAGATCCTATGAAGAGTGAGCTTCTAAAATCCTAGAGGTTATCTTGCAAATCATGTCCCACATTTGTGATATTTCCTATGTTGATGCAATTTTATATGCGGATTAAAATTTTAACATCAATATTTCCCTTAGAGTAGCTTATATCCAATCCTCTTTGCCCCTAGGACACATAACCATGAGATACTAAATGTGGCAAAATTGGAGAAAATATTTCAAAAGGATTCTTAGGAATGTCGGTGTGAATGCTTTTAGGTTAAAACAAATTGTGTAAGATTCATGTATATTGAATGTTTGTTTGCTTGATTTTTATTGTTGGTCCATGTTTACTTGATTTTATTTTAATTTGGTTGGCTATTGCTTTGATGGTTGGGACATATATTTGGAGCCTTTGGCCCAAATGTGAGAAGACCTTAAGGTTGCATTTGATTGTATTTGTTTTCTTGCAGGGACTAAATAGTAACAAAATGAATGATTTCAATTTACTCTAAAATGCCAACATAATCAACAATAAATGAAATTAACTACAAGTACCTATGTTTTTATTCTTTTTGATGCGCAATTAATTAGTAATTAACAATGAACATCCGAACTAACTATGACCTACCTATACCCTCTAAGATCCACATATAACATTTTAGTCTTTAATATAAAAATATTTATGTACTCCATGATATCCAATAAATCAAGAGAGACCCCTTTCTTCTCTAAGGGGAAATGGGAGAATTGAAATCTCCATCACCATCAAGTCCAAATCCCTATAATAATTATTGAAATAAATAAATTGAGCCTAGATATTTATTCTCTCAAATTGAGTTTAGGATGTAGATGTTTGAGAAAACCGGAAGTTTTATTATCATATTTATTGATAAATAAAATTGTTAGATGGTTTCTAGTTTCTAATAGCATTTCCCCCTCTGTAACGCCTCGCCACACAACCCTAGAGTAAGTTTCAATTAACTAGTCAAATGAACTAATTTTTTTTTAAGAACAATTAATATGCAAGTACACTACACATTGCAACAACCTCTAAGGTTATGAGACTGAGATTACTTATTAACCCACAACAACAATAATGAAAGGAAACCACAACATTTAATTACCTATGAAATTAAGAGCACATACATTCCATACAAGATAAATTCATCAAAGAAACTAGAGATACCATAAGATCTCAATTAACAATAAGGTTACAACTCTCATTCCCTGAATGAGGTAAATCTAAAAGCATGATTACATATTACAATTTCCACCTCGATTACAAAGAGGGGTAATAAATTACAGGATTAAATGAAATGAATAAAGCATAGAAAGATATTGGAACCCACGAGCTCTCCAACTAAAAATCTCATCAACACGAACAAGAAGAAAGCCCAACGGAGTAAGGTGCATGCCAACCAACCAAGTGGAACCCAAAGGCCCATCCCCCATGCTAGGAGATAGTAACAAGGATTCCTAGATAAGACCAACTACATCTAGACATAGGCTGAATCATAACAGAAACCAAATTGACACAACCAATCACATGACCAGTACAACTCCAGTTCAACGTATGTACAACTCAAATACATCACAAGTACAACTCAAGTACAACTCTAACATGGTTACATTGCTTCCAAAAATAAGATATCAAGTATGTTAAGAAAACCATACACATAACAATCAAGTACCAACTACAAGTACACCATAACATTACTGACATGGATTACACTGCTCTGGTTATCACTCGAATAAACTACCTCTGAAGGTTACCCAGTTTACCTCTCACGGCTCTGGCCCCTAACGGAATTCATTCTTCTACTTGACAACACACTAGACATAACCAATCACAACGGAATCCCAATTGCGTACAACAAGACATCACGACCACTCCAACTCTAGGTGGAAACATAAAAAGAAATCACTCCAATGCTAGGAGGTAACAACGATAACAACGTCACTCCTTACAAGGAGCCACAAATCACATAATCCACTCCTTTCACAGGAGGCACAAGACAACCCCGTTTGTGGAAACCAGGTAATAATATTGACACAACCTCAAGCACTAACCAAGGGAATTAACAACTGGTTGACCTCACAAGGCAACAACCCCCAACCTCTAGGGTCCACTAGAAGACTTACAATTAACGACACTTAACCCACTTCCTCAAACATAAACACAGAGGAAAAACATCACAAAAGCAAGTGCAAGGAAATAATTTAATTGGATATACTACATCCATTTCCTCAAACATAACAAAAAAGATTAAATTTAAACAAGCAATTTAATCATGATTAATTCTACTTCGGATTTCCTAAATTCTCATCAATTAATAAAATTCAATAGGTTATTGCCACAATAAAACTAATTCAATAATGTCCCTTTCAAACATAAGGAGAAATTTAAATCCAATGTTTAATTCTCTAATTGTCTTTAAATAATAAATAAGCATTTACTTCAATACTTTAGAACATATCATTTAAAATATATTTATTTGTCCTTTACAAATAAATCATTTTTAAAATCCAATAACCTCATTAATAAACCATTTACTTAACGATCCAATATTTGCCCTTTCCAAATCATTATTTTAAAATTAAAATCAATAATTGGACTATTGCACATAAATTTAAGTTCCACAATTACATTAAATCCAACATCATTTGAAACAATATCTTAATATATGTATATATTTACAAATATATATACATATATTAAAATAAATGACACAACTAAATATATATAAATATTTTATTATTATATGAATATAATATTAAACATTAATATATATATATATATATATATATATATATATATATATATTAATATTTAAATATTATAAGATATAATAATAATATTAAAATATATTATAACTTTTTATTTTATTTTATTGAAACCCCGAATGAAGTCAACACACGTTTCATTGGTATCCGCGCGCGGACACGTTTTCCTTGGGCGGTGGCCGCGTTTTCTCTTTGCACAGGGCGGCCACGTTTTGAGGTGGGCGGTGGCCATGTTTAACCCACCGCCAACCCTTCACCAAGGGGGGATTGTGGGTAACACAGTCAGCTCCCCTTAAAGGGCGTCGGTTGTGTTACACACAGTCGAACCCCTGGTGGGGCGCGATCGGCACAAAGGAGAGGGGAAGGGGTTGCGGTGGAGGCTCTGCCTCCACAACCGTCCCCTGTGTGGGGGTGGTGGTGTAGGCAGCGCCTCCCACAACTTCCCCCCAAACCCTCAAACAACCTTTTTTTTTTTTTTTTCAATTCGTTTTTTTATGTATTTTTTTTTAAATTAAAAAAAATAATAAAAGAATACTACGGATTTTGGAATCCGTGCCACTTGCTAGGGAACTTTTATTTTAAATTTTTTTGACAGCATGATTTTACAATAAAATCCAAAAAACAAAGTGAATAATTATATATGAATATATATATATTATTTTTTTTATAATATATATATACCTAGATTAATTAATTTTGCTTAATCAGTTGAACCAATAATAACAAAATGAACAGATACAGCTATATTGCAATCTTATTTTGAGAAACACATATTGAATAAAGAGGGTTTCTTCAATTTCCTACAAGATTTCACAAGATTTCAACAACATGTAGAAAATTATGAAACTTATCAAAATGAAATAAATTAAATACGTAGAAAACCTGGGTTCCCAAAGAAGATGCCAAAGGGTGCACTAATCCTTCTTCAGGTTTCAGTTCCTCCAAGCAAATCCAAAACCCACAAAACCAAAAATTTCTTCCTTCTCCATTTTTCCAATTTTCATCCTCTTCCATTTTTCCCAAAAAAATCCAAATAATAACCAAAACAAAAAAATCCATTCAACCACCATAATTAATTTTCAGAAAACAAAACAGAAAAATATCTCCAATTTTCAATTTTGCATTTTCTAATTTTCAAAAATGAAATTTAAACCCTTTTCAATTTTCAAACTTAATTTAAATTCGAAATATCTATTAATTCAAAATGAATAACTTAATTCAATTCAACATAAATAAATCTAATACAAGATTAAATAATTTTATTAATTAAAATTTATTAATCAATAAATTAAATAACATTTCTAACATTATAGCCAGATTCATTTAATCAACAACTTAAAAACATAAAGCCATTTAATTACTCTTTTCAACTTGCAATTAAATAAAATCAAAGCATACTGAACCAAATTACAACCGACAACACACTTAAGACTAGGGTAATGACTTGACACGGAAAACCTAGCTACTATCTCCCAATCAAATGTCATTGGCAATGGACATGCTCAACCCCGTGAAATTAGGTGGAGTCGATGTCCTATACATATTAACCTGTGACCAATAGAATATCACACATGTATATTTGCATCATATAAAACACACCATGAAGAGGAAGTCACAGAATCGCAGGGTGCTCGCAAGCAAGTGATGCAATCTCGTCCCCTTCACCAATATAGTATTACCAACTGACGAATCTAACATCAATAATATTATCCAAACATAAAACATCATTAATTCAAATATTCACAATGCTAATCTAAAGCATGCCATAATGATAACATCAGAATAAAACACCATCACATCAGAAGAGTAAAACGGAGGGGTCTTACACCCTCCATCACTTAGTATTCCACAAAGTTCCTAGTCTACTAGAATCCCCCAAAACACTCACTCCCTCTTGTGATGAATTATTTTAATTTCTTTCCTTCACCAAAGCAAAACTACTTTTTACCATATTTATTTCTTGTAGTAAAAATTACTAAGATTATTATTTTTTTCCCAAGGCTTCTAACAATCCTATGCTTGTTTGTCTTGTTCAACCTTCTTAACATTCTTGAAAAAGATTTTTCATCTTATATATTTAGAAGAAGGAGGGGAACTAAAAACCTCCAAAGGTTATTTGGGTTCCATTCCCACATCCTTTGCCATTTCTCTTACTCAAACAGAGTTCTTAGAAGGTCTACCTAGTTTATTGCCAATTTCAACATTTGCATAGTTTTTGGAGCTTCTTTTTTGCCTAAGGCTAAAATTCTATGTTTCATTCAATTTATTACAAAAATAATTATCATTGCAATTACATCCTCTATAGTTGAATCTTCAAAATATAGTATGTTATTTTTGAGTTTTTGCAATAGCTAACTTTAGGTTTTGCATTAAAATAGTTTAATTTTTTATTTGATTTTAGCTTCTAATCTATAGAGTGTCCTTCCTTATTAATCCAACCTCTATCCTCATCATTTTCTATCAATTCCCTTATCATTTTTCCTATATTTTCCCTCTCCTATCATCTTCTAATCTCATTGTAGCTCTAGGACCTCTTAGCTTGAATTTTAGCTTTGTATTTTCATCAAAATATAATAAAAGAGATGATCTTTTATTTTGTGAACCTCAAATATCTTACTAGTTTAATTTTATAATTTTCCTTTAGTTTGATAGGATTTCATTTTCTTTTAGCAATAAAAGAATTAAAATAGAAAAAAATCAATTATTTATGCATGATAGTTAGCTTCTTAAGTTGCATAGTTTAGTTTAGCCTGTTCTTGCAATACACCTAGTATTCACTTCTCTTTTTCTATTGAGGATGTTGTTATTTTCCATCCTTGTTCATATTATGGTCCCACTTGTTACATCTTTTATATTTATTTTCTTCCTATTATTCATAACTATCTTATTTTAGGCCCCTTGTTTTCAAACCATGGTATCTTCCCTTCAAATCCCATCCATAATAATTTTGTGGACCCTTAATCTTGTCATCGATTTTTTCTAACAAACCCAAGGCACTTTCTCATTTTTCATTTCTCATCAAGACCCTATCCCCATTTTGGACAATCTTTTGACCTCTTCTCTCTATAACAACCCACACTTTTATTTTTTAATTCAATATCAACCTAATAGTGTCATCCATGCAACTATTTCTTCTACTAATCCTAGAATTACCTATGAAATTATCTCTTATGGCATATTTAGTGGTATACCCCTTGATATTGACATATCTCAAACTCTATCTAGTGACATTTTTCCTCACCCTATTGATGACAACCTCACCTTCATCCCACCATCAAATGTTTCATCAAATCCCCTCCATAACCCTAGTCTCCACATACCTTTAATTATAGACTTTCTAGAATAATAATTTCACTCAAGCCACTTGACCACTCCCCAATCAGCTCACTCACATCTCCTATGGTATCTCTCCATGATGTATTAAATTTACCACCATCCCATTTTACTCTCCCTTTATTCATAACATCAGATAAAATGCCATATCTTCCCACTAATAATATCAATACCAAACCCCCTGAATCACTATCTTGCCCGATCAATACCATACCCACCATATCATCAACCCTTATATCCCTTACTTCTCAATTAAAAGAATCAACCTTTATCCTTTAAAAATATATTTGGAACGTCTTCCTTCACTCATCTCAACACACTATCTCTTTATACTAGACTAGACATGCATAGATACAAAGCTCCAAGAACAAGAAATTATAGTTGAACACCATGGTAGCTCCACCCTACCATATCCCACACCCTCACAAATAAAATCTCCCATTTCATCCATTATCTTTACTCACCCATCCCCTAGTGAAATGTTATCCTTGAAATTTGAAAATTGTCATGGGGACCCTATTAGACATGTAAGACAATTTTTCCTTTGCACCATAATAAATTCTAATGGTCTTGTTCTTGCTAAATTTGTTCCTACAATATTGATATAGGATGCCTTTGATTGGTTCTTTACATTCCACCCAAAATCTATACACTTCTCAAATCTTATCCATTCTTTCACATTATACTATAGCTTCAACATAGAACCCAAGATCTCCCTCTTACAACTAATGTATTATAATAAAGACCCTAATGAGATAGTAAATGAATTTCCTACACTTTTCTCATTGCTTATATATATAGATTTCCAACCTTACAATTCAATCATACTTGACCCACCTTTATGAAAAATATTTTACCACATATTTAGGAGAAACCGTGTTTTGCTAAGTTTTCACATCTATTTTTGCATTACCAAGTTAAGAAGCATAGAGATAGTTTGTTTAATCGTAAAATACCATAGGGTAAATCATGACAATTTCATATCATGTAATCCTCTATAAGATCTCTAACCATTTCTTCTCAATAACAAGCTAGTCAATTTACCATGTAACCCATTCCCAAGAAACCTAAAACAAGGTCATTAAATTTTATTATCTTTCTCATACCATCATGCATTAGATCAATAATCAATATAAAAATTTAAATAACAGAATTTTAAGTCTACTCAATAATGGATACTTTCGTGTTGATGAAACTCTATCTAGTGACAAGATTTGTTGGGTTGATAACTTTACCACTATACATGACAACACAACATCTAACACGGATAGTCCTAGATGATAAAATAAATATGGTATCATCTTCTAATGTTGATAGGGATGTTCGAACTTTAACTCAGTAGTTTACTACTAATCAATCCTATTCTAGGATATTTTTCTTTTTTAAAACCTCACTTTTAGAAACAAATTAGAAAGATTCAATTTTTAATAGTACTGTTTGAATGAATAAACTAGTAAATTCAATACCAAGGACCAAGATTATAATATACGAGTTGCTTCTATCTATGATAATTTGAATGAAAATGAAATTTCCAACAAATTTCAAGTGTAAAGCTTAACATAAAAGTTGAAACTTCTAAACTCTATACGAAATATTTGATTTCAAAAAATACATAAAAGAGTTGCAAAGTACTCCTAATATCTTGCTTATTCTATATCTAATGATATTATTGAACAGAAAATTCTCACCATCAAAAACTTTTGATTGCACCATAGACAAAAGGACCGCACCAATACAAGCTCATCCAATAGATTGCCAAGTGAGGATTTGCACCTCCAAAACAATATAAAGGGTATCAAGATCTAGCTTAACATGATATTTGAAGTTTGAACAATGGCAATGGGTAAGATGACTAGGGCCATCTATTTCTAGGGACAAACATTGCCAATTGCAAGTTCTAAAGTTGATCAATAATGATATGATGTCCGTGTTGTGAAGGATTTTATAATTCCACCTCTAACACATGATGTCCAGTAATATTTAAAAAATGAAATGTTGTTCAACGGCACAAAATTTGTAAATTTGGCCTAGCCCCTATCATCCAAGATGAGAAATCAACAAGTATAAAAGATGGCAATGTCTATTCAGTCATATCACAGCAAAAAGGAATGGCACTATGAATTTAGCCATTTACAGAAATCTAGGAAAAACCATTATGGCAGCCATAGAAAGGTGATGACAGATATTTTATAGCCCAGAAACCAAAATTTAGAACAAAATATAGTTTGAAATCATTCCAGAACATGGCGTAGCTTATATAGGCATGACATTGCCACAAAAAGGCAAAGCTCAAAGTTGTATAAGATAATTGAAATCATATTATAGCATGTAAACAATGGTGCCTAGAATAATTCAACACAGCACATCAATAACAAGGGGCTACACCATTTTAATATAGCAGAGGTACTTTATAGAGGGTGCAGCAGCCTATAAAGGTGGTGCCTAAACTTAAAGTTGGCAAAATAGCTGTTAACAAAGGCCATTCCATCCAGTTCTTCAATGGGGTGTAGCAACTCAAATTCCTGGAGCACCAAATAAAAGCATGGTGTAATAATTATCATAGTAAATACTGCAAAAACATGGTATCTGTAAATCAACAATAATGATACCATTGACCAATGGCTCAACTTATATGGAAACATGTTGCCTGTTTTTTGGAAGGTGCAACAATAGAAATGAGGCACAATAGCATATAAAATATGAAGTGACAGGAGATGGGAATAAAGGAGACCACCCACCATGACCAATAAGGCCCAACCATACAATGTGGTGTGCCATTTTAAGTGGCCAAGAGAGAATTTAGAAGGGAAAAATAAAAGATGGTGCACAGGTCAAGGAGATTGCAGGTTATGAATGACACCCAGGTATTTAAAAATGAAAAAACCAGTTATATGATTGGAGCTGTGAGTTCCATGGAAATATTTTAATGATTTCAAAGGTTCTGTTGTTTCATGAGAAGGCCAGGTGTCCGTTGGATCTTGATTTTTATTCACTTCTTGAACTGTGTTGTAATGTGCATCATGGTCTGTTGATTATTTAATCGAATGGTTTCCAAGAGTTTGAAGGATTTGCAAAAGAGGAGGTGGCGGTGAATACCCAACTGAAAGGATTTAATGCTCAGGTGAAATGGAGGTTGAAATTAAATGTGCAAGAAGTATTAAAATGCAAAGTAGATAGACATTTCACAGGATGAGAATTAATTTTTTTAAAAAGCTATGGAAAATAATTTCACATTAAAACAAAGGTAACACTATTCATGCATAGGTGAATTGTGAGGGGTATTTATTTGTAAAGATGAAATTTTAAAGGAATTATTAATTCTTTTATGGGATTTTATGAGAGGGTGAAAATGCAAATTTAAAGAGACTGAATACTTACGAATAATATTTTTAAGTGGATTTAAGTAGAGAATTGTATTTACATAACGGATGGATATTCATGTTTGTTAGAGTTCTCTTTTCCTTCTTTTATTGTTCTATTTCTTACTTCTTTCTCCTCCTCTTCCATAAATACCTTAGGGACTTCAATTGTAAAATATATATGATCATATAACATAATTGTGTTGCTCTACTCATTCCTAGGTGATTGTATTATTGTTTTTTGTATCCTATTATTTGACTCTAGGGGAAGCCGCAATGTATGTATCTTGGCCTATGTTGTGTGATGGCGGTTGATTGACTATAGCATCCAGTATGTTGTTAAGTGCTAGTTAGATAGTGGAAGGATGTTTGTTCTTAATAAAAGAGGTTAGATCATTTGCAATAGGCCTATATTGTTGTTGTTCTCTTGTCTCTGAGGGAGTATCTAGATAATATGGGTGATGCTTACCATTTTTTGCTACTCTGAGCCTTAAGAAAATTACATCTATTTTTCTCTTGAACCACATGGTGGCTAATACAAATATGTGATTTTATTTTTCTTCTTGTATTACTATTGAGTGTACTCACTTTTGTGATTGTGGTGTTATTATTTTATATGTTTATCTACTTTCTTTCTCATTTTAATATGCATTCAGTCTTTATATATGTGAGTGGATCATGTGTATAAACCTTAGTGCCATGTACATCCCCCTTTCTCTTGGCTTATGGCCTTAATAGATTAGTTTCATTTTCATGTTTTTCTCCATTTTTCTTTTCTTCCTTTGACACATGAGAGCTCATTGAAAATATTATAAGGATCTAGCATTTTAATCCTAGATATTGGCTTGTAGGTCATTCCTTGGCCTCAAACCCATCCATTGTTGGTGGATCTCACATGGTGTATCTATTTTTTATAACCATTGACTCAGTATCTTCATCATCATGTGTATGTTTCTAATGATTTTTTATCATTATTAAATAAAAATTCATGGAGAGATGCAAAATTTAGTTGTCAAACAACTCATGATTTGTAGAACAAACCCTAAACAATAGTTTGTAGAGCTAAATACATGTAATATCTATTTTAATTTCATAGTGAATCTAAACAGCTCTTAGTAATTAGCAAAGCTAGACTTATGTATGCAATCAAAATTTAAAAATAAAGAAGTCAAATTAAGTCCTATAGTAATATAGGATACACATTTTATCCCTTTTTTAATTCAATATTATCTTTTAAATGCTAAGGAATGACATCCTTAAATAAGGACATCATACATGTATAATAATACAGAATACATTAGAATGACTTAAAAAAATTACTTTATATGTGATAAGTCTCAAAAACATTGAATTTAACCTTATAATTTAGGGAAGAAAAGACATAAAAATGACAACCAATATTAAATTTTAGTCCATATATACCTATACACCATAATACTTAACATATGTATCTGCATGTGTCATAATAGACATGTTGACAAATAAAATATAAGTATGCCTAAGTTTGCATAAAAGTATACTATTTAGACCATATATTTATTAATACATTTCCCCAAAAAGTAGGTTGAGAAATGGGAATACATTTTGTAATGGATTATATTCTCTTATTCTTGCATACATCTTAAATAAATTACACTATTTTATAAATGTTTAAAATTTATTACAATTTTCTCCTAGGATTGTACAAATAATAATACTAAAGGCAAAGGTAAGGATATAGTGATAATCAACTACAATTTTTTCATGATCTAACTATAATCATACCACACATCTTATCCTTATATTGTATATTGTGGCAATCATATTACTCATATTACTTTCATTGTCAAAAAATTGTCCACCCAAATTATATTAATTCTTCTTAAAAAACACTAGATGATGGGATTTTTAAAAAACTCTTAATAAAACCTAAGCATTCAAAGTGGACCCAAATTTTCTATCTATATAATTAAATCATTAAATTGATACCTAATAATGGGATATGATGGCCTAGGATATCTATAGGATTGGAGGTCAATTGGTAGAAACATGCATGGTGATAAAGTGTTGTCAATAGTGTTATGGTAAGATTTTGGACATTATTTCTTGAGGTGGAGGCAACTAAAATCATCAAACCACACACAATGAAATATTGGTGACAAGGAAAATATAATAAGTACAAAGGAATTTACCGGAGACTTTTTCATCTATTAGAAAAGAAAAATGGACACAAATTATGTTGGAGCTTCTCTCACAACATCAAAATTAATGGCTTCATCCTTGGAGGGAAGGGAAAGAGGTAAGGAGTGTAAAGAGTAATTAAGCCAAGCAACATTGTTGGTGGGAGAAAGAGAAAGGAGAGAATTAGAAAAATAATATATAAGATAATTTTATATCAATAGAAAGAACTATAACTAGATATTGTGAAATTTTTGGAATTTATTTTTGGATTTTGAGGGCTAATCTAGGAATAAAAAGAGAGAGGCTTTGGTAATGTTAATTTTGTTTGATAGTAGCATGGTTAGTATAGATTTACGTCATAGCCATTGCCTTTTGTATTGAGAGGAGAGTGTTTTTAAGAAGAATGTCAAGAAATACATAAGAATATAGTGATGGATCTAGTGAACCTCATAATTACTAAAAATTAAAGATTTTAATGCTCTTTTTTGCAACCCCTATGTGCCAACCTAGATATATTAACAAAAAAATTGATAAAAAAATTAAACCAAAAATAACAATTAAATTGAAATAATTAAATAGATTTATAAAAAATGATATATCTAATCAAATAAAAAATCTAATCAATTTAATGAAATTGATATACTTAATATATAATCATCATTTGCAAATCCTCTTTTCTATTTTTTTTAAAATAACTAATCATTTTTATGCATATATAATAATATATTTATATACTAATATATATTTAAATTTTTTTTATAGCTACAAAATCATTTGGCATGTCTTAATATGATAAAAAACATTATATAATTATCTTCATTCTATAACTTAAATAATTAAATATAATAAAAAACATTATAATATAAAAATTTACCTTATTTTTAATTTAATATTAAAGTATCTCTTTATAAGTGAAATTTTATTTTAACTTAAAAGCTTAAAAGTTCTAAAGCATGATTTAACTTTAAGAGTTTACAATTTTATATAATGGAAGTCTATAAAATAGTAATTACAGGTTAATATGATATATAAGAGTGTCTATACAAATTTTATATAATAATTTTCTTAAACATTTCATATAAGCATTATAAAATCTTAAGTTTTTTTCTTCCCTTTTTAATAGTTATGAATTGTATTGAAGGAGCCCAAATTAAATAAATGTAAAATATTTTTAAAAAACTTTATTTCTAGATAACATTAAAGTTTTTTTCTTCCCTTTTTAATAGTTATGAATTGTATTGAAGGAGCTCAAGTTAAATAAATATAAAATATTTTTTTAAAACTTTGTTTTTAGATAACATATATTTTTATTTATTTATTTGAAGAATAAGATTTTGAATATATTCTTTTAAGAATTATATGATTATAGGTAAAAGCAATTTGGTAAAATTATAAGATATTTGAATATATATTTTTTTAAGTTTAAATTCTTTTTTTTGAAATAATTAATATTTTAAAGGTGGCTTTGATGTCATGTTAAAGTTATTAATTCTTTAGGAGAGTCAATTAAATTAAATTATATGTATAGTAGAATAAATAATATAATATAAATGTATAAGGAAGTATTAAGTAGAGCAACAACATATGAACACAAATTTATGGTGGGAAAAACTATATGATGAAAAAACTCAAAAAAAATCACTATTAAGAAGACATTTATTTGTATACTTATGGATACAAGAAATTTGAGATAGTCCCTTTCTTCATCATTCTAAATGGCTTTACATATACCTCTAGTGCAGAGTGAATATTTCAATATTCACTATTTCAAATTATCTTCTCATATTTTTTGTTGAATGGGAATCCTTTAAATATAGGGATATAAAATAGGTACCATATTTTCACGAAGTTACCATACCTTTTAGAAATAACATTAATATTAGTTAATAATTTTTTTGATATCAAAAGATAGATCTCTTTATTTTACTAGATTTACTAATTAATTAAATATTCTATATAATGTGCTAAAAACATATTTATATTATAATTTTTTATACTTTATATTAGAGATTTATAAGTATTTATTTTAGTCCTATTTATCAATGTATATATCCCTAATAAACATTATACTCTAACATGTACTAATGGCTTCTCATGGCTTCTCATTTTGTATGATTACTACCTCCTACCATATGATGGGATATATTGCCATTCACTATTGGGGGGCAACATGTAATTTCTATGTGATATTACCTCTTACCATGTTATGAGCTATCATGCCACAATATTGGTGTGTCATTATTTTGTTGTGTCTTGTTACTTCATTTATGTGTTTTACTTGTACCTTTCTTCCATATGTGATTTGCTTAACCAAGTATCTCCCATCCTTATGTTTGTTCAACAACTTAGGGATGATGTAAAATATTAGTAACTCATCATTAATTTTTATGTTGAACCAAGTTTTTCTTGTATTTTTGTATTGTTCCATTAGGATTCCTACACCCTCTTTCTATATTTTCTTTAGTGTATCTCTAATAATTATTTATTTTTCTCCTATTTTTCTTTTACTTGTTTTTACCTCAAGTACATACATGACTTTCTTGGTTAGTTCCCTACTTTCATTACTTAATAATTTAACATCAATAAAAAATATTTCTCCTTAAGCATCCTATCACATGCAGTTTTTTATCACCCACTAGCCCCCACCTTTAACCCCTTTATGATACACCATGCAATACATTGTTGACCTAGTCACATACACTTTTGTGTTGCCTCTTGCTATGATAAATTTATAGGTTTTACCCATGAGTACCTTTTGAATATTTCATCCTTTCCCACATCCACCTTATAATCACTACTTTCTTTTATCCTTTCAACCCTATGCAACTATGATGATCAAACTTAGGACTATGAATGCTTTCTCCCCCTTCTACATTCTCGAAGTCTAAAACTTAGTTACAACCCTTAGAACCTTATGATTAGATCACTTCCCTAATTTCCTTGTTTAGACATGAGCATACAAATATATATAAAAATAAAATATAAATAACTAACCTAATATTTAGTGATGATCCCTTACATCTTACTAGTTATATGGGGTTAGGTTATGAGGGTGGATATAACATATAAAACTCCAACCTTGCAATTTCACTCTACTTTTTCACTCACTTTGTTGTCCATCCCCTTAGTGGTGTGTCTCTAGTCTCATTTTATCCCTTGCATTAACCTTTTTCCCTCCCATGGTATGAAGGATCATTCTCTCGCAGTCCCTTTTTATCAAGCTAATGTTGTAGTTATCTTAGCCTTTATTTTTCTTGTGTTTCATTCTAGAGCTCAAAATATCTATATAATAGTACTATGCATGAATTTATGTGTGATTCACTAGCATCTCACAATAATTTCTTATTTAGTGATCATCTTTGATCTTTTTTCCACTTGTAACATATCTCAATCAATGGTAACTACTAATGATGAATATGAATATCTCATTAGCTTCTTCTCCTTCCCTCTTTCCTCTCATTTTAAATGGAAAATTTATTTTCACTCTCTCACACACACATTAACTCTCTCTTTCACTCTCAAGCTATATATATCCCTCTTTATAACACTTATTGGCCATTGGTTCCTCCTTGCAAATATGTGAACACTCCTACAACATTATTCTTAAGGCACTCTTGTCTCCTTGGCTTCCTCAAGCTTCTAAAGGTGATATATTTTTAGTTCTCTTTTTTTCTCTATATCTATATTTTTATTGCAACTTTCTTTCATTGTGCCTATGAGCACCTTGGGATATTCACATCTTGAAATCTCTTTCATTTTAGTAATGTCATTAATTTTAATTCCTAGATGCACTTAGGATAAGAGCACGCACTATTTTTTAATCTCTCTATCTTGGTTGTTTGTGGAGGTTGAAGACCAGAATATGGGTTGGATATTAAGGCAAGAACCCAAATAATTTTACTTTTTTTGGTGTATTTGCAGGTATTTTGAAGAACATTTGACTGCATGGCGGTTGCAAGTGCTATCATATTATTTTTTTTATCTCTATTTATATTTAATGTGATGTAAATATTTTGTTTTAGCATGTTTATTTATATATTTATCATCTATACATATTTCCAGTGCATTCTCATTTTGAGTTATGTCAATTGTGTGAAATTTTTAGATTGGACTACCACATTTTCTAGATGTATTTTAATATTTTGGGTTATGCAAACAACAACATGAAGTGTGGATGTTTATGCGACATGCTAATGTCTTGGACAATGTTCTCCATTTTTTAGTGCCAAGTTCTTTATTTTTGTTTATATTTTTGAAATCAATTTATCAATAATGTACTTCAAATTCTAGTATTTATTATATTTTTCATTCATAGCTCCTATCAATGTAAAGTTAAATTTAACATAGATTATTTTTTACCTTTTATAATGGCATCAAAAAATAAGTGTCTATATCATCTATTCTAATCTTCAATTATGAACCATTGCATCTCTTTGGTTGCATGGGATTAGATAATGTGGATGACATAAAAAATAAAATAAATAGAAAATAAAATAAAATAAAAACATGCAACCCAAAGAGACAAACTCAAAAAGATAAATTAAAAAAACTTGAAACATAAATAAAATACAATACAATAAAATTCTAGATTTGATGTCTTTAATCTTCTCTATCCATCCCTATTAGATATGCCTCTTAAGTAATTATAATATTATCACTAATATAGGATACATTTTATTTGTTTTCTCCTAGTGTCCATGACCTAAGTACGAGACTCAATCTTAGCATATCCCCTTCATCTTCTACATTTCTTGATCTTTACATATTTTTTCCCTTCCACCTCCCCTAAAATTTAAAATTGAGACTCATAGAAAAGAAACATAAACCTACAATTTTTCCCCTTTCCAACATTATGTACCATCTACCATTATGCACCCTATCACTTCCCATTTGACATGACAAGTTACACACTAAACATGAAAATAATAAAATATATTTTTTGCCTTGATGGATAAGCCTTGTACCATACTACTGTAACTCATAAATCCTATTTTCCATCCCAACCATGCACTAGAGGACATGAAACTTTTCAAAAAAAATTCTCACCTAGTTGCTTTCTCATTCTTCCATTATCCTTTTCGTTTCCCATTTCTAATACATTCCTTTTTTCTCATTTTAATTTTTCACCTATCTCACATTGTTTTATTTCCTAGTTGCCTCATCATTTTTCCTTAATTTCCTTTCATTTATCCTAAATAGTAATTTCCTTGGGTTTACCTTTTCCTTTTTTGTGATTTCCACTCCTCCTTGTTACATTATGCTTGCCTTGTGTACATTTTATTTTTCCTTTATTTTATATATTACTATTAGTATTGAACCATCCACCCAACTTGATGTGATTTAAAATGATTTCCTTTACTTTTTCTCTTTTACTAATGTGCCCTTACCTTATTTTTTATAATTTTTTGTGTTTATTTTTAATGTTCTTTTGTTGTCTCTTATGTTCCATTATCTTTTTGATCTCTTACCTTTTAATTATTTTATCCTTATGTTGTTCACAATCATTGTAGTATCCTTTATCACTACTTAGCGGCATATGTTCACTATTCCCCTGTTTGTTTCAGTTGATTATGTTCGGTTGCTAGTTGTTTTAGCTGTTTTGGATATTATGCTATTTTATTTTAGGGTGATCCCACAAAGCTGGTTTACAATTTCTGAGAAGAACTAATTTTTGTTGAAATCACATATTTTTAGAAAATATAATTATTTAATCCTTAAAAAGTTCCATTTTAAGGATTCCAATTGAAGAGGTTTTGATCAAACCCCCTTGGATAGAAGCTCGCTAGTTTTAAACCATACCTATAAATGAGTCTCCTTTACACCTATCAAAATGATGATAAAAAATCACTTTTGATTTACCTTTTGGGGGATCAAATAAATTTATTTAAAATTTATTTCAAATGATTATGGTAGTCTTTGAAACGAGCTATCCAACGAATATGATTTTAATATGTTTTGGTTTTATTATGTATTTGTTTTTTTAGTTTTATTAAACATAGGTTTTTCATCAAAAATGAAGGTCTATGTTCTACACGTGGAAAAATAGTAGATTATCAAAACAAAAAAATGAACAATATGAGTGCACCAGATATTGAAGTCCTTGATCCAAAAAATAAAATATGAATTTCGATATATACAAAAAAAGTTATGCGTTATACGGTCGTGCTATGTCTGAATTGTAATTGGTTTGACTCCGAAACTTGATTAAAGAAAAAATATTCAATAAAAAACTATCTAACCAAGTGGAAGCACTAGATATCGGAGTTACAAATATAAATTTGAAAGAATTAGAATTTTATCCTTCATGGAAAAAAAATTATGTGTTATACGGTGTGCGTCACTTTTTAAAAATGTTGTTTTCTGAAAAAAAACCAGTTTTCGCGGGAGATGGAAAAAGAAGTGCAATATGATTCCAAAAATTTTGAAAAAAATATTTTTAGAATCTATAGAAAAAATGTGGTGAGACTCTAGTTTGCATCATCTTCAAATTCCTCACAGTTTAGCCACTATAGGTGCCCGAATGTGAAGATTTAGTTAAAAATAATAATTTCAGTGTCCAGTTTGGCCAAAAATTGTAAACCACTATTGTGGGATCACCCTTTAGTTACGACATAGATACTATGTTAGTCTTTATACTCTATTGATGATACATTGATAACATTGTTGATCATCTTATTACATTTGTGTGGCGACATTATGATAGACATTATGTGTGTTATGGTTTCATGTTGTTTCTAAGCATTAGTGTGTTTACGATGATGTATCTGATGTTGTTTATGATGTATTATTGTATGTCAGACTTGGTGAAGGAGACAGTGTAGCATTACTCACTCGTGAGTACCCTACTATGTTGCGACTCTCTTTCATGGTGTGATTGTTGATTTATGTAGATATGTTTGACAATGTTGTTTCATGCAGTTTGCAAGTACTGGGCATCGACTCCACCTGCTTTGTCAGGTTTGAGTGTGCCATGACCCAATGGAAACATGTTGTTTCAGAGATAATGTCAGGTCATCCTTCTTTGGCCATCGTTCCTTTATAGGATGAGTATCCATTTGTCACCCATTGTTGTTCGTCGTTTGTTTTCGTCGTGTCATTTGTGTTTTCGTCATGATTGGAAATTATTGATTAATTAGTTAAATGGTGTTTTTGATAAGTTATCTGATTTATTGTAATTTAATTATAATGTTAACTTAAAATAATTATGTTTAGATAATTTAATAATTAAATTTTGATTAAAGGTTTGATTAATTCAATTTATTAAAATGGGATATTTAATTAAAAGTGATTATTGAATTTAATGTGCAAACTTAAATGTTTGAAAAGTAGATGTTATCAAATAGTTTGTTTTCAATAGTTTATGGATAAATATCTGAAATTTTGATTTGAAATGAGAAAGTGTTATCTTGAGTAATTGTTTAATTACAACTGTCCGTTTAATTTCGTTTGCATGCTGACAGTTAGTTAAGTTTTGTAATTGTGAGTTATTTGAAAATTAGTTAAAAGCTTTGTTTATGAAAGTTGTTCACGGCAATTGGATTTGGTTTATCTAGAAAAAAAATTCACGGTAGTTTTTGGGGAAAAGTTTTTTCTCTTTTTCTCTGTGTTTTGGTTGAAAGTTTTGGAGACATTGAATCTGAAGGTTTTGCGTGTGTCAGAAAGTTTACAGTTTCAGATTTTCCATGTCTTGCTTCATTCTCCGTCGGAATTCAAGAATATTATCCAATTTTTCTTCTTTGTTTCTTGAATTGAAACTTTTGAATGTCGTTTGTGGATTTGGATTTTCCTCATGGTAGAAATTGCTTGTTGAATATCCTGCACAAACACCAGAAATGAAATTGTTAGTGGTTAGTTTTGAATAATTTTTTAGAAACGAAAGTGATAGAAACCCAGTTGTAATGAAATTGATTTCTACACTTATTATTTGCTTCTTATTATAAAAAATCTCGTGACCTCTCTTTATCAAATTGTGGTACTCACCTTTGAATTGGAAATTATTTTCCCTTATTGATTATGAGACGACTTCATTCTCTGTATTTTGCTTGAGGACGACTTCTTTCAATTCCTCTATATACACCATTTGAAATGATGGACTTGTGGTTGGTATTCTTATGCATTTTTATTTTAATCGTTGTTTTATGTTTTTTTTTTAATAAAAGTAGCTAGCCACTATATATTTATATATTGGATATTAATAAAATATACATTTTCTGGCTCAAGGGGCATATCGGGAGGAAAGAGCCAATGAGAAAACCTTTGGTTGTAGCCCATAATCGTTGTTTTATGTTATTCAAGGTTACTGTTTATATTTAATTACTTTTTGAGTCATTTATTCATCAGTCTGTTGAATTCCCTGCCACTTTACTGCACTGTATATATATATGCCCTTTTGTGTATTTAAAAGATTTGTTCGAGTTTTTAATTATATATTCAAATCTTTATATATAATCATAGTTACAACCATAGGAATATCTTGATTTGATATTGGTCCCTGGAAAATGTATTCAATTGAAATATACTAGTTAGCTTGTATAGGTTGCTTTCGTTTTTCATTCTTGAAGCTTATTGTTGACTTCTACCAATGGCGGCCTGTTGGTATATATGTTTGGTATTCAGATTTTTATGAAAGGCCTGTATTTTGTTTTTGTAAACCTATGGTTTTGATTTGCATCTTTGTTTTGAGAGAGAATTCTATATTCATTACCCCTGTCGATGGCAGCTTCGACTGGAAGATTAGATTCTTGAGATTAAAATGCATGTCTTTCTTTGTACTCTCATATTCTACTGCATGAGTCGCCACCAACTATTGCATTGTTTAAAATGCATGAACTGGTATTTGTAACAACACTCTAAACGCATGTGTTGTTGTTCTTTATCACAAACTCTTGATGCATGTTAACCGCCTTGAATTTGTATCTCTTATCTTAAGTCGAAATCTATGGAGAAGGCCTATGTTGCTTGAATACCAATATTTGTTTCCATCAAAAACTATGCTTTTATGAATCCCTTGTCTACAAGTTGTCAATGGAACTAAAGATTAGATACGGCTATGTGGTGATAACCATTCGGTTGTGTATTATTATTCTTTCGGTTGTTTATTATTATTAGATATATATATAGGGATATGCTATGTTGTATTATGTACTTAAGAAACTGAACATTTCCTTACGCTAATATATATATGTATGTATGTATGTATAATTATTATATATATATATATATATATATATATTATTCTTAATAAAGGATGAATAATGATTTATTTGTTAAAATAGAACAAAATAAGTAAGACTTTTTAATTATGCCAATGATTTATCTTTTATGAATTTAGTTCATGAAGATTCAATAGGAGTATGAGATGGGCAATATTATATTTATTTTAAAATTATCTTCCAGAGGCTAGGAAAGTAACCTGTATTATAAAGCTTATTATGTTTGTGATTTATTGTTCAATTGTAATGTTTTTGATTGGGACTTAGCCATGCACGATATGATATTACATTGGATATATTTTGTAAGCTATTTGGTCTATGTCTTGATTGAGATGTGTATATTCATGGTTCTTGTTTAAATGTGCATGATGGTTGTCCTTCGTATGGGTAAATATGTTATGTTATTGTATACAGGAAGAGTGGCTTGCGATAGGGGTTGGAACCCTAAGAGGCAGCTAGGGTAACCTATCAGGATTTTGTAATTCAGTGAAAACCTAATTTAATGTACTAGGGGTTGGGTAGTGTTCACTAATTAATTCAGATAATTGATTGCCTCGCTTTATACCTTAGTGCTTGTATAGATTAAGGGTAGCTTGAGATGGCCTAGAATGGCATGATCGTCTACTTTGTCATCTTAAAAGGTAGTTTGATTCCACATGAGTTTGTTTAGGGGTCATGAATCGGTAGAGATTGTCAGGGTAACTCGGTATGAGGGTCGGTAGTCTAAGAAGATTCACCAGGGTAACCTAAAGTAACTATGTGATGACACTCTTATCCTAATACATGTTATGTGGTCTCTTGTGTAGAGTTATCATTTGATATGATGTTGCCTTTGGGAGCTTGTTTGTAATATGCGTGGTTTAGATGTCATTATGTCGTTATGTGTACATCCAGCCATGTGATGTTATGTTCTGTCTTCATGTTTGTTTTTCTGTATGGACCTGATATTATCTCCTACCACGAGGGGTGGACTTTCGATCACCACATGGTTGGGAGGAATGTGATTTATCCTCCATTGGGTCCCCTTGCAGGTGATGCAGTATGTGATGATATTTTTCTTGTGACAGGTTTCTGATTTTACATTGTTCATGGAGTTAGACGCTGAGCATTCTCATGAACAAGATTGACAGAGTTATTACGAAAGTCATCTATATTGTATACATTCTTGATGATTATGTGAGACCTTATTGTAATATTATTATGATGTAACGAGATTTGTCACAATCTCGCTTGAGTAACTTTTATATGTAACTTGACTTCTTTATGAGTATGTAATTGGATTATTCATCATTTATATGATTTATCCTTATGTTTAATGTCTATGGTTTTGTAATGTGATGTTCTTACTTGTGTATATTTAACTAGTGTTGTCACAAAACCCTGAGAGCATTTGTGTAGATGTTTACTTTGTACTTGTGTTGTAATCGAATGTTTTGAAAAAAAAATTGTTTGGTTATTTTATTACCTTGTGTGTTGTTCTCTAGGTTCCATGGTGGGGTGTTTCTGCTTGGTATCATAGCACAATTATAAAACTGGGTACTCTAGTTCTTGTGAGCCCATTAGGTTGTCCTAGATGTTATACTTTGTAGTGTGTGTTTCTTATTATCTTTTGCATCTTGAAACTGAGACTTGTCTTTGGTTTTGTGTAGGACCATGCCTAGACGTCCTGGTAGGGTTCGTGGTCGAGGCCGAGGTGGTGGTCGTATCGCTAATTGCCAGGATACTCCTCAGAGTTCTCATGAGAGCGAGCATGTAGAGTAGCAATATCCTCAGGTTAATCAGGTGGATGAGGAACATAATTTGTTACATCTAGGTTCAAAGGGAGCTCTATTGCATCCCTTGCTTGAGGAATTTCTTGCTCGCCTTGGTCCTAGATAGGAGGTTGAACAGGAAGTGGCTAGAGAACGAGATAGATCACCTAGGAGAGTTGTTGAGACTATGGAGCAGGATGTCATTGTTACAGGGCATATGAGAGACTTATTGAGGGCATGTCCTCCCACATTTGATGGTATTGGTGTTGGTCTACAAGCAAAAACTTAGGTGTTAGACTTGGGACAGTGGTTTTCTATGCATCCATATGGTAGTAACACTATAGCTAGATGCACCATTATGCATCTTAGAGGCTTTGACTCTACATGGTGGCGCTTGGAGGAGCAAAAGTTGCATCTATATATTGGTTCAGTATCATGGGATATGTTCTTAGAGCGGTTCAGAGTGCATTTCTATCAGATCATTGGAGACAGCACCATGCAGATGAGTTCCATGATCTACATCACATGGCTATGTCAGTTGAGCAGTTTGAGCATAGGTTCTACGAGCTCAAACATATGTCAAAATTGTGGATGACGAGGCTATGTTGGTACAACACTTCATCAAGGGCTTGAAATCTAGTATTAGGGAAGGAGTCTGAATCTTTGAGCTGAAGACTACGGAGGTAGCCATGGATAAGGCATGAATTGTGGAGGAGAATTTGACCATGGATTTGGGTGGACATACTGGTGTTTAGATAGGTAGTGCACCTAATGCAAGTTCTGGTCCACAAGGTGGTTAGACTCAAATAGGGAGTTCCTCTTGGAACCAATAGGCACCCGCTAAGGGTGGTCAGCAATAGCAGCAATGTTACCCACTGAAGAATAAGAATTCTCAATTTTAGTCAGGTAATAGTTCATAGTTGGGAAGAACCGTAACTGGTGGTGTAACAAGCGTAATTGTCAGGATCAGCCAGCATAAAGTGCACAGTCTACGATTATCAGAGGAATTTTTTAGCAGTCGAATGCACCTTCGGGTGGCAGAGGTTTTGGTAGAGGTACTGGTTGCTTTTCATGTGGTCAGCAGGGTCACATTGTGAGGCAATGTCCTATGAGAGGTACATCAGGACTTGGTCAACAATCGACAGCTTCAGAGCCGACAGTTAGAGATGCAGGCCATTCTCACAAGGTTTTTTCTATAGTAGATAACCATCAGACAAATCATTAGAACACTGTGGTTGAGACTTCAAGTCAGTTAGAGGGTATTAATGTTTCTATCCTTTTTTTATTTTGGAGCTTCTGATTCTTTTATTTCTCCATCTATTGTTGAGCAATGTGGACTCGTGGCAATAAAGTAAGGTGATAGTGGTAGGTTGAATTTTCCTCTAGGGTGAAGGTAGTAGTATAATCCCTTGTTTGTAATTATGGACTAAGGATTGGATCGATATCTACCTCAGTATATCTTTGTGTTACACCTCTTGGTTCATATGACATTGTTTTGGGTATGGACTGGTTGGAATCCCATCGTGCAGTGATATATTGTCGACAGAAGACAATATGTTGCTTAGATGATTCTGGTACAGAAATTGAAATAATTGGCATTCAAAGACCCAGCTCCTTGTGGATTATATCTTCTATTTAGTTAAGGAGATGCATTCATCAGGGTTGTCTACTATTTGCAGCAACAATTAATGACTTAGAGGTAGGGGAGAGCCGAGAGGTAACTCTTGATGATTACCCTATTCTTGGGGAATTTGTAGATGTTTTTCTCAATGATATTCCTGGTATGCCACCGAAAAAATACATAGATTTCATAATCGATCTGGTTCCTAGAGCAAAGCCTATATCTCGAGCTCCATACAGAATAACCACATAGGAACTAGAAGAGCTTTGTCTATGTTGAGAAATTATGTCTCAAACTTCCAGCTTGAAGTCCTCGTTTTCATGCCTTGGTGATTTTGTGTTGCTTACAAAGTTCTAGCGGAGGCAGAGCCAAGATGGAACTTGGCATTGTTTTGTTTGCCTAAGTTCCGAGTCTCTGGTGGAAGCGGAACCGGGATGGAACTTGGCATTGTTCTGTTTGCCTAAGTTTCGGGTTTCGGTTCTCATTCCTGCTCCGACTCCGCTTCCTACCGTCTGTTTCGCTTCGCAAGTTCTGGTGGAGTCGGAACCAGTTTTGGAAGTTGGCAATGTCCGTTTGCCAGGTTCCTGTTTCAGTTTCTGTTCTGACTCTGGGTCCGATTCCTGCTTTTGAGATCTGGTTCTTCTGGATGTTTGGATTCACCTCGGGGTGTTTTCCCTCTGCCTTGTCCTGGTTCTAGATTGTTGTTTCTTGCAGCTGGCGGAGGCGGAATCGGAACCGGATTGGTTCCTGATATTGGACTTTTGGTAAAGTCCTATTTCTGTTCTTATTCCGTCCCCGACTCCGACTCTAGTCTTTTGTGTTCCCGTCTTGTTTTAACCCTTGGTTGACTTTACCCGGTCAGAACTGTTTTCGATGAGTTCCTCTTTGTCGTGGGCGGACGCGGAATCGACATGGTTCCTAAACCTGAAATTTCAGTAGGGTCATGTTTTGACTCCAGTTCCGACTCCGACTCCGACTCTGGCAGTGTGTATTTTTGGTGGAGTCCTGTTTCAACTCCTGTTCCGACTCCGACTCCGGCAGTGCTATTTATGATTTGAAGTCTTGGTCGCACCCGATGTCTATTTGACCGTTTTGGTTGCTCTGTCAGCTGCGATTGTTGATGGGTCTTGGATGCATGGCACCTGGTTGAATAGTGATTAGATGGATACCAAGATAGTTATTGTGGCAGTTGCATTTGTCAACGAAGGGTGGCAGGCTCAACCGTTTTGGTAATTGCTTTGAATGCAATGACGGCTTGTTGCAGGAGATCTATCAGATCCGACCAGTTGCATGATTTGAGGATGGACTTCATTGCTCTTTTGATTCAGTTACATATGGATGAGAGATGTGTTATTTCTTGAGGGTTAGAAAAGTTGCAGAGCAAGTTGAAGTCACATGCTGAAGAACAAGAAGGACGTGAGTTCTTGAAGAGGGTTTTGAACTGTATGTTGTGAAAACATTGTAACAGTGGATCTGAAACTCTCTGGGTGATTGTGAGTTGAGCAAAGAAGTCTGGATATTGTACGTAATCGATTCATTACTGTAATACAATTGATTTGACTTTGTGTGGTGGGTTTTTTGCCTGAAAGGGTTTTCCCACGTAAATACTGTGTCATCTTTGTTTGCTTATCTTTCTGGTTTCTCATTACCATAGTTGTATGCATCTCTATAAGTTTTAGAAACTGTTAGTTTTTTGTTTTTGCTTCTCTCCCCTGTAGTAAAGGTGTTAAGGGAATGTATTCCGCACTGTTGGGTCATTAGGTCCTCATTCTTTTCCCTTCAGTCTATAGTTGGAGGAACTTTTGGCTAAGGGTTTTATACGTCTGAGTGTTTATCCTTGGGGAGCACCTATCATCTTCGTGAAGAAGGATGGATCTCTCAGGTTGTGCATCGATTATCATCATTTGAACAAAGTGACAATTAAGAATCGATATCCCTTGCCTAGAATTGATGATCTCTTTGATTAGATCAAGGGAGCTAATGTTTTTTCTAAAATTGATTTGAAATCAGGTTACCATAAATTGCGCATTTCAAAAGCGGACATTCATAAAATGACATTTCAAACTCATTATGGGCATTATGAGTTCACAGTGGTACCATTCGGGTTAAAAAATGCACCATTCGTTTTCATGAGTTTGATGAATGGTTTTTTTTGCACATACCTTGATGATTTTTTTCTCATGTTTCTCAGTGATATTTTGATATATTCGAGAGATATGAAGGAGTACAAAGAGCATATGAGATAGGTACTGCAGTTCTTGAGATAGAATCAATTGTTCGCAAATTTGGCGAAGTGTGAGTTCTTCTAGATTGAGGTGAAATACCTTAGTTATGTTATCTCTAGAGAGGGTATTTTTGTAGATACTTCAAAGATCCAAGCCGTCATTGATTGGCTTGTGCCTACCAATGTACTTGAGGTTCACAATTTTATGGGTCTTTTCGGGTATTACGGATGGTTTGTTCAGGGGTTTTCAAGGATTTCTCATCCTATTACTTCTCTTCAAAGGAAAGGGAAGAAATTTATTTTGTCATATCAGTGTTAGTTGGCTTTTCAGACACTCAAGGAAAATTTTACAAGTGTGCCTATCTTAGTCATTCTTGATCCTACTAAGGACTTTGGCGTTTGCACTGATGCGTCTTTGGAGGGATTAGGAGTCGTGTTGATGCAGGATGGTCGTGTGATCACTTATGAGTCTTGCAAACTCAAGGATCATGAACTAAACTACCTTGCTCATGATTTGGAGTTAGTTGTAATTGTTCATGCTCTAGTTTGGTGGAAGCATTTCTTGTTGGAGCACCATTTTGAACTTCACAGTGATCACCATAGTCTATAGTACATTTTCACGCATTGAATGCTAGGCAAAGACAGTGGATGGAGTTCTTATGCGAGTATGACTTCGAGGTGAAATTTATCCAGGGGAAGGAGAACGTAGTGGTTGACGCTCTTAGTTGGCGAAGGCATGAGCTTTCTGTCATGACTCTTGGAGTTGATTTTAGGAGTCATATTTTACCAGCACTTCCTATAGACAAACTGTATTAGGAGGTGAATATGGATTTGGGATCAGGTAGACCCTTGGAGGGTATATTCATAGGATATACTCTCAAGTCAGATGGATTGTTGTGACATTTGGATCGTATCTACATGCCACAAGCAGAGGGTCTTCACACTCTGATTATGTTAGAGACACATCAAGCACCTTATTCAACTCATTCTGGTATAAAGAAGATGCATGAGGATCTTCAAAAATTGTACTTTTGGCCTGGGATGAACCGTGATATTGCTGATTTTGTTTTAAGATGTCTTGAGTACCAGAGAGTTAAGGCTAAGCACCAACATCCCGTAGAACTATTGCAGCCACATCTTATTCCTGAATGGAAGTTGGATATCATATTGGTGGACTTCATTGTAGGTTTACCTATGTCATCTCGTCAACATGGTGCTATTATGGTTACTATTGACAGGTTGACTAAGGTAGCACATTTGTCTCTGGTTCATTCATCCTATAATGCCTCTTCTGTGGCAAAGATATTCATGGAAGATATTGTTCGGCTACACATAATTCCTTGTAGAATCATTTCATATAGAGATCATGTGTTTACATTAGCATTATGGAAATCATTATAGCATGCCTTAGGTACTCAGTTGAATTTCAGTTCAGCTTATCACCCAGAGACCTACAGATAGACTGAGAAGGTCAATCAAATTCTTGAGGATATGCTCAAGATGTATGTAATGGATCAGCAGTCACATTGGGAAGATTATCTTTACTTAGTGGAGTTTGCCTACAATAATGGGTATCATAGTTTCATAGGTATGCCTCCTTTTCAGGCATTGTATGGACGTCCTTTCTGGACTTCGTTGAGTTGGGATCGACTTGAGGATAGAGTTCTACTTGGACCTAAGATGCTTCAGGATATGGAGCAACAGGTTGATCGCATCAGAGAGCACTTGGTGGTAGTGCAAGATAGGAAGAAGAAGTATGTTGATGCGCATAGAGTGGATTGTCAGTTTTCAGTTGGCGATAAGGTATTTCTTTGGGTGCATCTGCGGAAGAGTCTAATCCGTTATGGAAAAGGCTCTAAGCTCACGCCTCATTTTGTTGGACCATTCGATATTCTGGAGAGGATTGATCTTGTAGTGTACCGTCTTGCTTTACCCCCTAGTTTTTCGCACATTCATGATGTATTCCATGTATCTATTCTTAGGCCTTATCATTCTGGTATTTCACATGTGCTCGATTGGAATGCATTACAGGTAGAGGACAGGTAGTTGGCTTTGGAACCCGTGGGTGTTCTTCAGCATAGGAGGCTCTCCCTCAGGGGTCGAGACGTTGATCAGGTGAGGGTCCAGTGGGATCCTAGAAATGAGGAATCAGCTACTTGGAAGGATGCGACACGCATGAGAGAGCTTTATCCATATTTGTTTGCAGGCTTCCATGAGTAAGCCTTATCCTAGGGGGGAGGATGTAGTGTCCCTCCAGTTGCTACTATTTGTTTTAGTTTATTATGTTTGGTTGGTATTTATTTTAGCTGCTTTGGATATTATGTTACTTTATTTCAATTACGACACAAATACTATGTTAGTCTTTATACTTTTTTGACGATACATTGATGATATTGTTGATCATCTAATTATGTTTGTGTGGTGAAATTATGATAGACATTATGTGTGTTATGGTTTCATGTTGTTTCTGAGAATTAGTGTGGTTACGATGATGTATCTGATGTTTTTTAAAATGTATTATTGTATGTCAGTCTTGGTGAAGGAGATAGTGTAGCATTACTCACTCATGAGTACCCTACTACGTTGCAACTCTCTTTCACGGTGTGATTGTTGATTTATGTAGATATGTTTGACAATGTTGTTTCATGCAATTTGCAAGTACTAGGCATCAACTCCACCTGCTTTGTTAGGTTTGAGTGTTCCATGACCCAATGGAAACATGTTGTTTCAGAGATAATGTTAGGTCCTCCTTTGGCCATCGTTCCTTTATAGGACGAGTATCCATTTGTCACCCGTTGTTGTTCATTGTTCATTTTTGTCGTGTTGTTTGTGTTTTTATCATAATTGGAAATTATTGATTAATTAGTTAAATGGTGTTTTTGATAAGTTATTTGATTTATCGTAATTTAATTATAATGTTAACTTAAAATAATTATGTTTAGGTAATTTAATAATTAAAGTTTGATTGTTGTTTTAAAAGGTTTGATTAATTTAATTTATCAAAATGGGATATTTAATTAAAAGTGATTGTTGAATTTAATGTACAAACTTAAATGTTTGAAAAGTAGATGTTATTAAATATTTTGTTTTTAGCAGTTTATGGATAAATATCTGAAATCTTGATTCGAAATGAGAAAGTGTTATCTTGAGTAATTGTTTAATTAGAATTGTCTGTTCAATTTCGTTTGCATGTTGATAGTTAGTTAAGTTTTATAATTGTGAGTTAACTGAAAATTAATTAAAAGCTTTGTTTATGAAAATTGTTCACGGCAATTGGATTTGGTTTTTCTGGAAAATTTTCATGACAGTTTTTGGGGAAAAGCTTTTTCGCTTCTTTTTGTGTTTTGGTTGAAAGTTTTGGAGACAATGAATCTGAAGGTTTTGCGCGTGTCGGAAAGCTTACAGTTTTATATTTTCCGTGTCCTGCTTCATTCTTGGTCGGAATTCAAGAATATTATCCAAGTTTTCTTCTTTGTTTTGTTTCTTTTCTTGAATTGAAACTCTTGAATTTTGTTTATGGATTTGGATTTGTTGGATATTGCTGATATGTGGATGTCATTGATGTCAACACTATTTCCATTAATGTCTTTAAGGTTGTATATGTCGAGGATATTGAGAAAATTGTAATAAAATAAGTTGCAGGTTGTCGGTGATGCAGTGAAGTTCAGTATGTTGGCTAGCTCAGTATATTGATGATAAGAAGTTTCGGATTAAAGGGTTTTTTGAAAAGTATATCTAGTTTATCCACATGAAGTTTCAGAGGTTCATATGAAGATTTGATTAAGTTATGAGTATCTGTGTCCTGACAGTTGTTATATTGCTTTAGTTGGTGTTCCTGAAAGAAGATGATGTGATTCTAGTAATTTGAGTTGTTTCGGATGCTTTTGTGGTGATTCATGATGCTTGTGGATTCTTCTATATCACTCTCTATCTGTTTTGTTGGTCCATATTGATTTTTGTGCTCGCGATTGGTGTTTTTCTTCTGTGAGTTCATGTTTTTCATGATCATGGCCGATAGGGTGATTATAGCATGTTGCGGATCTTCGAGGCATAATTGGTTAAGGTGTTTCGTGTTCGAGACATGTTGTTTTGGGTCCTTACTATGTCTTGGCCAACATTGTTTGGTCCGCATTGATAAAATGTTTATTGATTTGGGTCGACAGTTTGTACACATTTTATATTTTGTTGGGCCGACATGTAGTTGATGTTATCCTTAGTTGCAAATATATATGATCGATTGTTTATACCATTCAAGTGAATGATGTGCACATAATGTTCTAATCTTTCGAAGGAAAAAGAAAAGTGTGAAGAAGAGTGAGCAGAAGAAAGTGTTTATGTGCTTAACCAGAATTGTAACCAGGCATTAGAAGATGCTATTTTCTCAGTTCAAATATTTTGGATGTAATTCAAATGTGACTATAAGATAGTGAGTCTTCCTTTGGGCAGTAAGCCTTTTGTATTTGAGTGGTGAGCTCTAGGAAATGTGCCTGAATGCATGTGTATTCCCCATTTATAAATATTTTTAACAAAATATAATCATGTGGACTAACCTCCAACGTGGTTTTTCCCCTAACAGGGTTTCCACATAAAAATCTTGGTGTTATGTGTGTTTTTGATGTGGTGATGGTTTATGCTTTCATGTTTATTTATCAGATCTGATAATAATTTTAATAAGTATAATTTATGTGACAACTAATTCACCCCCCCTCTTAGTTTTCTGCCCTTGTGTTGCCAACAAGATTTTCCTCATGGTAGAAATTGTTTGTTGAATATCCTACAAAAACACCAGAAATAAAATTGTCATTGGTTAGTTTTGAATTTTTTTGAGAAACAAAAGTGATAGAAACCCAGCTGTAATGAAATTGATTTCTACAGTTATTATTTGCTTCTTCTTAAAAAAAATTATCATGACCTCTCTTTATCAAACTGTAGTACTCATCTTTGAATTGGAAATTCTTTACCCTTATTGATTATGAAATGACTTTGTTCTCTATATTTTGCTTAAGGCCGACTTCTTTCAATTCCTCCGTATACACCATTTGAAATGATGAACTTGTCGTTGGTATTCTTATGCATTTTTATTTTAATCGTTGTTTTATATTATTCAAGGTTACTTTTTATATTTAATTACTTTTTGAGTTAGCTATTCATCATTTTGTCGAATTCCATGCCACCTTACTAGGTTGTATATATATGCCCTTTTGTATATTTAAAAGATTTGTTCTAGTTTTTAATTATATATTCAAATATTTATATATAATAATAGTTACAGCCATAGGAATATCTTGATTCGATATTGGTCCTTGGAAAATGTCTTTGATTGAAATATACAAGTTAGCTTGTATAGGTTGCTTCCATTTTTTATTCTTGAAGCTCATTGTCGACTTCTACCAATGGCAACCTGTTGGTATGTATGTTTGGTATTAAGATTTTTATGAAAGGCATGTATCTTGTTTTTGTAAACCTCTGGTTTTGATTTGTGTCTTTGTTTTGAGAGAGTGCATTCTATATTCATTACCCCTTTTGGTGACAGCTTTGACTAGAATATTAGATGCTTGAGATTAAAATGCATGTCTTTCTTTGTACTCGCATATTCTACTACATGAGTCACCGCCAACTATTGCATTGTTTAAAATGTGTGAATTGATATTTGTAACCACTCTAAATGCATGCATTGCTATTATTTATCGTAAACTCTTGATGCATGTTAATCGCCTTGAATTTGTATCTCTTATCTTAAGTCGAAATCTGTGGAGACGGCCTATGTTGCTTGAATACCAATCTTTGTTTCCATCGGAAACTATGCTTGATATGTAGTTTTTTTCCGCATCCCTTGTCTACAAGTCGTCAATGGAACTAACGATTAGATACGTATGTGTGGTGATGACCATTCAGTTGTGTATTATTATTCTTTCGGTTGTTTATTATTATTAGATATATATAGGGATATTCTCTAATAGTATATCGATGCGAATTTATATGTTGTATTTTGTACTTAAGAAACTGAACATTGCCTTAACTGTACGCTAATGTGTGTGTGTGTGTGTGTGTGTATTAGATTTGAATTGATTCTTTTAAATGTAATGAATATATATATATATATATATATATATATATATATATATTATTCTTAATAAAGGATGAATAATGATTTATTTGTTAAAATAGAACAAAATAAATAAGACTTTTCAATTATGCCAATGATTTATCTTTTATGACTTTAGTTCATGAAGATTCAATAGGAGTATGAGATGGGAAATATTATATTTGTTTTTAAATTATCTTCTATAGGCTAGGAAAGTAACCTATATTATAAAGCTTATTATGTTTTTTATTTATTATTCAATTATAATGTTTTTGATTTAGACTTAGCCATGCATGGTATGATATTACATTGGAGATCTTTTGTAAGCTATTTGGTCTCTATCTTGATTGAGATGTGTATATTCATGGTTCTTGTTTAAATGTGCATGATGGTTGTCCTTCGTATGGGTAAATATGTTATGTTATTGTATATAGGAAGAGTGGCTTGCAATAGGGGTCGAAACCCTAAGAGGTAACCAATGTAACCTATCGAGATTTTTTAATTCAGTGAAAACCTAATTTAATGTACAAGGGGTTGGGTAGTGTAACTCACTAATTAATTCAGATAATTGATTGCCTCACCTTATACCTTAGTGCTTGTATAGAGTAAGGGTAGGTTGAGATGGTTTGGAATGGCATTGTGAATGGTGATCCTAGACCTGCACAAACACAAAGAATAAACACACAATTAGTTCAATATGCAAGTTAGAAACAACATTCCCCATGAAATTAATTTGAAACATGAAAACAAGAAATACTATGAAGAGCACAATGAAAAGAAGCTATTAAATCCTATTTAAATGATCAAACTCTCAATCCCACGGGGGAATTGGTGTCATTTTGATATGGAAAATGACCCTTTTCCCAATTCCTTGCAAGATTGATGATCAATGGTGAAGATTTGATGCTCCTTGGTGAAATTTCTCCATAACCTAGCTATGATAATATGAAAAATAAATGAAAATGGATAAAGATGGATGGAGATTGCTCAAAACTTGAAGATGATAATGTTGCATGAAGTTGTGGATCAAATACCTAAGATTGTGGATGAAATTGTGGATTCAAAATCCAAATGAGAGCCTTCTATTTATAGAAGAGAATGATGGAGAAAGAGGCAAAAGGGATGAATGTGGGACAAAACACGAGCCAATGGCAAGGTGCCACTTGTCAACATTCTAGTGGAGGAGGAATGAGCACATTTTGATGAATGTGCAAATAAATGCAATTAGGTGGAAATTTGAAATTGATGAAATGACAAGTTGGAGGGAGAAAGAAATGGAGTTAATGCCAATTGGCTCAAGGCAAAGGACATGTAAGAGGCCTTTAATGCCATGTTGGATGTACACACCCTTTTGGAGAGATTTTTGAATTTGAAGAATATTCCCTCCTTGATGCCATGTTGAGAGAAAATAGGAGATTTAATAAATCAAATAAAATGATTTATTTGTGCAAGTTGGAAAAGCTAGAGGATTTGAGGGATTAAGATCAGGATTAATCAGGATTTGATTAATTTAAAAGGAGATTAGCTGATGTGACAATTTGATTTAGATTTTTGGATTGATTTAAATCAAAGTTGAGAGGAATATGAATTTAGACTTAATTAAATAAAGTTTAGTTTATTTAATTAAAGAGAATGATGTTTTTGAAAAGATAAGCAACATTTACAGGGTGTTGTACCCTTCACACAGAGCCCAAAGGGCCAAAGGAAAACATAGTTCAAACAGAACTTGAACTATAGGAATAAACAGAAACAGCTGACCAACAACTGTAGAAACACAAATAAATTTAAAAGCAACCCTAGAAATAGAGGAGTCAAGGCTGACTCCACGAACCCGAGGCTGAGAAGCAGCAATAGATTTGGGGAGTCCCTTCTTCTCTCGTAGAACAATCGACTAGGGAGGCTCGGAATCGGGAATCAACGAGAAAGATGAGAGGAGCGGATCCACCCCAGCCACCATGGGAGAGGAGCCACTAGGCAGCGAGGGAGTCGACAGCGAAGCAATAGAGATCGAATCAACCAAAGGAACAATAAAGACATTCATAGGTTTAGATAGAACAGCGACAGCAGAAGGTTCTGATGGCACACAGATAGTAGAGGGCTGAGGTTCCACAGCAATGCGCCGACTTGGTAGGATAACTGGGGTAGGATGGATAACTAGGGTAGGCTCAGAAGGATCACCCTCCTCAAAGGAAATATCTGAAGGGGGTGAACCAACAGTAAGATGATCCATGAGAGCATTCTTCAACCAAGTAGTAGCACTCTTGCGGTGAGTAAGAGGGCAACCAGAAGCCAAGTGACCAACAGAGAAACACCTCCTGCAACGAAAAGGGAGCCCCTCATAGTCCAGGAGTTGCTTCCAAGGAAGGTTTGCCACCATCAATACCATATCACCATGGAGAGGTTTAGAGATATCCAAATCTACCAAAATTCGGGCCACCGTAGTATGCCCAAGATCCCTAGATGTAGAATCCACCTCCAAAAAGTTTCCAATGGAATTGCCAATAGCTTCAAAGCAAGAATCCTCCCAAAATTGGAGAGGGAGGTTGGGCAGACAAACCCAAATAGGTCTGGTATTCAGAGGCTCCGTAAGAGGATTGAAAGAGTGAGTCCACGGTTGGATAAACAGTTAACGAACACCCCACATCCACACACGATCCAACACTCTATCACGATCCATAGGGGTAGAGAAGGTTGCAAAGAAAAAACCTCTGGCACTAGGATAGAGGTCAATTTGACCAAAAACCAAAGGTTTCCAAGAACCAGTCACCCACTCATGGAGATCAGGCAAGGATGGCCACAAACTGTTAAACCTACAAACCACCCCCTGACGCACATAGAAGGCTTCATTCTTAGCTACCTCAAGCCCACATACCACTACAGGGGAGTCCCAGGCACAAGGCAAAGGATGAACCCTAGCAAGAGCCGAAGCAGGCACAGACGAATAGATCTTAGAAACTGCATCAAAGAAATATTTCCACTTACCACTAGAAACCCCAGCAGAGGAATAGACGGTGGCACCTCAGGGAGGATAGAAGCAGAAGGAAAAATGCCCAGCCCCAATGCAGAGGGGGGGCTCAGCCACCAGAGACACCTTCGCACCACACACCCTAGACAGTGGGAAACCCGGCCCCTGCACAACAACAGCCCCACCGCAACCACCACCAGGGCAGGTCGCACCCACACGGAGCAAAGCAGGCACCACATCATCCACAGCAAATGTAGGAGGTTGTTGATCACTCCCGCCCAAAGACTCCTCGTACACAGGAGACTGTTGAATTTTTTCGCCAAAGACATTTTGAATTCGCTCGCCCAGAGACATGATGTTAGTTTTGAATCAAATAAAGATAAATTTATTTAATTTAAATGAGATGATTTTAGAGATTAATTAAATAAAATGAATTATTTAATTAAAAGAGGGACTATCAGATTAACTAAACAAAATGATTTATTTAATTAATAGAAGATGATGACTTAATCAGATAAATTTGATTTATTTAATTAAGAGATGAAATATGATGAATTTAATTAAATAAATATTATTTAATTAAATGGCTAGCAAAGGAGATGATTCAAGATAAATTGGTGTTAGTAAAATCAGGATCAAGTGTATAGGATCAATCTGTATATTTTTCGTGTCTACAGGCATGATCGTGTACTTTGTCATCTTGAAAGGTAGTTCGATTCCACATGAGTTTGTTAAGGGGCCAGGAAAAGGTAGAGATTGCCAAGGTAACTCGGTATGAGGGTCCTGATGGCACTCAAATTTTGCAAATTTGAAGTGCCCTTTTCAAAAATTTGCTTCTACCCTTTTCAAAAATTTGCCTCTACACTTTTAGAAGTGCACTTGATAAATTTTCCTGAGTGACCCACTTGGGAGGGTCAGAATTTGAAGCCTATTGATTTTTGTGCAAAATCCATTTGCGGACAATTGACATATGTAAACATGCATGTCAATTTTTAGCTTCCCACGATGAGTTTTTTCAAGGTTTTGAAAAGAGAAGCTGGAGGGTTTTAGCACTTTTCTGTTGTTTGCAAACTTTCAATTTTGCAAAGTTGCCTCTTGTTTGAGCTTGCATTTTGCAACAAGATGACTATCATGTTAAAAAGAATATTGTTTTGCTTTCTCCCCACTTAAATGAGCTCGTATGTCAGTTTGTAGAGTCTCATGGGCTGATTTTCTATTTTTAACAGATCGAAACCAAATGCAATTTCTTCAGTTTTGCACCTGTGTTTCTAGAAATCTTTCTGAGAGGTCAACTTTGACCCTGAATAAATTTTGATGGGAGATTATTCAAGAAAATTCATTTTGCGCACATGCTTAGGATACCTAGATGATCTACTATGTTCAGTGACAGCTCACCAGGAGTTGATTTTCTATTTTTCAAAATGACAATTGGGTTAGCTTCAATTGGTTCAAAACAGGTTGTTGCAAAAAGTTCAAGTGAGAAACTTTGACAGTTTGTAACTTTCACCTCAGGAGTCCTTTTTTTGATCCATTTGTTGCACTATATTCTTGGGTCAAATGACTACGTGTCTACAAGTTTTCATAGATCCAGGGGGTCATTTGCCTAGTTTTCATAGGCAATTCCAGAGCTCACATGGCCAATTTTCACTATTTTGAAAATATGCCTAAAAACAAATTTTAATGATAACCCAGTTTATCATTCCACTTCAGGAACATCCAGAAGCTAACTTAGATCAGTTCAAGGAATGATTTTGTTTTTAAAACGAAATATTTTTTTAGTCGGGCCCACATGGGGACCCGGCATGCTTTGCACAGTTATGAGAATGCAAGTGTTTGCAATGTTGTAGCTACTTCAAAATAAATTGTTTTGGTGGAATAGACATGGTATAAAATGCTCCAAAGTATGATGACAAAAATAGTGGTCTTCATGTTGCTAATCACACTTTCTAATGGCCCTATATGAGTCACACAATGATGCAAAGAAAAAGTTTTCAACAAGTTTTCAACACTGGATTTGAAAGAGGAAGATGTATCGGAGACCAACATTAAGCATAATGTTTTAAATGAGATTTTGAATGTAAATGATTTTAAGGGTGCACTTGATATAAGATAGAGTGAAAAAGGGTTACATTGACAATAAGTTCACTCAAGTCACTACAGGGTAAAGTCACAACACTTTTTAATCTTACTAGATTGTTTGAGTAGCTATATGAAAGCTCAATTCTCTTAAAATATTAGTGTTGTTCAAAATTTATTGCTCTGATTGGAAGTGTTGGAGAATGGAACCAATAAGCTATCCCCTGGTACATTAGTAAAGAGAACTACTATTTTTGTTTCTTTTGGAATAAATTTCATTTCAATCAAAAGTGGTCAAATAACTTAGACATAAATCCCATTTCTACTTAGAAATGTGTGAGAATATTGATGATTTCCAAGAGGATGTTTCTTGTCAGTGCAATGATCTAATTGCAAATACAAGGGAGATCCTTTTCATGTTGTAGTGTAGGGTATGGACAATCATCAAAGCATTGAAGGTTTATGTTTGTGCTAGGGATGGTGAGGGAAACCCGCACCAGTTAGAGGGAGATATAGCTCAAGTGAATTGCATGGTGAATGGCACAGTAGTTGAAACCTAGCCTCATTTTAATACTTTATGAAAAATTAAATCAAATACAATCAGCATGTATGAAGTGCACAACAACATAGAGGGAATGGTTGCATAGACAAGGCGTGTGGCTTGTTCGATAAAATGCCTCAACAAATGTGGTCTCACAGGGAGCCATGATTGCATTGTATGCGCAAAGAGGATTGTTGAAAGGGCCTTCGAAAATTTCACACAAATGCATTTGGCATTTGTTCTGTTGTATTTTACAAATGTAGTTGCTATGCTTTAAGCATGGTCTATGATGGAGGATTGATGCATAATGGGTGGCTCACCATGATTACAGAATGCCACAAAAAATGTATGTGGCTACATGGAGTGCCCTAATCATGGGCTATGGACAAAACAGATATATTGAAAATGCCTTAGTAACTTTCAAGCAACTGCAATTGGCAGCATTGTGCGGGTGTTTGAAATGAGCTCTGGACATCCAGCAAAGTATGAAGGAGGTGTGTCGATTGGGTGGGGTGCCATTGAATATGATGGACTCTAAGCAACGAACACAAAATTGGTTCGTTGAAAAGGCTTTAGAAACTTTAAAGAAAATGCAATAGAGCAGGGAGCCACCATAGCCATAGGAGTAACAGAGCCAAGTGGACAATTAGGGCAACTGAGGGAGATTGACGACCAAGAATGGATGTATCCCACGTGGAAAAATCTCGCGGACCCCACAAGGAAAGAGTGACACCATCAAAATGGTTGTGAGGTGTGCAAGAGGGCATAAAGGGTGGGCCCTGAGAAAAATAAGAAAATGAAGGCACAGGTAAAGTTAGTTGCCCTAGACATTTTAAATGTCTTTCGTATTAAAGGGAAAAATATTTCAAATGAAATATTTGAAATAAAAAAATTTAAATGTCTCCACCAAGAGAGTAAATAATGAGCCTTCAGGGCAGATATTTTAAAAATGTAAAATGCACGTGAGATGTTCTGTGTTGGAAATAAGATAAAGCAAATATCTTACCTGGCACTGGGAGAAAGTGAATAAAATATTCACTTTAATTTTTATTTGCTGAGGGAAAATATTATTAATGCTAGAGTGAAACTTATGACTATGAGTAAAATGTGTTACTCAGTGATTTAAAGCTTTTTTCAGAAAAGAAAATATTTAAAGTGCCAAATAAAGTGAATGCATTATTCATGGGCAAAATTGGCAATGAAGAGTAAATGTGAAATTTTCATGGGCACAAACTGTTTTTCACACAGATCGGTGAATGATGGAGATTCTCCACATGGGGAAATTTTCTATTGTAGATAGGCAAGGGCAGATTGGGCAAAGTTTGTTGGATGAGAGAGGAGAGATTCTTTTCATTTTTGTAGGTTAACGGAGGATGAAGCTGCCAGTTGTCAACTGTGGATGCATTTTAGGGCTGCTCTTAGTTTCTTTTTTTTCCTATATCTTTTCTTCTTCTCTCAATCGTAAGAGATTTTGAGTTTTTGTGGTGGGCTGGGTAGATAGAGAATTGTAAATTCTAAGTCATTTCTTGAGTCTGTAAGCTATAATTTTCTAATTTCATGAGCAAATACAGCCAGTTTATGCAAATAAAATCATGAAGTTGTTTGCACATTCATGAATATCTTCAGATTGTCTCCATATTTGTACACATTTAGTCATATGAGTTCAATAATACAAAGTATCTTTTATTTTTTCATCTCAAATTTCATGAGATTGTTTTGTCTGTTCATTGTTCTATTTCAAAGAAATGGTTAAAATGCTTTGAGCAGGTGATTGTGATTTTAGGTGTGCAGATGGGATTTGATAAAGAGAATTTTATTGATAATAAGAGAGGGATTGTTGGTGCAAGACACTAACAGTTGATGCAAATCATTAGCAATTTAAATCCACTGGTTGAAGTCTGTTTGCTGATGAATTCATTTTATGTGTTTGACTCCATGGCCCAAAATTGGCACTGATCTTTTATTCAGTTTTATGCATCTCAGAAACAAATTTAAATGCAAAATCATTCTTAATCTTACTATTTGGCTTAGTGTTCTGCTTCCCAATTGCTGAGTGAGTGTTGAGTTACTGAGAATGTATCCAAATTTGAGGTTATTCATGCTTTCCTTAGTTTCTTTATTGGGAATTATCTACTATAAAAAGAAATGTCAGTATATAGTTGATTTTAAGTTTTGGGCATTGTATAGGTTTACCCACCTTGGTCCTATAGAGCCAGAAGTGTAGGAGATGTCAGTCTTTGACTGAATCTTGTCAGTTGGCCACTAGCCTTTGTGGTTCTTGAATATGGAGGTTGGCTACCTCTTAGAGAGTTTCAAAGCCTAGCTGGAAAAAACACCAACAGGTCAATAGTCTAAGAAGATTCACCAGGGTAACTTAAAGTAACTATGTGATGACACTCTTATCCTAATACATGGTATGTGGTCTCTTGTGTAGAGTTATTGTTTGTTATGATGTTGCCTCTGGGAGCTTGTTCGTAATATATGTGGTTTAGATATTGTTATGTCATTATGTTTACATCCACCCATGTGATGTTATGTTTTGTCTTCATGTCTTTTTTTCTGTATGGACATGATATTATCTCCTAGCATGAGGGGTGGACTTTTGAGTACCACATTGTTGGGAGGAATTTTCTCTATTCTCCATTGGGTCCCCTTGCAAGTGATGCAGTATGTGATGATATTGTTCTTGTGACAAGTTCCTGATTTTACATTGTTCGTGGAGTTGGACACTAAGCATGCTCATGAACAAGATTGACAGATGTATTATGACCATCATCTATATTATATACATTCTTGATGATTATGTGAGACATTTTTGTAATATTATTATGATGTAACAAGATTTGTCACAATCTTGCTTGATGTAACTTGTTTATGTAACTTGATTTCTTTATGAGTATATAATTGGATTATTCATCATTTATATGATTTATCCTTATGTTTAATGTCTATGGTTTTGTAATATGATGTTATTACTTGTGTATATTTAAGTAGTGTTATCATGGAACCCTGAGAGCATTTGTATAGATGTTTACTTTGTACTCGTGTTGTAATCGAATGTTTTGAAGAAAAAAAAAAATTGGTTATTTTATTACCTTGTGTTGTTCTTTGGGTTCCATGGTGGAGAGTTACACCCATAATCTTTGCAACACCATTTATAAGATCTCCAAATTGATGGTCAATAGGTTGAAACCCCTTTTTGATAAAATGATTAGTCACTATCAGAAAGGCTTTATACCAGGTCATCAAATTATGGATGTTGTTGTCTCCACACATGAAATATTACATTAAATGGATAGGAGTAACACCACTAGTATGGCCTTCAAGCTTGAAATTTTCAAATCCATGATAATATTTCATAGAAATTCCTCTTTAAAGTTATAACAAAGTTTGGATTCAACAAGTCAATTATAAACCTCACGAAGGAATGTATATCCACAATCAAATATTTGTGTCCTTATTAATGGAGTGCCCCATGGTTTCTTCAATGCTAAAAAGGGGATCAGACAAGTTGACCCTTTATCCCCTTATCTCTTTATAATGTTTGTAGATGTTATGATTAGAATGTTTGTGAACTTCTTCATTAAGGTGTTATTAAAGGAATCAAGCCTGCTACCTCCCTTAACCCCTCTGCAGTTCAATAATTTTTGGATGATACAATTATGTTCAAGAAATTTTTGGTTTTTGAAGCTTACAATGGAATATATGCCTCAATAACTATGTCACCATCTTAGCCAATGCATTAACTACAAGAAAATTAAGATTTACTTCTTTAATAATAAACAAGCACAACAGGAAAAAGTGACTGCTATACTAAGCTATGATAGTGCTCACCTTCTTGTTGTCTATCTGGGACTTCCTTTCTGTCAAAGAGGTTACCCCCTACTTCTGGATTTTTTGGTGGAAAGGATGCAAAAAAACTTGTTGGATGAAAAGGTACACTCTTAAGTTATGTCATAAAATTGGAACTTCTTGTTGCTTCTCTTCAAGATATACCTATTTATTTCCTTTCTTTATTCAAAATTCCTAGATATATTGTTGAAAATTTTGAAAGAATACAAAGGAAATTCCTTTGGTCTGGTACAAAAGAAAAGAAAAATATGGATCTACTCAATTGGGACATGGTTTTCCTTCTTAAAACCTATGGAGGTCTCAAAATCAGGAAAGTACACAATCTACCAATAAAGCTCTATTAGCTAAGATTGGTTGGGACCTACTAAAAAATTAAAAGGATTGTTGTTCTATCATGAAAGAAAAATATTTAAATAACATTCAATTTATTATGAGAACTTCCAATACTAAACACCCTCATGGGTCTTTAATTTGGAACAACTTTCTCAAAACAAAGCAACTGTTGCAAGGAGGTATAAGATGGAAGTTGGGGAATGGATCTAGGATTAAATTTTGTGAAGACTCTTGGATCATGAATCAACCTCTAAATCAAATGGTATTCAAGGACCTTCAAGTACCTAAAATAAATTTATTTGGAAAGAGAGTAGTTAACTATCTCAATGGATAACCTGGATCACATAAAAGGAAATATATTGAGAGTTGTTGTTAGGATAATTAGGAGCTAAGAAAAAAATTTAAAACCCTCCAAAAATATCTCTTTTTAACAAGAATCCCTATGTTTCAAAACAAGGATAGGTTATTTTGTGCTAAACAGAGAAAAGGAAATTTCACTGCCAATTCTTCTTACAATTTATCATCATATTATGATCATTGTGATGGGTTGTGGAAACTAATATGGAATCACTACATAATACCCAAGATCAACTTCTTTTAGTGGACTATTGCTCATATCAAAATCCTAACCCAGGATAACTTAAGGAAGAGAGTCTTCTAGATCCCTAACAAATGTATTTTATGTAAAAAGGATGAAGAGTCAGTGCCCCATTTATTATTACAATGCCCCTTCTCTAAAGAATTTAGTGGTTGTTCCTTGTAGAATCTTGGAGTTTGGTGGGCTATAAATGATAGTATCAAAAGCATGATAGAAATTTTGGTTTGTCCTTACACCCATCCTCTTGTTACAGAAATATGGAGATAGGTTCCCCCTAATATTTATTAGGGCATTTGGAAGGAAAGAAACAAAATAATATTTCGTAATGAAGAAAAGAATGCCAAGGAGGTATTTTGGTATTGCTCTAGGTTTTTAGTTGAGAATGTCTCATTGTATAACTGTAAAATCCCAAAAATACCTCCTATCGAATTTGACTACAATATTTCTTGTAGATGGGGTTTACATTTGAACCTTGACTCCTTCGATGATACTAAAATTTTGGCTAGAAATAATACCAAATGGGAACCACCACCTTTAGGTTGGTCCAAACTCAACTTTGATGTGGTTGTGAAAAGAAAAATAGGGTTAGCTAGTGGTGGTGGTATTATCAAAAATTCTAATGGAAAATTTATTGTTGGAATTGTTGGGGGGCTAGGGGAATAGTCTTCTAATGTGGTTGAAGCAATGACAATGTTAGTGGGAATCAAGATTGTTGTCTCTAGGGATAAATAGACTACAGGTTGAAGGTGATTCAAAAATAGTTATTGATGTAGTAAAAGGTAAAGGGATGGTAGGATGGACTATCTTTGACATAATAAATGATATCGAGAACCTCTTGATGGGATTTGATAGATTCAATACATCTCATATTTACAGAGACGAAAAATCGAGTGGTCAATGCTATGACAAACATGAGAATTTCCCTAGAATCCACTAGATGTTTGAGGGATGGCTTATGTCTCTCAACAAAGATTAGAGTTTTAATTAGGATTGAAGAGCATTATAATAGCATTCAAAATGTGGAGAACCCAAAACAAAATTATAATGGTTGTGGTTACACTCTTATATATTCTTATTTCAAACCCCCTGAGGGGTTGGATTTTTTGGGCTTGGAATAAGAATGGGAGTATGACCAAATGATCCTTGAGGACAACTAATATTCAAGGACAAATTTAAGGACGTCCCCCCTTGGAAAAGGTATAAAATCCTAACAAATCTTGTATTATTCTTAAAATTTAATATTAATTTTATTGGTGAATTTTTTTCTTTTTGGGGAAAAAGATATAAATTCAATTGACGAATATTTTGTAATCACTAGAAGTTTGTAGAAAATATTAGCGAGTTATAATTTTATTGAAACAAATAAAATATTTTATTGGTGATTAAAACCTATTTTCAAACCAATAAAATATTTTCATTGACAAATTAAACCTATTTTCAAACCAATATAATATTTCCATTAGCAAATTAAACATGTTTTCAAACCAATAAATTATTTTCATTGGCGAATTAAACTTCTACTCAAACCAATAAAATATTGTTATTGGAAAATTAAACCTGTATTCAAACCAATAAGAAATTTTGTTGGCGAATTAAACTTGTATTCAAACCAATGAAATATTTTTGTGGTGAATTAAACTGGTATACCAATAAAAATCTTAGCGTGATTGGCAAAAATATCAAATGCTATATATCATTTTATTCCATGGCGAATTTTCTACACACCCAAATTCTTACATAAAGTCTCTGGAATGAAGACAAATGTCAACATATTTATAAGTTTTGATCAGAAGTGAGAAAAAATTATAGTGACTTGTTAGTGGATATTGACAATGATTAAGGTACAACAAGCCATTTAATTCTCTTTTTCAATGCTTCGAAGTACTCTACTTGAAGCCAGATGTCAATCCAAACAATATTTACAATGGCTCTCCCATGTGCTAACAAAGTGTGAATGCAACAATTGGAAGTTTGGCTCACCTTTCAATTAAATTTAACTATTCTTCTCACAAAATTAAATTTAAAACATGTAAATCGAGGTAAGATAACAAGATGAAGATCCTTGATCAGATTATGCAATATCATTTATATTAAAATTTTTAACTATCAACTCGTTCTTCACCGTAGTGGGATGTAGAACCAAGGTCCAAAATTTTCTATAAATTCAGATGCCATTACTAATGAAGTTCATCATAATATTGATTGAAGATCCAGTTTAAAAATCGTTATGGAATTTGATGCACCATTTTTTCTAACTAGTCCTCGATGACAATTAGCCTTCCTAGGAGCAATTACTAGCCAAATACTTACACAGATTTTTAGGTTACGCAACAGATGGACTATAGTCTTTATCAAGATGGGTTGGGCTTCAAATTTGTAGAAGTTGCAGATAGATATCGGGTGAACACTGATATTTATTCATGGTTCATGGCTTCTTTACTAGACATTGGAGTTTGGTAGCTTGATGTGTTGTTCCTGGTGAGTCTGATGGTTCAACGTGATTATCTAGGAGGCATAGGGGATGTTTTGGTTGTTGCACATATTGGAGTGGGAATCCCTACACCAAGGGATATTCCATGCTTCTTAAATGAATTAATCGTTATAATCTGGCATCCTTTTGTGTCAAATTTTCACAATGTCACTTTAGTGGGACATCGTCAGCTAGTCAATATGGGATATAATTTTTTGAGGAATGAAGTCTTATCATAATTTTGATAAATATATGTGAAGAAATTTTTCATAATTTTGATAAATGTATGTGAATATTGCATTCTTCCACTAGCGGGATTATATTACTCAATTACCTTCTTATGTACACTTTGCAAGAACCTTTTATATGTGATACATTATCAAAGATATAAATGTCAACATGTATACTTATGTTATTTCTATTAATATTAGTTTTATATTATTACATCTTTATTCTATGATATTTTAATGTAACAATTCAATAATTCTCTTATGTTATTAGAATTAAACTTGTATGTGAATAAAAATTAGTGTGGGTGGAAAAAATATTAAATACTATACTTGAGATGAATTTTCCACACAAGCAAATCCCTACATAAAGTCTTTGGAATGGACACAAGTGTCAACATATTTATAAGTTCTGATAAGAAGCGATTGTAATTAATTGTGACTTGTTAGTGGATATTGATAATGCTTAAGGTACAACATGCCATTTAATTTGTATGTGTTACTACCAAGCATTGGTGTCTTCGTTCTTTAATTTTTCAACTATATATTTCATGGTTGGCCCTTCATTTTTCCTGCTTATGTTCTCGTTCTTTTTGCCTACTTTTATTCTTTTTGTTTGTTTCAAAGATTCTATTATTTTTGTCTGCTTCAGAGCTTCTATTCTTTTGGCTTGAAATTGGGTCCCAATTTAAAAAAATTATCCCTTTGTCGCCACTAAGAAGTGAAGACAATTTACCTTTCTCAAGGGAGAAGCTACATCATGTTTTCTTATATTAATGTGATCAAGTGGAGTCAGCTATTACAACAATGGTTGGTAGAGATTGACTTCATAATAATCCTTTGACTCACACATTTGAGGTTGCTTCTTTATTTGTTTAAAATCTAATGGATATTCTTTCATGTATAGAACTGGTTAAGTTCCTTATTGGGAGTTATCTATAGCCTTTTGTCTTCTCATTTTTTTCTCTTTTTGAAGCTTTAGAAAGATACAATCTTAGCTTTGGTTTATCCATAGTGGGACCAAGTGGATTTATTGATAGGGACAAGCTACTAAATGGTGACAGTAGTGTCTCAATTCTATATGTGATGTTCAATGGACTTGTTGGTGGTAACCTTTCTGATTTTAGTAGAGAATTGAATAATTTGTGTTCTTCTATCGGTGAATCATTATATTTTGAGTCATATAATATTTTTAATTCTATTTATTTTCTCATAAAGCATGTTGAAGAGGACCCACATGCATGTCCTCTCTTTTCACCACCTTTTAATCTTACACGCTTAAGTGAGAGATGAATAGATTAATCTTTTGTACCGATGTAATATTTTTCTTAACTGCTTTAATTTCAATATAAAGTTTATTGTGTATTAAATTATTAATCATCTATAACAACATTATATCATGCTATGGAGGTCATGGTCAATGTTTCTATAAACATGATTTTTTTTGGATTAATATAATAAATGCAAGCTTGGGTTGCTCTTGCCAATCAAAAAATATATATACTCAAAAATTAAAATTAATGTATAAAAATAATTCACCGGTTGATGAACGTTTGATGAATTGATGGACTTTTTTGATTCGTTCCCATTTTCTTAAGTTGTAATAGAAAGTCAAAATTAATGTACACAATTTTTTCATCGTTTGATGGACGACTTTAGTTGCATTCTAGAATGAAATGTGTGAAGTGATAGACTTGTGATATCGAACCTCTAAAATCACTCTAGAGTTGTTACATTTACAAATATCAATGTTTGAACTTTTATTCACATGTGTTATTAAAGATTTGTAAATAGATTTCATGTGCTCACTTTAAAATACTTTTTTGCATGTGCAGAAAATAAATCACTTAAGTGAACCCATGCTTAATATGGTTCCCCCTGCTTAGCAAACCTTTTTTTCTAATCCACAAGGTAAAATTCACTAAGGAAGAGGGAAGCCGCAAAAATGGTAAAAAGTATGACACATGTTTTCTTTTTATTGATTTCTACAATTCCACGGGATTATTGGTCATTGAAGAAAATTTGGTTGTAGAACCGTGAATTAACGCCATATATACTTTCATGATGTTCTTAGTTTAATGTGTTAGTGGAAAATCTTTAAAAGATAAGAAATAATTTCCTCTTTTGATTTGAAGCAAGCGAAATGTATTGATTTGATAGCTTGATATTGAAAATTGCACGACATACTATACATGATGTTTTCATGAATCCAGTTATCAATCAAAATAAGATTTCTAATGTATTTCATAATTTTTGAGTGCTTACTACTTGTCAACTTGAGGTATAGTCTACATGTAGCCAGGCATCAATGAAGATAACATTATAAGTGGATCTCACATGAGTAAAGTTGGTTACTTGGTTAGTGCAAAAAATAAATTATACCTCACACGACTCACAAGTAAATCTCATAGCCAATAAATAGGGATGGTGAGCTCAAATGAAATCATTCTTAAAAGTCCATAAAATGGATTTACTTTTGAGTGCAATGTTCTAAATTTGGATAAGTGTTTTTATTTTACAAGTTTAATAAGTAATAAGATGATGTGGTATTATTGGGGATACTCTAAATTCTCCTACCTCTAGTTATGTAGTTACAAAGTAAAAGGAAGACCAATTTCCTTCAAGATCAAAATGGGTGAAATTGGAAAGAATTTGATCTAGTTCACCTATCCCTGAGCCAAGTTTTGAACCAGGAAGAGAAGCTCTGATGGAGATAAGTGATTTCGTAGAGAGTGTGGCCACATAAGTATTTTAATCTTGTTCATATTGAAATCCATTGATTTTTCATACTCCATTTTGACAGAGGCCCTCAAGGAGGAATTATGGACTCTCAAATTCATTATGTGATATCTTGGTGCCTTGGAGCTTCCCGAAGAGGGTAGAAAAAAATTACTACCCCTTCTCTTGTGTATAATTCTAATTGGTAACCGGGATAGGTACATTTTCTATTTTACTGCTCCCCTTTTCCTAGCATGGTAGGCAAGGCCTATGGATTTTCAATGTCATTTTTGGTTGTTCTGGTGGGCCAGATTGAGTAGATTATGCAATAGCTTTTGTATCAAATTTTTTAACTATCGGATCATGCTTCACCATAGTGGAATGAAAAACCAAGGTCCAAAATTTTCTATAAATGTAGAACCATAGTGGTGGCTTGGAGCCATCATGTGAAATCTCAAGATCCCAAGCATGATCAACAAGCCCCGTGGTTTGAGAATATGATATGCATCCCATAACACCACTACCAACTTGGAATCAATTGTATCTGATGTAAAGTGACATGTGTCATTTATACAAGAGCTTGCATGCTCTACTTATCTTTAAAAATCTATGTAACATTGTAATTCAATTATAATAAAATAAATGGTTGTGTTATTCATCATTATTCATTTATAGTAAAGAATTAAATTGTGTGTTCAGTCTCTATTCAAATTACAAGTAATTAGAATTAATGTTACTAGCACTTGTACCTAAAGAAGGTTCAAGGATTGCGCTGATAGAAAACTATATGTATGTTAATATGTTATAGAGTATGTGTTTGTGCATGGATATGCTGCAAGTTGAAAGTTCTAGTTGCATATGGTTGGATTAGACAATTACTAATAAGTTTTAAATAAAGAAATAAAATAAAATTAGATAAATCTAGATTTTTTCCTTAAAGAAATTAAGTATTATCTAATTATGAAATATTGCATGCAAATTTAAAACATAAAGTAATACAAATAAAAATAGTTGCCATCAATTTGACAAAAAACACTAAAAATGGAAATAGAATGTTCCCATCCAATTGTCAAATCAATATTTATTTGGATTTTATGTGATAAGTGATATTTGGAGGCTTTTACCTGATATTTTGGAGGCTTTTACCATTAAATGGAAACTGGTTTACCATTAAACAACACTCTTGCTAGGGTTTGCTAAAATGTTATCACTCTTGCTAGGGTCTACTAAAATATTGCTTTATATGTGAATTTAGGTTCCAAAACCCTAAAAAACCCTACCTAGGTAGCTCTATCCTGTACACTTTATTTTTAATTCATTGTTGACCCGCTCCCTTGATTCTTGATGTCATTAGTCATTTTATTAAGTCCTTTGCAACGTTAAGTTACCGACCCCTTTATCCTCTCCTAGTGCTTACTTCAGAAGATTTTGCATGTGCTTAATTAAATGGCTTAAGCAATCTCACACTTAATATATGATTCCCATAATTTATCATGTATTTTCGCTAATCTCTACGAAGTATGTTATTAAGGAATGGAACACCTACAAAACTATAGAAGGGTTGACACTTGACTCCTTTTTAGTGGTTTCCTTTCGGCATGATTCTATGAGTTCGCGAATAGTTTTATAAAGGTTAAGTTAATTGACGTGAAACCGCAGAAAGGGGATAAGTGTCAATATCATCCTTTTTAAAGGGATTTCACAGGTCCATGGGATGATTCAAGAAGATCTATATGTGACTTGCAGAACCATAGAATAAGGACACGTGGACTCATCTCAATGTCTCCAATGGGTTTTCTCTCAAAGGCTAGGATTGTGAGCAATGGAATGACAACACATGGCACAATCTCATGAGGATTTTGTATCCTAACGCACTTTAAAGTTTAAAACAACTTTAAAATACATGTTTATATCATAAGTTACTTGACTTTTCAATGAACGTTTGATGGATGGTTGTAGTTGAATTCTGGAATAAAATACACAGAGTGTTAGGATTCCGAACTCAAACCTCTGAAATCACTCTATAACCATTAGATTTACAAAGATCAACAATTGAGAATTTATTTTAGCTGGAGCATTTGAATGATGTTTCCTCTCATCGAAAAAATGTAGGACAATTGTTGAATTTAATTCTAAGTGTCTGTATAGAATTTTAATATACTAATTATGTAGTTTGGAGGTAACATGTTTCATTCACTCTAATATTCGAGATAAAGAAAAAAATAAGTGAAATTTCTACTACTAATCATTTTTTTTAAGTGAGAGGGTCAACACACAGGGATATTTCTCATTGTAGTGCACCAAGGAGATTCTAGGCTCCAACACAGCTAGTCCACACCTATCAATGTCTTTGTATTCATCTTTTCAAGAATCAAAATCCGAGTAAGTGAAAGACAAAAACCCTACGTTTTATTGTTTCTTAATTTTTTAATCTTTAGGGTTTAGGGTTGATAACTTGAGAGTTCACATTGTACAAACATGTCTACCACCACTACTAAACCAGTTGTTGGGAAAGGCAAAGCAATCAAATACAAAAATAGACTATGTTGGAGTGCTTAAAATCCCAGGTTTCACAAATGAATACCATGATTTTCATGATCTTGAAATCTATGGTAGGCTTACCTAAGAACTTAGATTTTTCATGTGAGAATAAGGTTGCAAATAAAATGCAAAATAGTAAAACAATGCTAATTAATAGTATCATGTAACCGTGGGTAATTGGATTGGGTCACATGATGTTGCACGAGGTTTTCCCTTGCTTGAAATTTATGGATCCCAAGAACATAAGCCAATTAGTGCATAAGATACTCAATCAAGGAGGAAGCAAAAAGTATGGGAGAAAGACAAATAAATGAAAAAAAGAGGAAGAGGCAAAAGAACAAGGCCTATCAAATATTAAGGAGCATTTTCTGAGATATAAGGACTCCCCTCCCTTAGAGAGTCATGAAGATAAACATGTGGAATGTTAGGGGCTTAAATACCCCTAACAGATGGAACTTCTTCAAGCACCATATCAAAATTATGAAGGCTAATATTCTTTGATGCAAGAAACAAAATTGAATGGAAAAAATGTTGCTCTTCGTACACCATTGCAGAAACTGGCAGGAAAAGTGGTCGAAAGCCATTGAAAGCTTAGGAGGACTAATCATTCTATGTAATACAAGGAAGGTGGTGATCAAGGATTGTGTTACAATGCCTAATTGGATTACATGTAAGGTATGGGATAATTCTTCTAATTTACACTTTTTTATTTAATATTTATGGCCAAACCAGAATAGTGGACAAATAAATCATGTGGGAGACAATTACAAGTAAAATGTGTCAAGATATGGACAAAAAATAATATTGAGGGGAGATTTTAATGCCATATTACATTCAAGGGAGAAAGCTAGTGGATTTTCCATTGAAATAAGAAGAATGAGGGATTTTTTTTTTAAATTGCAAGAAATGTTTTAATCGATGCAGTTACCAAGCATGGTTGACACACTTGGACTAATAGACACTTGGGATTTGAAAATATCGCTGAGTGCCTAGACCAAAAATTTTATTTGCAAATTGGCTAAATTATTCTAAGCTATGGGAGGCCTTTATTCTGTCATATTCTGGCTTAGATCACTATTCAATTTTGCTAGACATCCAAATTGATAAACATGTTGCTCGATGCAGTTTTAAGTTCAAAAAAATGTGGTTATAAAATGAGGAGTTGATACCATCAATAGAGGAATGGTGGCGATTGACTATGATAGGAAATGTCACGAATTTTTTTCCAATTCATGGAAAACTAAGCACAATTAAAGAAAAGCTAAAATTTTGGAAAAAATCATCTTTAGGAATATCTTTAAAGAAAAAATGAGATTAGAGAATGAGATGGAAAACCTAAATCAGAAGGTAATCTCGTAGGGGATAACGAATGTGGAATTTTGGGGGTGAAAAGGACTATTGCCTGAGAATGCTAAAATCCCCACTAGGGAAGAGATATTCTAGAAGATCAAATCAAGGGAGATGTGGTTGATGGAGGGGGACATGAACACAAGTTATTTTCATAATACAACAAAAGAAAAATAAATTAGGAACCGAATCAAAGGAATAAGAAATAGAAATGGGATTATATTGGAAGTTGAAAAATACATATAGGATGAAGGAATACAATTCTTTAAACATTTATTGGCACCTAAGGATGAGGAAATTCCAATAAACATGGTTGAAATACTAAGGGTAATTTTGAAGATAATCACACCAGAGGAAAATCAAATGTTGATGGTGCTCTTCATAAAAGATGAGGTAAGAAAGGCCACATTCAAAGTACATCCAAGTAAATCACCTAGACCAAATGGTTTCCCAAATAGAAATGTTGGGAATTCATAGGTGATGAAGTATGGGAAATCATGGAGGATTGTAGGAAGAAGTGAAGATTTGTGAAGAAACTAAACAATGCACTAATAGATTTAATACCAAAGGAGGAGGAAACCACTTCTTTTATAGACTTTAGGCAGATATCCCTATGCTACACAATATACAAGATAATATCAAAATCAATGGAAAACATATATTGAAGTTGATCATGTGCTTGGAATTATATCCCCTGAGCAAAGTATTTTCACCCTCAAATGGGAAATAATGGAAGGTATAACAATAGAAAATGAAGCAACCCACTCAGTTGAATCAACAAGGCATATAAATCAATGATACTCAAATTAGACATAAGTAAGGCCTATGATAGGGTCAATTGGCACTTTTTAATGAATATTCTAGAACCATTTGTCTTTGGGGTTGTAGTTAGAATGGATCTATAGATGCATATCAATAGTAATATACTTGGTGTTGATGAACAACACTCCATGCAGTTTCTTCGATGTTGTGAGAGGATTGCGACATGGAAATCTCCTCTCCCCCTTTATATTTGTAATAATGGTGTAAGCATTAAGTAGGATGGTGAAAAGGAAAAAAAAAAGAAATTGGTTCTTGGCAGGGTGTGAAAGTTGCAAATAATTTGGAAAACCTCACACATTGGCAATTTGTGAATGACACAATGCTATATGGTAAAGCCAACATAAATGAAGAAAAATAAATCAATAATGTATTAGATCTATATTCAATAATTTCTTGACAAAGGATCAATCAAGAAAAATCTATGATCCTTTTCTTCAACACACATAGGTAAACACAAAAATAATTGCTCAACATTTCAACTTCAATATTGGAGAGATATTGAATAAATATCTCATGTTCCAATTTTCAAAGGTACCACAAAAATGAAACATTGAAAACATACCATAGAGGTATGTTAGAATAAGGCACAACGTTGGAAAGGGAAATGGCTCACTCTTACAAGAAGAATAATAATGATAAAATTGGTGCTAGCAGCAATACCAATATATATGATGGCATATATGTGTTTAACAAAAATGGTAGAGAAAATTCTAAATTACAGTAAAAAAAATTCTTTGGGAAGGCTCGAATGAAACTAGGTGGCTCCCTCTCATCAATTGGGATTTTTTGAGGGAAGTAAGACAATCTATAGCGGTAAAAATTTAAAGGACATTAATGTACAGAATAGGGCATTGGGTTGCAAATTAGTATGGTCCATGTATACCAACCCATAAGCATTATGGGGTAGAGTGATTAGGCACAAATATCTCAATAGCGATAAACCAAACATAATTTTAACTATCGCTAATATTGCACCTAGCTCACATATATGGTAGTTTTTGTGGGACTATAGAACAGGATAACAAAATATATAACATGACACATAAATGATGGAAAATTCATGAAGCTTTGGGGGGACTCATGTAATAGGTATAAGCCCTTGATTGAGGTCGAGAATTTAAATGAATGCATTCAATTCGAGGATGAGCTAGGTGATAAGTATGTAGAAGACTATATTGATCTACAAGAAGATGGGGGAAATTTCTCATTGTTGGACTAATCACCAGCATCTCCCTTCAGCATGGACTAATGCCTCCCATGGATTTGCTTATCTCTAGCATTTGTATCGGGCGTTAGCAAGTCAATCTTTTGGCACAATGACAAATGTGTTCTAAAAAATGGTATCAGATCTAGGTCACAGGTTTGAATCCCCTCAGGTGACGCTAAGGGGGGGTTGTTGGACTAATCACCAATGTCTCCCTTTAGATTCGAGACATGGACTAACCACCTCTCGTGGATCCACTTATCTCTGGCATTTGTATCAGGCATTTATAGGTCGATATATTGGCGCAATGACAAACATGTTCGAATAATCATATGGTGCAAGGAAAAAATTGGAAAGTACTATGTCAAATTAGGATAGCAAATTCAATGAGAAAATCAACAAAACAAGGAATGGCCTACAAACCTATGTTGGAATAAATCTTTTCTCCTCAAGGTTGGGGCTTTCACATTGAATGTATTGCATAAACACATTTTGACGGGTGATAAATTACATTTGGTTGGGGTTTTTGGGCCTAATTGGTGCCCAATGTGCAACAAAAGTGATGAAATAGTAAATCACATGTTGTTAAATTGTGAAGTGGCATCCAAATATTGGGATTGGCTTTTGAGAAATTGAATTGGTAATGCGTGAAATAAAATGATTTATACACTCTCCTCCAAAGTTGGCCAAAATTATATCCCAACACATTCTTCCATGACATATGGACTGTTTTCCCTTCTCTATTAATATGGAAAATAGGGAAAGAGAGGAATAGATAGATCTTCAAGGGCAAGGAGAAAAACATCGAACAACTTTTAAAAAATATTGAAGATGGTATAACAAAAGTTCTAAATACACGAGATTCATTGAATATGCGGCATGTTTTCACAAATTGGGATGACACACTAATGAAGAGGTGGTGTAGACTCAAATTGCCAAAGAATTAATCTAACTTTGGGTTTTCCTCCCAAGAAAAGCGAAAGCAAAAAAAATGGGAAAACCCATCAAGCGAGAGATTAAAGTTGAATTTTGATGGAGTTGTGAGAGGAAATCCTGGAAGGTCAGGCACGAGATGTATAATTAGGGACCAGAATGGGAGGATTATATGGGATTTATCCAAAAAAAATGAAATATGTTGCAATGAAGTGAAACTAGCAACTATTAAACCAAGCTTAGAAATTTGCATTTCTAAAGGTATAAAATGCATAAATATAAAGGGGGGGTCTCTAATAGGTATCAAAGACATTAAATCAAAATAAATTAGCAATTGGCATCTTCAAGGGTGGATTGAAAGAATATGGCAAAAATTAGCAAAATTGGAGGACTTCTCAATTAATCATGCATACAAAGAAGCAAATAAGGTAGTTTACTACTTCAAAAATGTTAGGATAAATGGTACAAAGGATGTTGTAATATCTGATGATGGTTTTGCTTGGATTGGATTGATAGAGATTGTGAATGATGACTACATCAACACTTCTAAGATGGTAGAATAAGTTCAAAAAATAGGAATGTGTGGTAATCCCAATAAAGCAAGCTATTGTCTGATGGCATGCAAATGGAGAATATATGGATTCACATAGGCAAACCATCCAACAAAATCGATACATATCCAATGCTCTGAGAATGTCTCGAGATGGGATTTTATGTAGGGATACTCAGGATTTCACTGTTGGATTGCCAAACTTAATGAGATGCAAGTGACTACACATAGAGCAATTAACTTAATGAGTTGCCTGTGAATGCATGAATGAATTGACAAAGAGACAAATTTGAAGGATTTTTCAGGTGAGGGATGCATAAATAGTGATCTGATATTGTCAGTGTAGTTATTGAGAGCAATAGAGCTAGTTGAAGGAGTATACACGATATATTGAGAACCATGGCTCAATGAGGTCTAGACCTCAATATTGTAATGAATTTCTATTATAAATAAAGGGAACTACCGCCTCTGGTAGTACTAATTGATAAAAAAAATAGTCTCAAAATATCTTAAAATAACTCCAAGTTGATATTCATGGTATTTTTTAGATAGAAATATTTAAGACATCTATGCTCAGTTATATAATAAAAAAAAAAAAATTCAAATAAATATATTTATATAATTTTAATTTATAATGTTTAAAAAACATTATAGAAAAAAAGATATTTGAATTTTTTAATGAATATATTTTTAAAAATATAAATAAACAAATAAATTAAGATTAAAAGGGGTCCATTCAACTAGGCGAGTTTGACCCAACCAACTGGTGGTGTGGGGAGGTAGTTCTCCAACCCCCATGCAAGAGGAGTTTGAGGATCCATCCCCCACAATGGGTCACTGGAGGCTGTTGTTGGCACTACTAAAAAAAAATTATCTTTGTTTATTTTTGTTATTATCAAACATAAAAAATACAAAAGCTTCATTTTGGTGTCTTTTTTAAAAAAATCTATAAGAAATAAATAATCAATTAAAATTAGATATTAAAAAAGAATATGCAATATATAAAAATATATTTTATAGTATTTATATATATACTAACATAGATATCTTAAATAGTCTACATAAAAAATACCAAGAAATCAATTTGGAGCTATTTTATTTACTTCAAAATTATTTTAAGATATTTTAGAACTATTTTATTTAATTAAAATTTATTTAAAAATAAAGAGTTTTTGTTAATACTCATTAGCCTCAATCTTTTACTATCATTGCTAATGTCTTTAATGTCTTTAGATATTAATGATAAATATAATATATATTAAGATGAGTATTTACAAATTATCAAATAGATTTTTTATATTAATGATATTAAAGAAAAATATAAATTGATTAAAAAATTACTTTAAAATGATAAAAAAAATATTATTTCAAAATTAAAATAAAAGAAATTATTTGTACCTTCCTTCAAATTTTCCTACTCCTCTCTATTTCCCCTTACATCTCCCTCCACTTGGCTCTTGAGATGTATGAGGAATTGTTAGGGGGAGGGGATCTTTTTAAAGTTAATATTGGGGGTTTTAGTGTTGCTCTAATATTTTTTAGAATTTCATAATAATAATTAGGAGTAATTAATCCATTTTTGATGGATAGGGAAAGAGAAGTTTTAGTAAATTATAAATTAATGTTGTGGTGATTAATATTTTAGATAGTATTTTAATCATCATTTTATTTAATTATTTAAATATGTTGTATTCTTTTAGTTTAGATTAGAGGTAAAAAATGAGTTTTGAAGGGGTCTAGAATCTTTTACAAAAAGGCAGTTGAAACAGAAGAGAACTACAACAAGAACAAATCAGCGCAAACATAGCACATCATCAACAAAAAGTCATTAAAAAAGAAAGAGCACAAGCAGCAACATTACATATTCTTCATAATATCTACAGCTTCCACATCACACGCTGCATCTTTCAGATCCTCGTCCACGGCATCAGACGAGTCTTTAGCAGGATGCCTAGCCTAAGCTTTAGTCTTGTTACGGGTCCTAGCCCCAGGCCCACCCAAATTTACCTCAATCATCAAAACATAATTCTTCTCATCACCCTTCTCAGTAGACACATCACCCACCAGCAGCTTACCAGCAGCACCTATATCAGCAGAATGAGTAACCTCCTTGCATTTTTTGACACTATCAACAAGGGAGGTAATACCAATGGACTCCAAATTAACCCCAGACTTAGTCCCCTCTCCACCCTTATCCATGTTGGCATAAATCCTCTCTAGTTGGTTTTCAAGTGTGAGAACTCTCCCTTCCAGATTTTGCTTGATATTGAGCGGTTCCTCCGCAACAATTTTTAGAGAATTCATCAGATCATCAATTTGGTCCTAAACTAGGGATTCATCGACTTTACTCACCATACCACAAACTTTCACATTGGTCATATTGAGTTCATGGAACATTCATTTAAAAATCTATAAAAAATAATGGAGCCCTCTCTAGCAATTCCCAAAACATCAACAATATTATCCTTAGCAAATTTGAAAATTTACATATCCTTCTCATCATCTTCATGAGAGGAGCTTACCTTTTCCTGACTAGCAGCAACAACCTTCCCCTTCTCAATAGCAACCGATGTTTTGATTTTTCGAATGGATTCCACAATCTCTGCAGCAACCGCTTTTCTTTTTTTCTGCCTATCCAGGAACCCACTAGGAGAATCGTCAGCACCCTGCCCCACCTCGGCCACAACCTTCAAATCCGGAGTCCCCGTCATAGAATCCACAACACCTTGTCCGCCTACCATTTTAAGTGGGGAATTGATCCCCAACAATTTACTCGCAGACCTAACAACCATCTTCTTATTACTTCCCAAATCCAGGTCCTTATTATGTTTCAACCCCAAAATAGGGGGAGGCGAAGAGACCTCACAGCCACATCCTTTTTCTCCTTCATGCATCTACTCAGCATTTCATCAGCTGGCTCCTCACTGCAAGTATTATAACCCTTATTAGGGCTCGACTCATCTTTTTTAGACTTCCCAACAACAAGGGGTAGAGTATCCACTTCCATGGTAGCAAGAGAGTCTAGAACATAGTCAACATCCTCCTCAAAAGCCAACTCCTTTTCCAGGATGAGCTTCCTCTTCTTCCTTTTTTACTAGCCATTTCCTCCTCAGAGACCGTCTCATAACCTTCCTTCGGCTTCTGTTGCAAACCCTTAGGGATAGCAAGCGGCTTAACCACTTCAAAGGCTTTAGCATAATCAGCAATTAAAGGGTAAACCCCACATGTAATACAAGATTCCTTGGGTTTTTCTTATGATCCATGAGACCAACATCCAAAGAATCCAAAAGATAATAGGGAAAATAAATCCTTTCCTTATGGTGGAAGTGATTAAGCAGAACAAAATGGTAAGCATTTACCGTAGAGAAGTGCCCTTCAAGGGAAATGAAGCACATGAGCTCCTCGGCCACATCCCCCCATAGCGCCTTAAAATATTCTCTGGTAACCACCACTCCTCACCATTTGCAGGTCTTTAGCTTCATCATCTTTGAAGAAGATTTGCATGGCGGTTTGCGAATCCTTTTTATCTCTGAAAAAATTATTTCCCTCTGTCGACAACCCCGTGATGTTGGCTATGAAATCTTTGTTCACACCAAACTCTGTTCCACCCAACTTCAGAACTCTATTGTTCCAACCTTTAGTGAACATAGTAGTGGTCTAAGGATTGTTACCATGTAGCCTCTCCAGGTACGGAGTAAGCCCGCCTTTCTCCAAGATCCTCCAAACCTCTAGCTTCTTCTTGACAGCATCACATGAGAAAGGTTCAACGCAGCTCCTATCTCCTCCCATGGCTTCAGGAATTGCAGAGTCTAAGATTTTGAGAAATTTGAAAGCAATGAGAAAAAAACTTGAGAAAGTTATGCAAAGAGTGCCCACAAAACGTGTGACAACGGAATAATTACAGGAGTGATAAATGATCCTAGTGTATTGCATTCTTTTAGTTAATATAGTTAGAGAAAATTAATTAAATAATTAATTCAAGAAATATTATAACATATTAAATTAAATTCAAAAATCAATTTTTTAATTCAATTTAATTCTAAATTAATTATAAGAAAGATTCAAATGTCATTTTTTAAATGATGAATTTGTATTTTTCATCTTAATTAAAGTTTATGTTTTCTTAAAAATTATAGATTTTTGAATTAGTTAAGTTTTAATTACAAATCCTATAGTTTTAAATTTGAAAATACATTGTAAGTCTTGATTATTCTCCTAGTCACATTTATTTCTAATCATCACTTGATTAATTAGTTAAATATTTCCCTCTTTTAAATATATTACTAGCTTAGTTAGAGTTACATTTTAGTTGTAGTTGTAATTTTTTAAGTCGTGCTTTGGAGGTACGATCATTTTACTATTACCTAGAAATCTAAAGGGGGTTTGTACCTTGTGGAGGTTCTCCCTTGAGCGTGTCATGTGGAGACAATGTACTCTAATTAGGTTACCCTCATTTTTGTAGAGTGTGTAGAATGAGTTTTACAACACTCACTATTTTCCTCCGCCTGCTTTGGTTAATGTGCTCTTCATAATGTTACACGTGCAATGTCAACGAGTGTGCACATTAGTGTATTATATTTTGTGTGATAGAAGCTAGTTAAGTGTTGTTTTAATAATACAATCTTGTTCGTTCAATTTTGTCAAGTCCATGTGTAAATGTGGGTATGACAATAAGCCCACACAAAAAAGCTTATCGATTAATAATATATATAGATTAATTTTTTTAAAGGGGTAAACACTTTTGACCCAGAGCTATGAATTGGTTGTGACCTCATCCCTAATATAAATATTCAACAATAACAATTCAGTGGGATTTGAACCTTGATGACAAGAACAATAACACCATAACTTAACCATCACACTTTCCCACTATTGGTTTAATTTTATATTAATGAATATAAATCTAGAAAATGATTTGATTCTTACATTCACAAAGGAACGTAATTAAATTCATGCAAAGATGTTATAACCAACACTTAAATCTACTAATCAAGTTATATCGATTTTTTGGTGTTTGTTGTTATGTGTGTTTATCATCATTTACTATTCAACCATTTGTTGTTGTGTGTGTTTCTCATCATTTACTATTCAAACATTGATTTGAAAATTATCCTCATCAATGTTGTGTGCCATCATTGTCTACTATTCAACCACTAATTTCAAAAGTGTGTCTTTGATAAAATTAAGTCAACTATTTTATAATTATGAACAAATAGGTGGATTCCTTTATTAAAATTAATTTTAATGAATATGATACTCAACTAACTTAATTTAGAGAGATTTTATGGATCACATAACAAAATCTTGAAATTTTTCATTAATCAAAATATAAACATTTTGTTGATTTTGGTGATCAATAAATAATTGTCCACTATTTTGTTCATAACTTTTGAACTATATTTCAAAATCAAAACTTCTTAAATGCATTGAAAGAAAAATAAATGAAAGTTGAATTGAGTTCATCTTAGAATTTGGTGGACCAATCCCAAGTATCACAAGTTTGATTCCTAGTGCTTCAAATATGATATTCTACTTGAATTTTCTCTATGATGTGTGGATTTGGACCAACAAAGTTTAGATTTATAAAGCCTATTTATCCTAATCTCTGATGTCTAAGACATTTGTAAGAATAATAATGTTTATAAACACCTTAAGATATTTTTTTGGATTGCTAGGGTCAAGTTCTCTCAGATCAGACCCTTGGATGAACCAACTTTACAACTTGGAGTGAAGACAATGATGGCCTATATGCAAATGACGTGGATCTAATATTTTCCCTTTAGAAATAGAATTGTGTTCAAATGACTTATTCTTTGTTGTCACCTATGAATTAATGACGCATTGAATGCTTTAACTAACAAAACTAGCAGCATGTCATATAATTGTATACCAAGTCAGCTCATAATGCTTAGTAATAATGGGATGGTACTTTGTAATTTGATTTTAAAGATTTAAAATTGAGGTTTGTTCTCATAGATCATGAGATCGAATATTGAGTGATACAAAAATATATTTAATGAGAAAATGATAATCGTGCGACATATAAATACATAGAAGCATGCACAAATGAACTGTAATAAATAAGAAGTAATTATAAATATAATAAATATAAATAAAAGAAATAGAAATGAATAAATATTAGAAAATAAGTTAAACCTAATAAAAAATATGCCACTTATCAGTATATAATTACACTTAAAACATTTCATCAAAACAAATACAAAATTAAAAAAATATATATAAATTTTACCATATAAATTATTATTATAAATATATAAGATTGATCTAGTACACACTATAACCCACTCCAAAGTTTTGTGGACCAAAAAAAATATATCTTATCTACTTTTATGTGAAATCAAAAAGATTTATTCAAGACCAACTCTATTGCTTGTCTATTCATGTGACTTTCATGAATAGTTTTACCTTTTTAATAAATATGGTAGTTCACCACCAAGCCAACCCTTTTGAAGGTAGTTGACCATACCTCCTCAAACGTATGATATTTTACCCACCCTGGGTAACAAACATGATAAGTGTGACTGCCCTAAATATTGAACACATTGGCCCCATTAAAATAAGATTGATTTATTAAAAGTCAAATTATAAGATAAGAAAAAGCTATGTGGAATGATGGTGATTTAGTATATTCCTCCTTTTATTAGGAGTCTCTAAATTTGGCTATGTCATCATGGGGATTGATTTATGTGTTTTGATTTATAATATATTGCCATGGTCATCTTCAACTATGGCAAACATTCCTCTAGACGTTATAATTAGTGGGTTTTTTAATTCTTTTTCTTAATTTCTTATGATTGTCAAATCATTCATATTGGGAGGGAGAACAATTAAACAAGGAATTATCAGTTTAATTCTGTGATTGATATTATTGTAGTCTTTTTAATATAATTTTTTATTTTGGAATAAACTTTGTGACATATTAAAATTATAGTTATATAAAGTTTGTGGGCTTTAAGTGTTGTATATTTTTCCGACATGTTTTTTAGTTAGTATTTATATTATCATCAAAGTAATTAAATATGCATTCTAATTCACTACACATTTGTCATGTTAAAAATTATTGTTGATCTTTGTCTCGCCATTGTTCTCAAAGCTATTCATTATTGTTTTCTACATACCTTTGAGATGTCTCCATCTTTATTCCATGGTGGCATTTGACCTTAATGAGTTGTGCAAGTTTATAATACGCTCTTAGATTAAAATTTGAAACTAGTCATCAACATCATAATGAATATTAATTATTGTTCATTAATGCATAATGTTGCTAGTACAAGGAAATCTCTTGGTCACACCACAAATCAATCTCTTATCTCCATTTCAACACCCCTAGATTATAATAAAATAAGTAAAAAATGTCATTTTGCACTAAATTCATCAAGCTTAAATTTACGTCGTGACTTTATAGAATGGGAAAAATTGATCAAGAATTGTCTAATCTTCTTGAGTGTGTTGTCACTACTTGTATGAGATTTGAATCTTAGTCTTGCAATTAATGGTTGCAACAAGTTCATGTGTTTTTATGCCTCCTATGCTATCATGTACTAGTGATGAAGTTGTGAGAATGAGGTGACACAGACATATTCCTAGGGTACATGAGGTACATTCACACCATCCATAAGATAAAGTGACGTGTTGAGAACATGGTAAACAAATATATGAAAACAAAAATAAATAGTGTACATATTTGACTATCTAATTAGATTAATGTATGATTAACCATCAAATCTAAAATATAATATGGAGAAGCACATGTAGAGAATTAAAATGAATAATCACATCATAGTAAACGTACGTAGAGATAATGGGGTTCATCTTGATAAGGTTAGAAGACAAATATCTAATAGTTAAATGCATATTTGATCAATAAAACAGAGAAATAAAACATACACACACAAAATTATAGCAGCAACAAGACAACATAGAGAATTTAACGTGGTTCACCGAATCTGGGCTACATCCACAAAACCGCAATCATCCAATGATTTTAATATCCATTGCAAAAACATATTACAATCTCACGAATAATACCATACTGTGACTCCCATCCCAACCGCTTATTACAAGCTTTTTAGAAGCTTCTAAAATTAGGGTTTTACAAATTCATTTTTTATCTTGTCGATGACGAAGCGAAAGGAGAAATAGCATGATTAGTTGCCACATACCAACAATATCCCACTTGGAGATTGATCATGCTCCACACCAAACAATCTCCCACTTGGAGACTGATCTTGGACGATACCGCTGCACTTACAACTCCCACTAGAAATAAGCACCTTGGACCCTGCTGCTCTAATATACTTTTAACCATGAAGACCAACTAAAGTTGAAGAGGATCTCAAATTCTCCCTTGTCATTGCCTTTGTAAACATATCCACTGGATTTTCATCTATATGTATCTTTTCTAGCTTTATAAGTCCATCCTCCAACTCTGACCGAATGAAATGATATCTTAGCAGTATGTGTTTGGTTTTAGAGTGCAAGGTAGAATTTTTTGCAAGATGTATATCACTTTGGCTATCTGTAAGCAAGTGATTTTCAGCTTGTTGTTTGCCCAACTCTTCCATGAAAATTTGCAGCCATATCATCTCCTTTGTTGCCTTTGTTGTAGAAACATACTCTGCCTCCATGGTGGATAAAGCAACCACCTTTTGCAACCAAGAAATATAACTCATTGTTGTCCCACCAACTGTAAATACATAACCTGTAGTACTCCACCTAGTATCTATATCCCCTTCCAAATCTGAGTCAACATAGCCTTTTAAATCAGTATTAGAGCCCCCAAAACATAAACATTTATTGTATGTACCTCTCAAGTACCTGAGAATCCATTTTACGGCATTCCAATGCTCAAATCCAGGATGACTCATATACCTACTAACAACTCCTATAGCATGTGCAATATCTGGTCTTTTTCATACCATGGTGTACATTAAACTACCTACATTTGAAGCCTATTGTACCTTGGACACTTTGTCTTCCTCCTCTTGTGTCTTTGGACACATATCCTTTGTCAATTTAATATGACTAGGCAAAGGTGTGCAGACAACTTTGGCATTCTCCATATGAAATCTTTGCAACACCTTATCAATATAATCAGCCTAAGATAAAAACAATTTTTTGCTTTTCCTCTCTTGTAATCTTCATCCCAAGGATTTGTTTCACTACCCCCAAATCCTTCATAGCAAAATAATTCACTAACTGATGTTTTAACTCCTTAATATGAACCATGTTAGACCCCGCTACAAGCATATCATCAACATATAAACATAAAATAATGTAGCTATCATCATCTAACCTCTTAAAATAAACACAATGGTCTAAATTACACTAACTGTAGCCATGCTCAACCATAAAGCTATCAAAATCAGTATACCATTGTTGAGGTGCTTGCTTCAAGCCATATAAAATTTTCTTCAATTTGCACACCAATTTCTCCTGACCTTTGACCTCAAATCCTTGTGGTTGTTCCATATATATATCCTCTTCCAAATCACCATGGAGAAAGGTTGTTTTAAAATCTAGTTGTTCCAAATGCAAATCTTCAGTAGCCACAATACTTAAAACAGTGTGTATAGAAGTCATTTCAACAACCAAATAAAAAATATCATCAAAATCAATACCCTTTTCTCTACAAATCCCTTTACAACTAACCTAGATTTAAATATTTTCTTACCTCCATCCTCCTCTTTCATCTTGTAAACCCATTTGTTTGGTAAAGCCTTTTTACCTGTAGGCAACTTGCGTAATTCCCAAGTCTGAATTTTCAGCAAGGAGTCCATTTCTTCTTCCATTCCATGCTCCCACTAAACCTTTGTATCCACCTGCATAGCTTCATCATAACATTTTGGTTCACCCTGGCATCAGTTAATAAAATAGAATACAAAGAGGGAGAATATTTTTCTGGAGGTCTACTTATCCTTGAAGATCGTTTAACATTCACTAGATTTTGTGGTATTTGTTGTTTCTGTTGTTGTGGAGCATGAGGAACCACTAGAACATCATTGTTTGGAGTAACATCCAACACTACATAATCATTTTATTTCTTCTCATGTTGCTGCAACTAATCTTTGTACAACACTTTCTCATTGAATATGACATCCCTACTTCTCAAAAAAATTTGATTTTCAGAATCCCAAAGCCTATGACCAAATTCATCAATGCCATATCCAAAAAATATACATTTTTTTGATTTAGCTTCCAACTTGGTTCTATTTTCAGAATCTACATGTGTGAATGTTTCACAACCAAAGGTTCAGAGAAAAAAATAACTCACCTTGTTACCTGTCCATGCTTCCTCTAGAATACCACAACCCAAAGGATTAGAAGGACCTATATTAATTAAATAAAGAAAAGTGTTTACAACCTCTTCCCACATGTTTAAGGGCATCCCAGCATGCAACCTCATACTCCTTGCACACTCCATTATTGTCCTATTCATGTGTTCAACCACTCTATTTTCCTGTGGAGTCCTTGGAACTGTTTTATGCCTACGAATACCATTAGAGGAACAATAATCTTCAAAATCTTTGTTGCAATACTCACCACCATTATCAAATCTAAGAAATTTTAATCTTTTACATGTCTCATTCTCAACCAAGCATCTCTATTTTCTAAAAGTTTCAAATACATCAGATTTCTTCCTATGGAAATAAATCTATACCTTCCTAGTTGCATCATCAATGAATGTAACATAATACTAACAGCTACCAAGAGAAGATACCTGAGCTAGTCCCCATACATCTGTATGCACAAGCTCCAATTTCTCATTTTTCTTTTGCTTCTCATCCTTGAGAAAACTAACTCTCTTTATAGTGCTCCTCCAATAGGCAACCAAAAGTGTTCTTTTGTTCTAAGTTCCTGACTACATGAGCTTCCAGAGTCGTATTCTCGTGTGCTTCCAAATTTTCTTTCTAGCAGGACAATATTGAGCATTGTATAAACAATGGCATCATCCCTTCTGGAGGGCACCTTTACAGTTCTTTAGCAGATGTAGCTTTTTTCTTTAGTTTGAATAAATTTCTAGGAGTTTTTCCACCTAGATTTTCTCCTTTCCTCTTTGTTGATAGCCACATCATCGTTGTTGGGCCACCAATTGTGACTTTGTGGAGCTTGTTCTCTATCAGTCTTCACAGGATATTGGATCGACATCATCGCTTTCTGACATGTGGACACGTGAGCAGTTTTCAGAGGCACACATCATTGCATTATTTTCCTTCATTAGTTTTTGCTTCTCCTCCATTTTCATTCAGGGGGGGTGTTGGAGTAAATCAATCATTAGTAATTTACTCTAGTTCTTAATGCAAACTTAGGAAAATATCTTTTAGTTATGATTGCGAGTGTTATTGCTTTAATCATGTATTTCAATTAGTTGTGTGCTTCATTAGTCACCTAACCACTTCACGCATTCTGTTATCTCACTCTTGTCTCAGTCAAAACTCCACCATTCAGGGACCTCATGTTGAGTTCACTTGAGTCTACATAAGGATATTCAATCCTTCATTATAATTATTCAATAGTAAATAATCATTATTGTTTACAATATTTTATTGTGTAACTTCTCATTTATGTGTGACAGGTTTCTCTTCATAATATCATCCAGGGATTGTGGGATCCCAATCATAGATTTTGACAGTAATTTCATACCTTTTTCACTCATGTACCCAAGTCTATTGTGCCATATTGTTGTTTCAAAACCCACAACCACTGTTTGATCTTCTACCTACTGAACTGCAACAACTATTCCTGAACATTGACTTTTCTCTGTAGCAATTAAAGTAGAAGGAATAGTATGACCTGTACAAAGATATAAGGTGTCTACTTTCACACCTTTTGCTACCACTAAGGCACCTTTGTAACCTTTCAATTTTTATCACAAAATGTAACAACACAACCTTCATCATCTAGTTGCCCTGCAAAAACTAAATTTCTACCTAACCTTGGAATGTGCCTTACCTCATGTAGTAGCCAATGATTCCCATTCTGAAACTTAATCTTGATTCTTCCCTTTCTAACAATTTGACAAGGTTCGTTATCACCCAAATAAAGCAACCCAGAATCCCCTTGGACATAATCAAGAAAATAACTTCTATGGGGGATAGCATGAAATGAAGCCCCTGAATCTAACACCCAAGAATCATCAACATTATCAAGGGAAAGAATCAAAGAATCCTCATCATATTTATTACTTACCACATTTTCCTCTTTACGTCCTTCCTTTTTTTCTCCTTCTTTATTTTTCGAGACCAACAACATTTCTTTAAATGACCAACTTACCATAGTACCAAAAATCCCTCTTGTCTCTAGATTAAGAAATTTTGTCATTTTATTTTCCTCATGACTTCCCACGACTTCCAGAATTGTTTCCTCTCTCCTTTTTTCTACTCCTACTTTCTACATTCAAAACACTACTTGATGTGGATGTTCCACCCAAGCTTTTCCTATGAAAAATAACACCAACAACATCATTAAATTTCAATGTATTTGAACTAGAAACATAATTGGTAACATCCATTACCAAGCTATTCTATCTTTTAGGCAAAGAACACAGAATCAAAAGAGCCCTAAATTCTTCATCAAAGTTTACATTTACAAAACTTAATTGACTGGTGATTGTATTAAACTCATTTAAATGATCAACAACTGACTCACCTTCTACCATTTTCATATTAAATAAACACTTCATAAGAAATACCTTATTCGAAGCGAAAGGATTTTCATATAATTTCACTAAGGTTTGCATCAACTCTTGATTTTTCTTTGTTGTTGTAATATTGAACACCATCGATTGTGTTAGGCATAAACAAATACTACCAAGAGCCTTTTTGTCCAAAATATCCCAGTCCTCATCAGACATTACTAAGGATTTCTTGGTTTTCCCTTCTAATGGCTGCTATAAATCCTTCTGATAGAGGTATTCCTCCATCTACATCTTCCAAAAATGATAGTTCTGCCCATTGAACTTCTCAACCTTCAACTTACCCTCATATTCCATTACTCCCATTCAATCATGAGACTCCCACTCAACTGTGAGACCTTCCTGTAGAGGATAACCGAACACAACCTTGCTCTGATACCACTTGTTAGGGTTAGAAGACAGATATCTAACAATTAAATGTAGATTTGATCAATAAAATAGAGAAATAAAACACACAGGAAAAATTATAGCAGCAATAAGACAACACAGAGAATTTAACGTGGTTCACTCAATCTGGGATACATCCACAAAACCGTAGCCATCTAATGATTTTAATATCTAGTGCAAAAACATATTATAGTCTCACGAATAATACCATACTACAACTCCCATTCCAACCGCTTATTATAAGCTTTTTAGAAGCTTCTAGATTTAGGGTTTTATAGTATAGCATGATCAGTCACCATATACCAACACATCATGTAGTGTAATGGTTAAGATGTGGCATTTTTGCTATTTCCACTAGGGTTCAAACCTTCATCAAGCCATTGTGATTGCAGGCACTATGCCTCTATTGATCCAATGTGCTTACAAACTTGTACCACAACATTAAGGTTGTTGATGGCGTTCATACCATGAGACAAGTGTTCATGCATGTGTTGTTCCAATCCCTCAGGTTGGTGTTTGTTGGAAGTATGAGTAACTTGTGTTTCCATTGATGTTAGTAGGTATATGTGAAGATTGTTGGAACTTTGTGATGATGATGTGATTAGTTGCATTATGTTTTCATTAGTAGTGTCACTAGTGTCAACTTCTAGTGTTGCTTTGATAAGCTTATGTTGGTGGATGTTTAACCTCTTGTGTGTGGTTGAGTTGCTATAGTATAGTTGGTCTAGTGGTGATGAGAATGTGTTTGTGGTGCTTGGTTTATGAGTGCTTTTGAGAAAAAATTTATATAAAAGAGAAAACAATGGGGTTGAGAGGTGTTTTGTATAGCAGAGTAGTGATCTAGTTTTGCTCCACATTTCTTAATGGTTGAAGATTTGCTTGTGTGGTCTAGATATGTTGATCAGAGGTGTTCAGATGTGTTATATCTAGAGTTTCAAGTTCTGGATTGTTGTACAGAGAAATTTGTGTTCACCAGTGTGTGAGTTGTGAAAGCGATGTTGTCTGGGAGAAATGATTTTGCTCTACATTTATTTGTAGTTTAGTTTATGGTCTTGTGGATCTTGGAGTGTGCTTATATTGATCATATCTATCTTCAATATTAGTTGTTTGAGTTTTGGTGCTTGACAAGGTTGGATTCATGTGTTACAATATGTGGAAGGTTAACTGGGTGTACAGGATGAATGTGTTCTTCAGGTGAAAGTTGGTGTGAAGGGATTTGTTGAATTTCAAGATTTTTATGGAATATTCTAGATTTTGTTTAAGTGTTGTGTGTGGTCCACGATTCATCTTTGGATCAAAGGAAGTGCGTATTTAAATGTTCAATGGTGTTTACACAGGTTGGATGACCTTGGGTGTTTACACTAATTCTGGGTATGCTTCGGTGTTTGTGGAAGCGTTGCATGGCATGTATATGTGGACTTAGGTTCAAGTTAAGGTGTGATGTGGTCATCTTTCATTCCTCTCCACTGTAGGAATTTTTTGGTGTCGACCTAGTTTAAATTTACACATTTGAGGTGCATAACTGACCTTGTAGATTGTTTTCAAGGTTGAGAATGGTATATATGTGTGATGAATTGATGAAAGATAAGTGTGTAGATGTCAGGATGTGTTGAGATGTGAATTTGATCAGATGCAAAGCTCTAAAGTGTGAGCTTAATGCCTATGACTCCAATGTAGTGAGCATAAGTCTCTACATTTGTAGAGTACTTGAAGTTTCTAATAGCAGTGAGTCGGAGGTTATAGATGGTGTAGAAGGCATAGTGGTGGATATTCTTTGTTGCTTTGAGATAGTTTTCTCATTGTAACATTTTTTTTTTATTCTGATAGTGAGCCCTTCTTTCTTTTGGGAAGTTAGCCCTCTAACACTGAGCATATTGTATTTAGTGTTGCAATTACTTTATGTTGTGATTTAATCCTCACCATGTTTTTCCCTTCTTGGGTTTTCCATGTAAATTTGGTGTTCCCATTAGCATGGATGTTTTTGCATTATTGTTTCTCATGTTCAGATTTTGCTAATGGTTGATAAGGGTTTAAAGGTTGTTAAGGGTTTAATAACTAATGCATATCTAAATGATAATGAGGGTTTTGATGTTTTAGTGTACAACTGATTCACCCCCCCTCTTAGTTGTCTTGTGCATTCAACAATTGGTATCAGAGCGTGGTTCCTTAGAAGAAAGATTAACCTCTTGAGGTAGATTTGGGATGACACACAAGAAGGAAGCTCCTCTATTTGATGGATCTGATTATGCATTCTGGAAGACCAGGATGGAAGGTTTCCTTATTTCTCTAGGGTTTGGATTATATGGTAATCTATTTAAACTAGATATACAATTCATGTAAATGGTCTGAGTACTAATGATGAGATCAAGGCATATGAGAACAATGGAAAAGAAAGGTATGCTCTTTTGAGTGGTCTTTCTAATTCAAAACTTGTGAAAGTTATGAGTCTTAAAATTGCTAGTGTGATCTGGAAAAGTTGGAAAGTATCTATGAAGGAGATGATAAGGTCAAGCAAGCAAAGTTTCAAATTTGAAGACTAAGTTTGAAACCCTGAGGATGAAAAAATATGAAGATATTATAAGCTACATGCATAGAGTGGATAAAGTTGCCAATTCCATTAGAGGCCTTAGAGGAAAACTTGAAGAAGATGAGGTGGTAAAGAAGGTATTAAGAACTCTTCCTAAAGCTTATAGTCATAAGGTTTCTACTATTGAAGAAGCTCAAAATTTAGATCATTATTCTAGAGATCAATTGTTTGGTGCTTTAACTACTTTTGAATTGAGGGAGTTTGGTCCAAGTGATTCAAGAAAAGAGACTACTTTTAAAGTAAGCAAAGCAAAGAAGAATGAGGAATCTGATCTGGATGAGTTTGATGAGCTAGAAGCAAACTTTGTGAGGAAATTGAAAAAGGGGTCTGGAAAATACAAAGGTAATTTTCCTTTCAAATGTTTTAATTGTGGAGAGATAGGTCATTATGCTTCAAGATGTCCAGTCAAAGCTTCAAATGACAGATTTAAGGAGAACAAAGGTAAATAAATTAAGAGAAGTTATTATGCTAAAGATGTCAGTATATCTGATGATGAATCTAATTACCCTAATGATGAGGATAATGAATGCTTGTTCATCTCTCTAAGTGTTGGAAATAATTCTGCTAGCTCTGAGAGATGTATGAAGGAATTTTCTCTGGAAAAAAGGTCACAATGGAACTATGGTGACTACTTTTCATTCTAGAGAGGACAAAAACTACTGGATTGTTAATAGCGAATGCTCAAATCACATGACAAGTGATAAGAGTAAGTTTTTTAAACTTAAATTTTTTGAAGGAGGTCTTGTTAAGTTTGGTGATGATACATCTACTAAGATATGTCAAAAAGGTTCAATCATTTTTTATGGAAAGTATAATATAGATGATGTTATTTATCTTTTAGGGGATCCAACATAATCTTCTAAGTGTAGGACAAATGTGTAGCAAAGGATATAATCTTGTGTTTCAGTATGGTGGTTGTGAGATCAGAAAAGGCTTTGGAACTTCAGTTGTTGCTGGAAGAAGGATATATGGAAATTTTTATCAGCTTAAAGGTCCTAATGTTATGTGAGACATAATCTAGATGATGTTCTTTATGTTATAGGGGATCCGACATAATATTCTAAGTGTAGGAAAAATATGTAGCAAAGGATATAATCTTGTGTTTTGGGATGGTGTTGTGAGATCAGAAAAGGCTTTGGAACTCCGGTTGTTGCAAGAAGAAGGATATATGAAAATGTTTATTATCTTAAAGGTCCTAATGGTATGTGCTCTATGACTCAAATTAGTGAAAGTTGGCTATGGCATAGAAGAATCTGCCACATAAATTTTGATAGCTTGGTTAGAATCAGCCCTGCTTAAGCTGTAAGAGATATGCCAAAGATTACAAAGCTTATAAATGCACATTGTAAGGAATGTCAAGTCAGAAAGCAAACAAGAAAAAGGTTCAATTTCAAAGAATACTCTACTGCAGGATCTTTGGATTTGGTGCATACAGAACTTTGTGGACCTACAAGAGCAAGAATTTTTCAAGGTGACAGGTATTTCATGTTGATTGATGATTACTCTAGAATGAATTGGGTAACTTTTCTCAAAGAAAAATTAGAAGCTTTAGAAAATTTTAAGGCATTTAAAGCTATGGTTGAAATTGAAATGGATATGAAAATCAAATGTTTAAGATCTGAAAAATATGGAGAGTTCACCTCCAAAGAGTTTAATAGTTTTTGTGAAGATTGTGGAATAAAGAGACATTCGTCAACTCCTAGGACTCCTCAGCAGAATGGAGTGGGAAAGGAAGAATATGATTATTTAGGAAGTAGCAAGGACAATGATGAAGGAATAAAATCTATTATATGTCTACTAGAGAGAAGCAATTCATACTACAATCTCCATACTTAACAAAGTGCAATCAAGGACAAGCAGTTCAAAGACTCCTTATGATTTATTGTGTGGAAGAACTTCTACTGTCAAGTATTTCAGATTGTTTGTAAGCAAGTTCTATATCAAAAGAGATGAAGAAAACTTAGGTAAATTTGATGCAAAATCTGATGAAGGTATCTTCCTTGGATATTCTACAAAAAGCAAGGCTTATCGGTGCTACAACAAAAGGTTGAAAAGGATTGTTCAGAGTGCAAGTGTCAAATTAGATGAAGACTTACTCAAAATTTCAATGTTGATAGATGAATATGAATCAAATGAGTCCTCTTGTAGAGAAGAGAAAGATAATGGTAAGGAAAAAGAAGTGTAGATTGAAGAGGAAGAAGCTCTGAAAAGGATCCCTAAGACCCCTAAGTATGTGTAGAAGAATCATTTTGAAGATCAGATCATTGGTGACAAAAGAAAAGGTGTATTAACAAGAAGAAAGGTTGTTATGAAAAAAGAACAAGAAAACTTGTGTTTACTTTCTGAAGTTGAACCTAAAACAGTGATTGATGCATGCAAAGATGAATTTTGGGTCAAGTCTATGGAAGAAGAATTGATGCAAATTGAGAAGAATCGGACTTGGGAACTTGTCTCAAGACCAACAAACAAGAATGTGATTGGAACTAAGTGGGTGTTTTGGAATAAGTTGAATGAGAATGGAGAAGTTGTTAGGAATAAGGTATGGCTTGTATGTAAAGGCTACTCACAAGTAGAAGGAATAGGTTTTGATGAGATATTTTCTTTGATGGCAAGAATGGAATCTATTAGGATGTTTTTGGCTTTTGCATCACACAAGGATTTCGGAGTATATTAGATGGATGTGAAGTCTGCATTCTTGAATGGTGAGTTGGAAGAAGAATTTTACATTGAACAATTGGAAGGATTTCAGTTGTCAGATGATCCTAATATGGTATGTGGATTGAAGAAGGCATTATATGGACTCAAGAAAGCTCCTATAGCTTTGTATGCAAGATTGGACAAGTACTTCTTGCAACAAGGATTCAATAAAGGTACCACAGATAACAGTCTTTATTTTAAGGTTGAAAAAGATCAAATATTTATTGTGGTTGTGTATGTTGATGACATAATTTTTGGAGGTAATGAAGCAATGTGTAAGAGATTTGCAGAACATATGGAGAATGAGTTTGAGATGTCTATGTTTGGGGAGATGAATTTCTTCCTTAGACTTCAAATCAATCAGACAGAGAAAGGTACATTCATTTCACAATCAAAATATGTCAAGGAAATGTTGAAGAAGTTTGGAATGGAAGACTCTAAACCTGTACGTACTCCTATGATTACTAGCTGCAAGTTGAGCAAGAATGATGAATCTCCTAAGGTTGATTAGAGAAAGTATAGATCAATGATTAGAGGGCTACTATATCTAACTGCTACTAGACCAAATGTTATGCATACAATTTTTCTTATGGCTTGATTTCAAGAAGATCCTAGAGAGTCACGTGTGGCAGTAGTGAATAGAATATAAAGATACTTGAAGGGCACTCTAGAACATGGTTTATGGTATCCAAAGGATATTGATTTCTCTCTGAGTACTTATACAGATGCAGATTGGGTAGGTTGTGTAGATGACAAAAAAAGTATAAGTGGTGGTGCATTCTTTCTTGGAAGTAGGTTGGTGTCTTGGAAAAGTAAGAATTGGGATTCAATATCATTATCTACTACAAAGGTAGAATACATTGTTGTAGCCTCATGTTGCACACAGGTGTTGTGGATGAAGCAAACCTTGAAGGATATCAGAGAGTCATATGATGAACCAATTCATATCTTATGTGACAATACAAGCTCTATTAACATTTCAAATAATTTGGTAATGCATTCAAGGACAAAGCATATTTCAATCTGATATCACTTTTTAAGGGAGAAGGTTGCAAAGGATGAGGTGAAGTTGGAGTATGTGCCTACTAAAGATCAAGTTGCAGACACTTCACTAAGGCTCTTCCTAAGGATACTTTTGAGTATATTTGAAAGAAGTTAGGGGTTATTTCCCCTCTATATTTCAATTAGAGGCATAAGGATATGCATTGGTCCAGTGGATTTCAAGATTCATTCTTTATTCTAGATTGATGTTGGTGGCTACCTCTCAGGGGGAGTAGGTAGTGGCATTGTTGATTGTTATAGTTAGGGTGAGTAAGTGTTGTCATTGTATTACATATAGGTGTTTTTCCTTTGTCATTTGTGTCAAAGGATATGTGCAATAGTTGTTGAGTATGCAAAGAAGTGGAATGTGTAGGTGTGCAAAGAAGGTGTGATGAAAAATAAGTGTAGTAAAATAAAAGGAAGTTGAAGAGATGTAGGAAGTGAGAAAAGTGGAAGAACAAATATATGTATCATTGATGTCAAAGGGGGAGAGATACACGTGTGTTTCCCTTTTCCATTGATATTAAAGGGGGGTGAATTTAATTGAAAAAACTTATGAAGTAAGGGGAGTAAGAGAAAGTGCCAGATGGAGCAGTGTGCATTATTGTGTAGTATGTGTTGGTGACTAGAGTTGTTGCTTTTGTTGTTGGTGGTTTTTCACATCATGTATTTCCGTCAATTACAAAGGAAGAGATTACCGAAAGTATGAGTGGCTTGTGTTTTCATTGATGTCAATAGGTCTATGGGAAGATTGTAAGAAGTTTGTGATGATGTGTGATTAGCTGCATTATGTTGTCATTAGTAGTGTCACTAGTGTCAACCTCTAGTATTGCTTTGATAAGCTTTTGTTGGTGGATATTCAACCTCTTGTGTGTGGTTGAGTTGCTCTAGTACAGTTGGTTTGGTGGTGATGAGAATAATTTTGTGATGCTTGGTTTCCAAGTTCTTTTGAGAAAATTTGAATAAAACAGAAAATAGTGTGGTTGAGAGGTGTTCTATATAGTAGAGTAGTGATCTAGTTTTTCTCCACAGTTCTTCATGGTTGAATATTTTCTTGTGTGGTTTGGATAGGTTGATCAGAGGTTTACAAAGGTGTTATATCCATAGTTTCAAGTTCTAGATTGTTGTGTACAAAAATTTGTCTTCACCAATGTGTGAATTGTGAAAGTAGTGTTGTTTGGGAGAAATGGTTTTTTTGTTCATTTATCTACAATGTAGTTTATGGTTTTGTGGATCTAGGAGTGTTCTTATATTGATCATATCTGTCTTCAATCTTAGTTGTTTAAGTTTTGGTGCTCGACAAGGTTGGATTCATGTGTTACGGTATGTGGAAGGTTAATTGGGTCTATAGGATGAATGTGTTCTTCAGGTGAAAGTTGTTGTGAAGGGATTTTTTTGAATTTTATGATGTTGATGGAATATTCCAAATTATGCTTAAATTTTGTGTGTGGTTTTTGAGTCATATTTGGACCAAAGGAAGTGTGTACTTAAATATTCAATGGTGTTTACACAGGTTTGGTCGACCTTGGGTGTTTACACTAATTGTGAATATGCTTCGGTGTTTGTAGAAGTGTGGCATGGTGTGTGTATGTGGATTTAGATCCAATTTAAGTTATGATGTGGTCCTCCTTCATTCCTCTCCATCATAGGAATTTTGTGGTGTTGACCTAATTTGAATTTGCACGTTTGAGGTGCATAACCAACCTTGTAGATTGTTTTCAAGGTTGAGAATGGTATATATGTGTGATGAATTGATGAAAGATTAATGTGTATATTTGAGGATGTGTTGAGATGAAAATTTTATCAGATGTAGAGATCTAAAGTGTGAGACTCCAATATAGTGAGCAGAATGGTCTACATTTGTAGAGTAGTTCAAGTTTCTAACAGCAGTGAACTGGAGGTTACTAATGGTGCAGAAGGTGTAGTGGTGGATATTCTTTGTTTCTTTGAGATAGGTTTCTCATTGTAACATTCTTCTTTCTTCTTCTTTCTATTCTAGTAGTAAGCCCTCTGAAAGTGAGCCTATTGTATTCGATGTTGCAATTACTTTATATTGTGAGCTAATCCTCACCGTGGTTTTTCCCTTGGTTTTTCCAAGTAAATCTGGTGTTCTCATGTGCATGGATGTGTTTGCATTACTATTTCTCATATTTATATTTTGCTAATAATTGATAAGGGTTTAAAGGTTGTTAAGGGTTTAAGAATTAATGTATATATGAATTCAATAATGATGGTTTTGATGTTTTAATGTACAACTTATTCACCCCCTCTAGGTTGTCTTGTGCATTCAACAGTGTTCTTATGGGCTGTGTGCCCCTATTGGTTTATCATGCTTGTGGGATTGGACTATTCACTTGTAGTCATGTTGGGAGGAGGTCCCCCATTTGTGGCCTTCATACTGGCTCAAGCCAGACTAAAAAAATTTGAGGTATCAATAAAAAAATATACCTGTAGATACCCTTCTAGGAAAAAAGCTCCACCATAAAAGAGAAAGCAATCTTTTATTAATATGAAATAATTAGTTACATTAATAAAATCTACTCCAACTCTTCATTCTAGTATTATTTTGACAACATAATAGCACTTCAGCTATATAGCACTATGAAATCTCTATCTCATGCCTCCAATTTATAGAGAAAAATAAAACATCACCACCACAAGTTGTTTCAAAAAATATTAGCCACCAAATCCATGGTCCATAAGAAAAACCACACCCCATTATGTATTTACTCAAACACTCAAGATAAATAACAATTATTACATCTTTGATTTATCTCCCAATAGTCATACTTCCCCAAGTCTAGCACTCTATGATGAAGATGATAAATAATTAGGGCCCCAGAAATTTTGAAAAGATGTTGCACTCTTGGCAATGTAACTCCCTGGTACACAAGGAGAGAGAAAGAGAGTGGCATTTAAGAATGACAACTATAACTTCCACTATTAAACTTTTTCCATAATTTCCTTATTCAAAGAATAATGTCCCCCAAGTATCCCATAGAATAATAATAATTAAATAACTCCTACCAAAACCTCATGGGTATCCACACACTCCATTCTAAGATGTTTGAAGACATCAGACATCGACAACATTAGACATGTGATTTCAAGTGAAAATCACACTAAATTCTAACATGATAGAGGAAGAGAGGCTCATTAGGAGTAAGGTTAGATCAAGGCTATAAAATATGAGAGGATAAATGGTTAAAGGTCATAATGGATTATCTAGACTATGCTGCTAAGGGGAGGATTCACCTATATGAGGAAGGGATGATCCAAGCAAGGTACAAGGTGACTCAACTAGGTGTTCTAACTAAAGAGTTTTCTTGTTTGTAAGGCTAAAATTTATCATATAACTTGGTACTGACATGGTATTTATGTGTGCAAGAGGATACAAATAGAACATGACCTTAGTCCTGACACACATAGAAATACTTGTAGTTCCCTTGGCGAGGACTAAGGAGCAACTATTAACATACCTAGGATTTCTCACATATATAATATGAAACATGAACATCTTACCTAATGTATGATATTTAACATGTGATCTAGTTACTTAAAGGACTAAGATATCCCAACAATAAAAATCTATATTGAACCTTAAATAGAAGCCTAAGGATCGGTAGAGATAACATTTCCATAGTCCATGAAGATGATTTATGGAATTACTTACATGTAAGTATTTTTATCAAAATTTTGGATCATACTCCATTATCCAATTCGTTTCATATTATTTCATAATTTTTTAAGGGATTAGTCTACATTCCATTCCATTTCTCATCCTCATCTTGATGATGGATCATATAGTGTGATACAATATTGATGCAAAATAACTTACATAGTTGATTCCAAAATAATTATAAATTAGCTTAATGATTGTTAAGTATGTACATATAAAATAATATTATTGTAATAGGAAGAGTTAGTCTACAAATATATTTTGCATCATCTTAGTCACACAATTGGTCTTTAGAATTATAAATTAATTAGATCAATATAAAAACATAAAAATCTAGTCACTCAACTCACTTAAAGGAAGAACGAAAGAGAGTTTAACCACAAATTTATATCAAGGATGGAGGATTTTGATTGGACAAAAGTAGACTCCTAAAAAAATTGTATTTCAAAAACACACTTAATCATATCCAAGGAAACTAAATCCAAACAATTCAAAATCATATATAATCATTATTAGACACCTTAACCTTATGAAAATGTTCCGATAATTTGAGAAAATGAAACCAATCCATCATCTAATAGAATAGAGTATAAACAAACACAATCTCTTGAAACACTAATGCAACTAGTCACAAAGTAAAAAAAAATCCACCTAGAAACTAACATAGAACCTAGAAAACCACACTCAAAGATGCACCTAGCCAAGGCCATAAAAACATTATGAAGGAGAGAAAAATAAATCCTCAAACATGATCACACAAGGGTTAAAACTTACAATCATGTTACTATCAGTGCATAAGGAGATGAAATAAAATAATAAGTCTAAGGATTCACCCATGTAATTAATCCCTTGTTCTTTGGTTGGGGATGATGTGAAAAATTTGATCCATAACAAGAGGAAAAATGTTTCTCAATCCTCGATCAAGTATCTAGCCTAATATTATAAAGGGATGAAAATGATACCTAACCACTTTTGACATTAGTAAGAAATTCTACACCACTAGTTTGAACTTGTAGAAGTAATTCTCAAATTGAATATTTGAGAAAGATTCACATAAAGCTAAGGCTTCCTCAAGATAATAATGGCTCTAAAAGTTTGGGCAAGACCATTTCTTTATCCCATAAATAACAAACACATAATCCCATTCCACCACAATATTATTATAATTAATCAAAGAAATAAATTTAATAGATCAATGGTATAAATTTCAACTCAACCATTATATTCAAATTGTAACCAAGAAAAAGAGATCCCCCTTTAACAAACCAACCATTAGAACCCCTCAACACAAAAACAACACTAGCTAAGCAAGGTTATAGATTAAGATATCTTGTAGGAGGCTTCAACCAAGACCTAGATTTCCTAACATCCTTATTTAGTATTACCCCGTTAGTGATAGAGCATTTTTTAGTAGCATTAACAATGACTGTAATGGAGGGAAATGGATTTGGTCCTTAGGAAAAACCTTATTCATATCTCTAAGTTTTATGAAAAAAATATTCTTCCCTTCTCAAAAATGGGGAGAAAATTGGAAATCCAAAATAAATAATCTACAATATCAACAAATCCATATTTAAGGTGTATAATTAACTCACATTCAATTAAGAGGGATACATTAGGTCTATATGTCTAAACTTGTTATTTTTTGGGTTAGCATCAATACCAATAACTAAATCATTATTTTTAATGGATGAATTAAGGTACAACATGCCAAAAAGTTTTAGGAAAATAAATATAAAAAATTAGTGAGTTATTTATAAATATCAATCTATAAAGGGGAAAAGGGTCTGAACAAGTTTTAAGACTTTCTTGTGTTCCTACTTTGATGTCAATGATTTCTTCCAAAAAAAAACACACAATTATTCAAACTAAGCAATAAGGGAGAGTTCTAAGGCATCATCACCCACCTTTAATTATTTATTGTCTTATCCAAACTACTCGTATGATTAAGGAATTAGAGAAGTATTATTTTATGATGCCCCTAAAGTATCCCACATGCATAGATAAATTCAAGGATAACTTATCTATTAAAAATATACGGTTAATGGAAGATTCTATATTTTAATGTAAGAGAGGTTACTAGGAGTGTCTTCTTCCTTTAAAGAGACAAGAGTATATGGATATGAAGGTAAAACATAGAAAAATAAACAAGCAATTGAATAAGTTCAAATTTAAAAAAATTGTCCCTAGTGTAGGGGGAGAAAATACGAGAAAAATAAGGAAATAAAACCAAAATTAGTCCTAATTCAAATCCTACTATTACCTTCAATTGATAAAACTAATTATGAAAATTTGAATTAAAAAATTGAAAACCAATACATAATTGGTGCGCATGTGTATGGATATGTTCATTATGTGCTTTATGTTGGGTTTCTCTTGGGAGTTCTCAATGTAGAACATGTACCTACTTGGATTCTTCTCTTCTATAATTTAGTTGAGGATGGGGGTTTGATTTATAGATAAAGGATGAGAGGAATGAAGGGTTGATATTGATTTAGGATGGATGGCTATGATTCAATGAGAGGAATTTTGAATTTGAACTTAAGAGGTAGGAGAGTAGTAAATGAAAGTAGATGGTTTATGGAGGGTTGGGATTGATTGGATTAAGTGGATGGTGGACATTGAAAGTTAATTTTAATTTGGATAGAAGGTAGTTGGAGATGAATGACTAGGATTGCTTGTTTGATTTGATGGCTAGGATTAAATGTCAATTTTATTTTGGATTAATGATTTGTATTTAAAACTATTGTTTTTATTGATTGGTAGTTAGAATTTGATGGCTAGGATTGATTTTATGATTTATATGGCTATGGTTAAATATTATTTTTGTAACGCCCCACCACGTAACCCTAGAGGATGATGCAAACACAATGGAAGCATAACAATTTTTTAAAAAAATGTAATTAATAATAAGTAAAGTGCACTACACTTAACACATACATCCTCTAAGGTATCCAACAATGCTTACATTTGAATCCCATAACATACAAAAGTAAACTATCCATAGAATATAACTTATACTCATGAAATAAGGTCATACATCTAAAAGCAGTAAACACATTCCATAAGATACAAAGTAAATAAGAATTATTCACATATTGCATTCATTCAATAAAGTAGTTACAAAGCTCATTTCCAAAATGAGGTAGATCATACAACAATATTACAATGTTACAAGGATCCTCCTCGAATACAAATGAGGAGTAGTACATATACATTAACATCCAGTTGATCCAATAGAACATAAGAGATGGTACAAACAACTGGAACACGCAAGCTCTCCAAACTAGAAGATCCCACCATCACGAACATGAAGTGGAAACCCAATGGTGTAAGGTGCACGTTCCACCCAACCAAGTGGTACCCGAAGGCCCACCCCCCATGCTAGGAGATAGTAAAAGGAATTCCTAGGAAAAATTAACAACCTCTAGGCATAGGCAATCACAAGACTAAACTATACAAGTATAATAAAACACATGAAGGTTACATTGCTTCCAGAGTAAAAGAATCAAGTACATCAACTATACAAAACAAATTGTTATCATAGGAGGAGTTTAATCACAAAGTAGCATGGGTTATCCTAGAAGATCTTCCTAGGCCCCAGCCCCCATCTTGGGTTATCCTGGTAGCCTCTCACGTCCCCCAGCCCCACATGCAAACTGATGCGGAATCAAATATCTTTCAAAGGGACAAGATAATGATCTTGTCATTCCAGGCCTTCCCATCTCATCTCAAGTCTAAACAAGCCCTTGATCCCATGAGCGAGGCACAATTATCTAGTTAAGTGTTTTAAGCTACCCTTTCCCCTAATACATTTATTTAATTTCCACTGAATTAACTAACTCTCACATGGGTTATCCTGGCACCACTTTGTGTGTTGGCCCCCATTGAGAGTCACTCCCCTACTGACAACACAAGGATCTAATCCAAAACCCAAGGGTAAACAAAGTGCACAAAACACAAATATTAAATCCCCAACCAAAATACATAGGGCAACACATCACGTTCGTAGTAACCAGGTGTTTAAACTAAATCACAACCAAGTGCACTACCCAAGGGAAACAAAGGGCTGAACCATAAATCACAACAACCCCCTCATAGAATAACATCATCTGGAAGACTTACATACACAACTAACCAATTTCCCCAACAACGTGAACAAAAGAAATCATAATTGAATAAGCAATTTCAGGCAAGAAATAAAACTACCATTAAGATTTCCTAAATCCAATTTTCATTTCGAGAAAACACTATGATACATTGCTCAAATAAACTAGCTTATTACAATTTCATTTACAGACAGTAAGGAAATTAAATCTATTTGTTTATTTCAATTTCCTAATTACACCTAAATAAAAATCAATTTCCTCTTTTAAATTATTGCATTTAAATCATCTAATTTGTGCATATGCATGCACCTAATACAAAATATTCATTTAAAATATATATATTTGAATATATACATAATTATATATACATATCTAAATATATATATATTATTTAAATAATAAAAAAACTAATTTCCAATTTTCCAAACACAATTATTAAATATATATATGAATATATAGTTATATATATATACATATATATAAATATATATTATATAAATTATAAATTTAAAACCACATATTAAAGTCGAATGAAATAACGAATAGAAAGAAGCGGCAAAAGTTTCATTGCAGCCATTGTTTGGTTGTCTACATAGTCGTCTCCCCTCATGGTGGAGGCGCGGCCACTGTGGGGCAACGCCGGTGCTGCCTTCACAGCGTCGGCTTCCCCATATGGGGAGCCGGCTGTGGGGTAGCCCAACGCTCCCCCAAATACTATAAACACTTTAAATTTTTTTATATAAAAACTTGTGAATATTCAATTCGCCTTACGGATATTTAAATCCGAATTTTTCAAAAATGAATTTCTTTTATAGGAACTTTTTCAATGTTACTTGCATAAATTTATATATATATATATATCAAAATCATTGCTCGAGAAGAGCAATATTTTTTTAACAAAAGTTTTCTACAGGGGGATATTTACAAAAAAATGAGAGAAGCAAATTTTTACACAAATTTTCTACAGAAGGATGTTTTCAAATTTTTACCAGAGGTTTTCGATTTCCCAGCCAAATAGATCTAATTGGGAAAACAAAAAAAATCAATAATCTTTACACGAAGATATTTTCCCATACAAACAAGATTTTCCCCAAATCTTGATAGGAAGATTTTAAATCCATTCCTACAAAGTGTAATGCCCCGCCTTGCAACCCTAAAGGAAGTTGTAATTAACAACTTAAGCGAACCAATTTTTTTTTTATAAAGTGTAGTTAACATACACATTCACTTACTAATTAACAACAACCTCTAAGGCTACAAGGTTAGGATTACTTAAACCCACACATACATATTACATATAACCAAAGCATTATGAGCTTTATGAAATAAACATCATACATCATAAGAATACCACATAACACAATAAGATATTCAACCAAGATACCATCTCATAATCATTACCTTAATCCAATAGTTACAACACTCATTCTCAGAATGAGACAATAGTACATAAGATTACAATTATAGAATTCCACCTCATAAACATAAGAGGGGTAAAATAACTTATACAAATTGGAATATTACAAAGCAAGAATAACACAAGAACTCGAGCCATCCATCTGGATGTCTCGCCACCAAGTACTAAAGATCAATGGGGACCCAACGGTTTTGGTGCATGTTCCACCCAACCAATATGGTACCCGAAGGCCCACCCCCCATGCTAGGAGATAGTAATAAGGTAACATGGACAAAGATCTACAACCACTAACCAAAGACAAACTCATACTAACTCATACTGATATAACCAAGCAAATGAACTAACAAGTACAACTCCAACATCACTGACATAGGTCACATTGCTTCCAGACATAATATTAATCAAGTATGTTCACCGAACCATACACATAACACAATTAACAACAATTGTCTTAGATAAAGTGTCATCCTAATCATCTAAGTATTGTTTTAATTATCACTTGATTAAATAACTTACAATGAGTTATCCTTGACACCACTTCGGGTGTCGGCCCCTGTTACAAGCCACTCTTCTACTAGACAACACACACACACCATCCAAACATCAATGAAACCAAGGTACAACAAATAAGATAACACGTCTACTCCTTTCTCAGGAGGCGACAAAGATGAATTCATCTCCAAACACTGGAGGTAACATCTATAACATAACCGCTCCCGACTAGGAGACGCACATTACAAAAACCACTCCTTTCTCAGGAGGCAACAAGATGAAACCACATAACAAGGTCACTCCATACAAGGAGACACGGATCCCATAATCCGCTCCTAAACCAAGGAGGTGCAAACATCCCCATTCATAAAAATCGGGTACTAACATAAACACAACCTCATGCACTATCAAGAGAATTCACAACAGGTTGACATCACAACGACAACCCTCACAAACAACAGACTATCTGGAAGACTTATAAACTAACAGGTATTCAACCCATTCTCAAAGCATAAACACGAAAGACATAATCATTGAAGGCAATAGAAAAAACTACATTTGGATACTCTAAATCCATTTCTCAATTCATTACGTAATTCATTATATCGATAAAACTGAATTAAGAATTCATCTTTTCAGATAGGGGAGAAATTACACTAATATTTAATTCTCTAATTGCTCTTAACAAAATAAGTATTTTCAACTATAACTCAAAACATTTCACTTTAAATTAAATAACCAATTGCCCTTGCAAATTAAATCATTATAAAATTAATCAAATTAACATTTGGTCTTTTCCATAACTTATTGTGTTAAAATAAGATCAATATTTGGACTATAACCCAATATCATATATATATTTTTCCAATTAAATCAAATTAATAATTGGACCTTTTACACATGAATTTAAATTTCACAATTAAATCTTAAATTATGCATTCTTTAAATCAGATATTTAACTTCTTCATTTAAACTTTAACATGCCATTTTAGAATAAACAATAATTTCTCCATACATTTATAATTTTATTTCCACTAATCTAATATACAAATTTTATTTAAAATAATATAAATAAATATAATACTTTAATATTATAAATTATACTATAAAATATTATTAAATAATATTTTAATATTATAATAACAATACATAAAATATTAATATTTATAAATATCAATTTATTATTATTTTATTATCAGAGCAACCATGGGAAAATAACATAACAGCAGTCTCATGTTTCAAGTATAACTCAAAAACTACGATCTGGGTATTTGCAATTTTTTTACAGGGATAAGAAAATTCCAAGATGCAGAAACCCTTTAAATTTTCTGACAACCCAGTTTGTGTAAGTGGAATTATACACGACGCAACCAAACTATTTTACCATGAAAAATATAACTACCATGCGGATTTTAAAATCTGATTTTTAATAATAAACAGAGGGTTTCATTTTCTAAAAACATTCTAAAAACAATGCTCAATCTCTATGTTTGAATCCAAAACAAAATGATCGATTTCCTCAAACAAATTAAATTCAATTGAGGTTTTCACAATTTTCACAAAACAAAAGCTGCAAATTTATTTGATTATTTTCTTCTAACAACAAATTTATTTTCTAAAACAGATTTAACAAACAAATCTTTAATCACTACTATTTTAAAAACAATCAAAAACAATAAAAACACAGAAGAAAACCTGGCTCAAGAAGCTACAGGAAGAGATGAATTTCTGCTGCAAGCCTCCTCCAAAGATTTCCTGAATTTTCTTCAATCATCCAATGAATCCAATCCAAAACCCAACAAATGCAAACAACCTTTCCTCCAATCAATTCTACAATCAAACTTTCTTCAAACCTTTCCTTTGTGCAAATTTTTCCAAAATTTCTTCTCTGCTTAAAAAATGATTTTTTTTCTAAAAACTTTTCTCCCCTCAAATTAAAACATGTCTTCCTTATAAATCAAAAATACATAATATAACCCTAATTCACATTACATGCAAATTAGATATTAATTTCAATTTCAATTTTTACAACCCTAATTCACATTACTTGCAAATTAGATACTAATTTCAATTTCAATTTCAATTTTTCAAAAACTCACTTTTAATTTAAAATGCAATTTCAAATAATAAATTAATTTCCAAAGTTGAAACTCATTTTCCAAATAAATATTTAATTACAATTTCTAATTTAATTCCCACACATTGAAATTAAATTCCAAAATTAATTTTAATTCTTTTATTTCCTTTCATTTTCTTGCATCACGTTTAATTAATTAATTTAATTATTTATTCACTAAATTCAACCCCCTTGGATTAAATTTAATTGATTAAATAAATTAAATATAATTAACTAATTTTAAATATAAACTTTTATCCACATTGTATTATTTAAATTAAATAATCATTAACATGATTTAAATGCAATTATTCTAAATATCTATTTCCAAATTAAGAATCCTTCAGAATTAAATAACATTAAAGCAAGACCGACAATGACTTGACACACACGACTGACGACACACTAAGGCTAGGGTGTAAACTTGACACATGTTACCTAGCTACTATCTCCTGTTCAACTTAACCGTTGGATCGACACGCTCAAACCTGTGAACCCAGGTGGAGTCGATGTCATGTACCTGCAATCCTGCAACCAAGTAAACAACATCATACAATATATCCAGCATATAATACACACCGTGAAGAAGGAATTACGAATTCGTAGGGCGCTCGCAAGCGAGTGATACGAACCCGTCTTCTTCACCAATACACTCATCGAAACTGACACTTACATCATAATTCCAATAGTCTCATAATAACATCTCATGCTAACTCTACAACATCATTAATCCATAATGCATGTGAAACAATAATTAGATCAACACATCACACAATAATAGTTGTCGCTCAATAGTAGCGAACAAAACATCATAACAAAATGTATCTAGTATCAAAGTAACTGCAACCAAACATAACATAAAGCAAACTGAATAAGGAGCAAAACGGAGGGGTATTACACAAAGATTTTCCAAATCTTCTATTGTTTTCCCTTTGGGATTTCTATTGTTTAAAAACAATTTCCTATAGAGGCTCTAAAGCTTTTACGGCAATTTTTCAAACACGGCAATCTTTCAAATTTTCAACATATATTAAAGCTTCTAAACAAATATAATATTTTTTTTGTGCAAGCAATCTTTCCAATTTGCATATAATAAAAACAATTTAAAGAACCTATTTTTGGATGCTTGAGGAAATGATGTTTGAAGTAGAGCTTCGCTTTCAGATTCCAATTTTACCAAAAATTCTTCCAAATTATCCACTTTTCTAGGAAGATGAAAACAAAACTAGAGCCAAAATTTCCTGAGAACTTCTTCCCCAATTTTCAACAACCCCTTTCAATTTTTCAACAACCTCCCAAAATATCTTTTCTCATTGTCGTGAAGTAGCCTCTTTCCTCTTTCAATTAATGCAATTATTCTCTCCAAGAAATAATTCCCAACAACAGTGTTTAATTTTTCTAACAAATGTCACAAATAAAATATCTTTTCAACCAAATCACAGATATTTCCTCTAAAATATTTACAAGATATTTGTGCATTTAAAATTCAAAATTCACATATTAATTTATAACTAAATTTAATCTAATTAATTTATAACTAAATTTAATCAATTAATAAAATAAATTTAATCTCAAAGATTAAATTACTTTACAAAATAATTTAAATTTAATTAATTAAATCAATATAAAGTTTCTAACACATTAATCAAGATTAATTAAATAATCACTTAAAAATATTCTAAGCATTAATTTCCCCCAAAGCATACCTCGCAAAATAAATAAATGACAAGGAAAACGGGGACAACATGACAACATAGCATGACCAAAATAAGGACTGACGACATACTGTGATTAGGGTTGTGGTTTGACAAGGAAATCTAGTTACTATCTCCCAATCAACTATTTATTGGGCAATGGACACGCTCAAACCTGTGAATCTAGGTGGAGTCGATGTCCTATACCTACAATCGTGCAATCAAAACATATGTCGTACATGCATATATATATCATGAACAATCACACTGTGAAGAGAAAATTGTGGAATCGCAGGGCGCTCGCATGTGAGTGATGCAATCTCGTTCCCTTCGCCAATACAGTGTCACATCAAGACTGATGAAACTAAAACATCAAATAACTACAGATGAACATATAACAATATTAAATCAAATAATCAACTATGTTAATCAAAAAGCATGTCATAATCCATAATCATCCATATGGTGTCCCATCACATCTCAATATAAAAACCATCATGGTTCTAATATCAACAATCAAATAACAACTTAGTATCATAGTCTATCAAAGTAAAAGCACTATCTGAAAATATAAGCAGATCGGAGGGGTGCTATAGTTTTCATTTAGGATTTTGAGGAATTTTAAATCAGGTAAATGGATGATGTGGATTTTGGACTTTTTTTAAAATGAAGAGGAGATGATAGAAATTATTTTAGTTAATTAAATAAACTAATTTATTTAATTAACTTATGTTAGTGTGGTTTAACTAAACAAATATAATTTATTTAATTATCAAATAGGAGAAACCTAATTAGTTAAATAACTTATTTAATTAATTAATGTTGGGGTGGTATGAGGTTAATGGTTAGAATTGATTAAAGTATAAGGATGAATTTTATGTGTCTACACCTAGTAATACATTCCATGGAGATAATTTAGAAAGGGTATAGATAGGAAAATAATATTAGAAGGAAAAATATAAATAAGCCATAATATTGAGAAGAAGAGATTCATACTTAGGCCTATTATTAGTACAAAAGAAGTCCACCTTGAACAAAAATGGTACAAAAAAATCACTTAAGGGACATGAGTATACTTCCCACCTTTGCACCAAGATGGAACTTATCTCCATTGATGTGGAGAAGCAAAAGGTCACTGCAAAGGGCATGTTCTCTAGGATCATTGAATGAATGCTCCTAAATATCATATATTTTAACCATGTAAATATTAGGATTTTCATCACATAAGTGAGCACTAGGATAGAGGCTATGAAATTGGGCTTATAGGTTCTAGTTATATGAGGGATAAATGATAAGATAAGGGTCATATCCTCCAAAATTTTAGGAATTTTAGAAGTGGTTTTCTTAAAACAACTAAAACTAATTTAGGCTCTTGCTTAAGATTTTCATCTTAAGAGGGTCAATATTTTTTAAGGATTTGTATACACATTTGGTTGTTGTATAATTGGAAAGATGAAGGTTGATTTAGAAAGATAAAAATATTTTTGCCTAAGTCATCTTGATGATAGATTAAAAATACAATTTAAAACAATTTTTTTATTAGTTCAAAACAACCTAGGGGGTTGTACCCTTGTACATTAATATTCTGACAATATGAACACTACATAGCTTTGCAAAGGGAGGTACATTTACAAACCTCCTATCTATTGTCACCAAAAGAAAACCTTGGCTAATACCTAGTTATAGCTCCACCTAGACAAAATTGGAGAATAAACAATAACTATTTTGTAATATAGTCTCATACTATCTAAAATTGGGCAACAAAATGTAACTTGGAATGCTACAACCCATCACCCTTTCTCATAGACCTCATACCTATCCAAAATATTTTTCATTCCTCCTTCTCATGGACAAAACCCTCAACCTATCCTCCATTTCCAGTCACCAATTCTACAAAATCTATAGCCCTATCCTAGTTCTTCAAACCATACACATTTTCCAGTCTCTCCTCCTGAATGTAATCTTGTAGCTACCCCAATCTCCCTTTCGAGGCTAGAACCATGATTCACTTAAGAAATTGTAGTGTCCTAGAAAATGTACTCCTTTACCTTTTCACACTATGTTTGGGTCCCTTAATAAATTGGACTTAATTAAGCCTCTAATTGGCCCAATTATGCATCTACAAGCCTAATTAATTACAATTTCCGAAAGGGGAATCTTGATTTAATTAATGCAATTATCAATTTTAACACCCCAAAATGAATAGGTCCTAGCAATTTAGGTAAAGACCCATTCGCCCTTGGGTGATGGGTCCCCTTTAGTTTCTAAATTCAAATTTTAATATGTTTTTGGCAACCTTTTTATGATCCCAAATTCAAATTCAAATATCGACTTGTAATGTTTAATTTTTGGGAAATTAGAAAATTACCTATATAAAAGCAAGGTTTTTTCATCAATTTAAAATCTAGCACAAGAAAGAGATTATTCCTAGAGCTAATATTATTTTCAAAGGTTTTTAAGAGAAAATTTCTCAGTCATCTATAGCAGAATTTCAAGATCCTATCATGATGTCAAAGTTATCTTCATTCATGCATGTTTTTGGAGCTAATATTGTGATGTAGGTTTCAAGCATTCAAGTCAATATTCAAGCATCAAGATCACATCATCAATCAAGCCATTTCATGTAAGATCAATAACTTGGAGAGATGTGTTAAGTTTCAGTCCTTCAAGGGTTTCAAATCAAGGGTTTGGTGAGCTGCAACATAGCAAGTGTTCATTAATCATTCCTTTCATGTTTCACTATTTCATTTCAAGGTTTAATTACCAAAATGTTGTTTGACCAAGGCAAACCCCCATTCACCAAAAACAAACAATTTTTCCCTCTTGTGTGTTTTGTAGATCTTAGGTTGAAGAAGGATTGAAGATCTATCAAAAGAGAAAAATTACAAAAATTGCAAAAGTTGTCAACATTGTCATCAAGCCACAAAAACTCACTTTTAGAATTGTTGGAAAATCTTCGTCATCTAAGATATATATCTAAGATCTGTAGTGCCTTCGATAACTTTAATTTCAATAGATTACCTCAAAAACACATACAACTATGTCACAAAGCAGAATCAGGCACAGTTCATTTCCCACATTAATCCTTCTGGGAGAAGCACAAGTAAATTTAGTTTCAAAAACTTGCATAAATAGATTCTAACCAAGAAACATGGAACAAAACACATAGATTTACGTGGGGAAAACCCTTTTGGGTAAAAAACCCCACTCCAAAAGCCCAGATCGCCATTATATTATTCATGCAACAGAACCGTTACAAATACAACTCAGGCACTAAGCCTTTATAGAGATTACATCTTGTTTCATTCTGGAGACAAACTGAACAGCACAACCCCTTATATGATCTTCACATTGTTACAATACTATCATACAACATACAGTTTAGATCTTCACTCTCACGGACCTCTGATCAACCTCTTGAGTGTTTACAAGCCTCACTCTATTGCAATGCTCTCTCACAGCATACAAAGCAGATTTATAGTTAGAGAAGTTTCACATTCGATCCACACAGAGAGAACAGAGTTGCCTCCTTCAGAACAGCATTCTCCTCCTCTCCTTCTCACTTCATCATACTCAAACATACAAAGGATTCCATCATTTTCACATTCTCAACCAATCTATTGATCTTTCAACAGTCACACTAGTCCAACTGCCAACGGTTTACATTTTGCTTCATCGACAAGCTTTCTTCACCGCCTTGCAACACACATCGGGCCACCCATCATTAAATTCGATTATAGAGAATATAGATTTCAGCCAATGATTATTGATTTACAATAGCGATGTAAAATCAAAGAATTTAATCACACCACATGTCCTCACGCCATTCATTCATCACTTTGACTATCAAAATAAATCAGTCAGCCATGCCCCGAGCTCCTCCTACCGCTTGTCATTCATCCAACCCTTGAGGTAATGCAGTATATCGCGCTACTGCTCGATGTAGCCAAATCCTCCATGGTATGGCAGTGCTCACACTGCACTACCATGTTAGAGTCGAAAGACCCCCACGGTAAGGCAGTGACACTGTGCTACCGCGCCAAGGCTTGCAGGCACCCACGGTATGGCAGTAAGCCATACAACTGCCAACTGCTAGACTCCCCGCGCTACCGCCAAGATGTGCGAAGTCCTCCATGGTATGGCGGTGCCACCGCGTAATCGCCAAGCAATGTGAAGCTTGCTCGCGGTATGGCGGTAACACCGCTCCACAGTCTACTAGCCACCGCTCGACCGCACCACAATCTGCAAGCCCCTACGGTATGGCGGTAATCACGCCACCATAGAACAGGGTAAGAGCTCCTGCGGTAAGGCGGTAACCACACTACCATGCCTCAATTATAAGCACCTGGTGGTATAGTGGTAAAGACATAATCATAACCATTAAGAGACTTTGCTGTACAGAGATATAACTAGGATCTCTTCAGTGAGTTTGAGGCACGTATTCTCAATAATCTCCCACTTGATGAAGAACTCACTGAACCCTCTTCAATACTTGAAGTCGTTGAATAATCTAGACCCCAAGGCCAATCAAACTTGTACACAATTTAGACCCTGTTTAATAGCATTCAGGACACCCAACCAACAATTTTCCACAGATAACAATCTACCAGACAATATACAACAAAATCAAGTATCCAACTATAACTAATTGTCCAACATTGTAACCAATGATAGTCATCCATGAAACCACATAGATCTCAAACATTCTCTCATGCTCCATCAAGACTTCTGCAACAACATCTAAGATGTCCACCATTCAGGCAACAATCTTGTCATCTTCCAACATGTCACCTATGGAAGAAAGGAACAAACCAAGGTGAAAAAACACCAGACCAACGAACACAAGCAAAATATCCTAGTGATATCAACAAAAAGACATTGCTATTACTCTACAAAATAAGATAAAAACATCAGCTAGAAAAAAAATCAAATAGACTGCTTCTATCCAACTGATAAACCCATGTGACTAAATATAGCACCCACAACAAGTGCTAGTACGTCCAAACATCCATACCTTAAAGTTATCCACATTAGCAAACTCATGCCTGCAGCACAACCAACCCATCAACTACAGATACAAGCACCACATGCCAACCAGTCAAAGAAGACCAAACACATCCAGGTAATCCCACTACATATGTAATGTCAAATCTAAAATATCAACAACATAACAAGTCTACCAATTTCAACACATAGAAAGTGTAACCAATGTAGTACCAAGGAAAATTCCACAATGATATGTACAACCTGCAAATTAATACCCTGTAGGTACAATTATCACCACAAGTCTTCACAACTCTCCCAAGTTCTCCACACCCAACAAAGAAAAAAGATTAAGAATCTCCATGTCATCACCCAAGAACATGAGTGAAAACACATGACCACAAGCTAGTGAACACTACAACTCCGACCAAACCTCAAACCAACGTAATATGAAATCAAACTTCTAGGAATACAACCAAGACCAAAGAGAGAAATTTTGCACAATATATACCTGTAGAACATCCTCCTACATACACCTCTAAATACCAACTATGTCGAGTATGATCTCCTTCAAAACCCCAAGAGAAAATCCTTAACAACATCCAACCATTCAACCTCTAAGATCAAATACAACATATGAATGTAAGCCTCTCACAGAAGATCAAACCATTCATTTCCCATATTAGGAAATCAACCCATAAAGCATATCCTATCAGTTCTCATCAATAAATAATATAACACAAAAAACTCAAGGAGATAATCCATGATTTCCATCTTCCACTATGAATCCTCCAGAACCATTAAACAACAATTCAAGATCCATATCATGAAAGAAAGCATAAAACACATTTGAAAGATATAGTGGGCAAATACCTCTCCAATAGACTTCACTTTCGAGTAGACCAAGAGTGGGAAAGAAAAGATTCCTCCAAGATATCCAAGTAAAAAAGACTCATCCATGCACTATCTCCTCATAGGTCTTTATTGAACTCATGTTCAATCAAGGTGTATGATCCTTGGACTTTCTGCTAGAAAATTCAACAAGAGTAACCATTCAATACAGTTCTCTTATCTCAAGAGAAATTCATCCTCACCTTATTCTCCATGTATCCATGAGCACCTATAAACAATCACCTCATGCCAAACTCTAAATGCAACACAACAACATCATGAAGTATCGGGCAAATGATCAATGCACCCAAAACACAAAAGAATATACCAAGATCAATGTCAATGATCCAACTATAGAATCAGGAACTTAACATGACATCATGATCATTTCATTCCCTTTTAAGAAATACCATGCTTCAAGTGAAGAAACCAAAGTCTCAAGAGCAACGCTCAATGCCAAATCTCCAACGTAAAAGCAAGAGTATACTATGACATAAAACACAAGCTCTAAACCAACATCATCTATCAAGCACCATCAGCACCTCAATCCAAAGAACACACAAGTTCTCCATGGTTTCAAAATGCTAACCATCTTCAAATAGTGTCCCTACAAATGCGAAAGAACCCTTCTACAGCAATAGGATCAAAGAGTTCCTCCTAGTAACATCTGCAAATTAAAGAAGACAAATCTTTAACACTCATTGCTGAAGCTCCCACTGAACAGTGATACGGAGCTTTCCAAGCATCATGACCAACAATCTCCAAAACTGAAAAAGAAATTTCAGGTCCACAAACATATAGTTGTACTGCTAGTTCTCCCAAGTGAAACCAAGATCTCATAAGTAAGGAGATTCACTATGGTACATGACTCCATAATTAACTTGTCATCCATCCTCTTACCTCAAAACATCCACACCAATGTACAAGTGACCACAGACAAGGCTAGCTTACAAGTCTACATAAACACTAAATCAAATCACGTGGATATAGACAGTCCACTTCCAAGTTATCACACTACAAACATATGGGTAAAGACAACCCACAACATTGCACAACCTGTAGATCCAATTAATGAAACATGAAGACTCACAATCACATCAATGTCTTGCACAATATGAGGTCTCACAAGAGATCAAACATGTAAACACCCCAACTCAAACCACCAAATAAATTATAGATCTGATTTGCCAATTATGTCCACACCAAGCACCAAAATATAGGAATCCATCAAGCATTACCATAAACGATGAGTGATGAATCACATACCAAACATTTCTATGTAGAGAAAGAAACACGCCTTCTCTCACCATGCACAAAGCATGAAATTAGAGCTACAACTATCTCATCCAGCAGCACCCTGAGGAAGCAGGAGTCTAGAAAATAGCTCTTCAGCAGATCTGCAAAACAACAAGTTTTCTTTGACCATGTAAAACCTGCAAAACCATAAAACATGCAAGTACAAATACATCCTCAAAAAAGGAACAACTTAGGAACTTCATGCCCATTTCAAGCCAACTTCAAAACCACTAGTATCTGCATGCATCTGAGAAAGAGATAGGCTATTTCAAAAGCTTTCAAATCATCTAATGATTAACTCCATAGCCTTTATGCATTCAAGGTTAACAGAAACCAATGCCTTCCAACACCAAGAAACACCACCCAGCATAAGCACTCTCTTCCATGGCTGAGAAATAATCCATGCCTCTCCATATCACCAGGGAGCCTCTCACACAAACACCCAATATGAAACATTTACTGCTACACAACCACGAAGCAAATAAATCCACCTCATACATCAAGGTTATAATGCTGCCAACTAGGAGACACAGATCATAACTATTCAATATGACCAACTCCATTGTCTCCATCTTCACCATCCTTCAAGCTGCGTGTTGTCTTTGTATACCACAAGATTTCCACTCACCAAAGGATCAATTTCAATAGTCGATTCCTCCATATTTCCTCAAGCCTGACAGACTAAGAAATCTTCGTAGGAGAAATACCCAAAACCAGCAACCAAAAGAAGGCTTTAATACCACTTGTTGGAAAATATTCATCATCTAAGATATATATCTAAGATTTGTAATGCCTTCAGGAACTTTAATTTCAATAGATTACCTCAAAAACACGTACAACTATGTCACAAAGCAGAATTAGACAAAGTTCATTTCCCACATTAATCCTTCTGAGAGAAGCACAAGTAAATTTAGTTTCAACAACTTGCATAAACAGATTCTAACCAAGAAACATGAAACATGAAAGATGGAACAAAACACACAGATTTACGTGGGGAAAACCCTTTCGGGTAAAAAACTCCACACTCCAAAATCCCAAATCGCCATTGTATTATTCATGCAACAAAACCATTACAAATACAACTCAGGCACTAAGCCTTTACAAAGATTACATTTTGTTTCATTCTGGATACAAACTGAACAACACAACCCCTTATACGATCTTCACACTGTTATAATACTGTCATACAACATACAGTATAGATCTTCACTCTCATGGACCTCTAATCAACCTCTTGAGTGTTTACAAGCCTCACTCTATTACAATGCTCTCTCACAGCATATAGAGCAGATTTACAGTTAGAGAAGTTTCACATTCGATCCACATAGAGAGAATTGAGTTGCCTCCTTCAGAATAGCATTCTCCTCCTCTCCTTCTCACTTCATCATACTCAAACATATAGATGATTCCATCATTTTCACATTCTTAGTCGGTCTATTGATCTTCCAATGGTTGTACTAGTCCAACTGCCAATGGTTTACATTCTACTTCATTGACAAGCTTTCTTCACTGCCCTATAGCACACATCGGGCCGCCCATCATTAAATTCGGTTATAGAGTATAGATTTCAACCAATGATTGTTGATTTACAACAGCGATGTAAAATCAACGAATGTAATCGTGCCACATGTTGTCACACCATTCGTTCACAGCTTTGACTGTCGAAACAGATCGGTCAACCATGCTCTGAGCTCCTTGTACCGCGCTATCGCTCGTCGTTCATCCAACCCTTGAGGTAATGTGGTATATCGCGCTATCGCCCGACATAGCCAAAGCCTCCACGGTATGGTAGTGCTCACACCACAATACCATGTCAGAGCTGGAAGACCCCCACGGTGAGGCGGTGACACCGTGCTACTGCGCCAAGGCTTGTAGGCACCCACGGTATGGCGGTAAGCCATACAACTACCAACCACCAGACTCCTCGTGCTAGTGCCAAACTATGTGAGGTCCTCCACGATATGGCGGTGCTGCCGTGTAACCGCCAAGCAATGTGAAGCCCGCCCATGGTATGGTGGTGCCACAGCGTAACTACCAAGTAGTGTGAAGCCCGCCCACGATATGGCAGTAACACTACTCCATAGTCTGCTAGCCACTGCTCGACCGCACCAGAGTCTGCAAGTCCCTGCGGTATGGCAGTAACTGTGCCACCGTAGAACAAGGTAAGAGCTCCTGTGGCAAGGCGGTAACCGCGCTACTATACCTCAATTATAAGCACCTGGCAATACAATGGTAAAGACATAATCAGAACCATTAAGAGACTTTGTTGCTCGAAGATATAACCAAGATCTCTTCAATGAGTTTGAGGCACGTATTCTCAACAAGAATTTAGTTATGAATTTTTGACTGTGAAACCTGGAGGAATCAAGAGTGTAGGCCTAGGAGTAGAGGGTTGTAAGAGAATATTTTGAACCCATGTAGCAAGACCCATTCTCCCTTGGGCGAATGAGTCCCAGGAGGACACTCAACACAGGCTTTTTGTGACAGATGCATAAAATCACATCCTTCTCAAATATATTGAAACTTTTTGGATTTTGTCAAATTAATGTTTAATTTAGAGGTTTCATGTGTTACATTGCATCATTGCATTCATTTGGTATTTTTCATTCATCTCTCAAAAGTGCATTTCAGGCTGATTTACCCCATCCTAAGCCATAAGGAAAAAAACAAGATCTCCATCAAGGTTGACTCACCTAGGGGTTGAAAGCCAATCTTTCCCTAGGGGATCTCTTTTTCCTAATGAAAGTAGGAGTGAAAGTGTAGGTGCATACCCCCATTAAAAATCCATTGCCCACATTTTCCCCCATTTCATTTTGGTGAACCCAACATTGTACATCTAAAATTTTGAAATTGGAGTCCATTCAAACCCTAGATCTAGGATTTGCATTAGTTTGCATTAGATTGCATTAGTTTTTATTTCATCTAGGGTTGTCAAAATTACATTAATTTTCATTTCATATAGGGTTTTAGATTTTCATTTTTCATTCTTTAAAATCTGAAAACCCTAAAAAATTGCATGCATATTACGTTGATTTTGCATAGTACTTGCATATTAGTGTACTTTCGGTCATTTACATTAGAAAATCTAGTCAAAATTGTATTCAAAAAGTGTCATCTTTGTTCACTTTTTTTTCCTTTATTGCACTTGCATTTAGACACCAAAATCTGGAAAAATTTGCTACATAAACCATAGTTCGCAACCTAGAATAGAGAACACAAACAACAACTCAAAATTTGCATTTTTCATTTTTAAAAATTCTATACAAAGGCCCATTTTCCCTTGGGCAAATGAGTTCTTGTGGGCCCATCAAAACCAACTTTTCTTGGAATATTTTTAGTTCTCTGCACTTCCTAGATCCGTTGGTAAACCCCTGTTTCAGTCTGTCAATTCTCAAGAATTTCTATTTTATGCATTAGGTCTAATCATTCATTTAGTTTAGGCGTTTCAAAATTAGAAAACATTATTGCATTTCAGATCTGTAGAACAATTTTTACATCATGTTTTCATTACAAAAATCTCTTGTTATCATACTTCATGTTCTATTTCTAGATCTTGTTGAATACTCTAATAAATTGTTGTTACAAGCATATGAATATGAAGTCATTTCTCTTCTTTTCTTGTTTTTCATTGATCCATCTCTTGTGTGTCAAACTAACTTAGTGAAAGAGAATATAATTTTGGACAATCATGACAATCAAGTTTGATCTTCTCACAATATCTCTCCTATTTGTAAAGAAGATATTTCGGTGTTAGAAGAACCCATCATTGAGAGCCATGAGAATATTATTTGTTTCTCTTCTCCTACTTGGGAAGACATTATTGAAAAAGAGGATGCAATCATTGATAAGCAAGAAAATTTAACCATTGATATCTCCCCTACTTGTGATGAAGTTATTTTAGAAGATCCAACCATTGAATGTCATGAAATTGTAGTTTGATCCTCTCCTAAAAACTATCCTACTAGGGAATATATCATAGTGTAAGAGGATGATAGCATTGATACATTTCTTTCAAATAATAGGAATCTGGATTCCTTAGATGAAGATGACGAGGTGACATTAGACTCCCCTTCGCTAAAAGATCATCAAAATAAGGATAAGTCTGTTGAGGTCTTGAACATTAGTTCTCCCTTGATTATTAGACCTCATGAGAGTCCTCTAATCATTATACCTCCTAAGAGTCCTCTAAAAATTGGACCTCCTAAGATTCCTTTAATTATTGGACCTCCCAAGTCATCTCTTGAGCCACTTTTTATCATAGGACCACCACAACACCAACCACAACCTCCAGGAATTGTCTTAAACTGGCAAGGAAACTCACTAGTAACAATGTTTCACAAAGATCAATTTATAATACCATTTCTCATACATACAACACAAGGAACAATAGGCAACCACAAAATATACCTACTTCATTACCACTTCATCAACCTATCTTGCCTAGTGCTCCTCGTTTTCCTTTGCATAATGGAAAGGAGTATGATCTTGTAGAACAACTTCACAACACTCTTGCTAAGATATCCTTGTGGGATTTGATTCAAGCTTCACCTAATTAGCATAGCATGTTTCAAAATTATTTACAAGTTTTTATCCCTCCTAATGTGCAACCAAATGATGTAGCAACCCTAATTCAAGGTATGAATTCGGTCAAGTTAGACATTCCCTTTCATCAAGTTGAGTTACCTTTATTACAAGTACAAAAACTAACTAAGGCTTTCATGGCAATGGTTGTCATCAATAAGTGTGGGATAAAATGAACTCTCATTGATAATGGTTTGGCTCTTAATGTGTGTAGTATAAAATTTTTAGATAATATTGGATTTGGACAAGACTACAATTGAACCTGATTCTTTATCTATATGTGGATTTGATAATGTGGGAAAACAACCACTTGGTGTGATAACATTTCCTATTAGAGTTCAAAAGGTCACATTGAAAACTCTTATTCATGTCATGCCTAATAATCTTTCATATAATCTTCTCTTGGGTAGACCTTGGATTCATTAAATGAAATACCTTCAACTCTTCATCATTTAATGCAATATGTCTATAACAACAAGGTTTATATAATCAAGGTTGACGCTCACCTAGAAATTTGTTTGCACATTGAGAAAGACGAAGAAAATCCTTTGAAATTATTCATACCAACTTCAAAATTTGAACCCATGCAAGAAGAATAAAAAGAGAAATCAATCACAAAACTATTGGATGATGATTAAGGTTCCTTGGATTTCACACCTACATTCATGAGAAAATACTAGATTACTCACAAAATAGGAAAAGAGAAAGAAAGAAACATAGTAACAACACAAAATGAGTCATCAAAATCATGTAAGTGGACACAAATTATAGAAATTAAGAGGAAAGCAACACTTAAACATTCACATATGAAGAGTGTGATCATGAGAAACCACCAAATCCAAAAGAAATGGAAAAAATTTATGGAAGAGGTTATGAGCTTTTGAAACAACTTGGCTATAATGAAAAAGTATGTGATGTTAGAGAACAAGGTATCTGTGTCCCTATAGAGCCTTACACACAAGAAACAAATAGCGGTCTTGGTTATTCTCCCTCAAAAAAAACAAAAGCGTCAAAAAAACCTTCACTTAATATCAACACTCTTACAAAAGATTCTTCTAAGACAACTTTAACCTTGGTGCATCCTGAATTGATAGATACCACATGTGGGAATATCTCATTGCATATTTTTCAAATTGATACTTTACCTACTCATTATAATCAATAACATTAGTTGCTACTCCTTGTCATGTGGTAGTTGTAGTATCATATAATATTCACTACCATGCATGAGGGTATAAAATTGGCTTTATGCAATCATATTTCCTTTTTGCAAGGAGAAACATATCATCATCCATTTTTTGGCTCACCTTTTTCCCTTGGGGGGCAAGGGGTTAGGTAGCCTTATCCTAGTGGCACTTTTTGTTGTCTCTTTTGGCTAGTTTACCACCTTCCATGTATATATAAGAGCAATATTGGGATGCAAATGACATACCTTAAGGTGGCTTGCATGTGACGTAGTTTTCTTTCTATGTTTAGCATTGCATTTTGGGGGCAACCCTCCTTTCCATTACGTAGCTCTACTAAAAAATATGTGCTATACATAAGGCTTTCTGAATAAAGCTCTCATGTATTGGAATTTATCATATTCTACTTTAAATTAATTGCTCACTGCATGGTGTTTAGCAATTTCTTTAAAGTGGGGGCATATGCGTTCATGCTCATTGTTTGCTTCAAAGTGTGGTCTTCTTACTTTGCATGATGTGTCTTCTTGGTGGTGTCATTAGGTTTGATATCCTTCAAGATTATGACCTTTATTGGCATATGGAATTCCTCTTAGTGGTAAAACTATGGATTGCATTCCCTAAGTTATGAATCTTTTATCCTCGAATAGTCCCCTAAGGTGAGACCTTTCATTAACTAAGAAAAAGCCCTTTGAATATCCTATTGCATGTATCAAGGCCTCCAAGCATAACACAACTTGCATGCCAATGGACCCTTTATGTTTTTCATGGCCACCAAGCATAACACAACTTGCTTTCCAATGGAGCCTTTCTCATGAGTGCCTAGCACAACGTAACTTGCTAGCCTTGTGACCATTTTTGTAGTGCCTTGTCAAAGTTATCAGGAGGTATAACTTTTGTATGGTCAGTACAATGGGATCCTTATAGACCTGGCATGCCTTTCCCATTAGCCACTTTTTGGGGCTCACCTAGTGGACAACTAATTTCACTAGCCCATGTGAGTATATTTTATTTGCATACTGTATAATGGATTTCCACTTGTAAACATTTTTGGACAAATAGCTAAGACTTGATCCATACCAATTGGACAAACAGTCGATGCTTGATCCACTCCCTTTCTCTCTTTCTTCTCATTAATTTTGACATTGTATCCTTGTGTATCTTGTCTTGTTGTTGCATATTTAACATAGGTATGTGTCTCTTTGTGCCTTTGTTGGTTTTTCGTGAGATCTTAGATGTTGGGGGCTTGATCATCCTCCTTGACCTTCTTTTCATTATCGTTCTAATAGTTGTACAACTAGACCTCTCTTGACACTTTTTTGACTACTTTAGTGTGAGTTTGAGTGTAGGGATCATCCTCACTAAAGTGGGGGCTAAATGTAGTGTCAGAAAATGTACTCCTTTACATTTTCACACTATGTTTTGTTCCCTTAATAAATTGGACTTAATTAAACCTCTAATTGGCCCAATTATGCATCTACAAGCCCAATTAATTGCAATTTTTGAAAGGGGAATTATGATTTAGTTAATGCAATTATCATTTTTAACACCCTAAAATGAATAGGTCATGGAAATTTAGGTCAGGACCCATTCACCCTTGGGAGAATGGGTCCCCTTTAGTTTCTAAATTCAAATTTTAAATATGTTTTTTGCGGCCTTTTTATGATCCCAAATTCAAATTCAAATTTTGGCTTGTAATGTTTAATTTTTGAGAAATTAGAAAATTTCCTATAAAAGCAAGCTCTTTTCATCAATTCAGAAGATAGCACAAGAAAGAGATTATTCCTAGAGCTAATATTATTATCAAAGGTGTTTAAGAGTATATTTCTCAGTCATCTACAATGACATTTCAAGATCCTATCATGATGTCAAAGTTATCTTCATTCATGCATATTTTTGGAGCTAACATTGTGATGTAGCTTTCAAGCATTCAAGTCAAGATTCAAGCATCAAGATCACATCATAAATCAAGCCATTTAATGCAAGATCAATACCTTGGAGAGATGTGTTCAGTTTTAGTACTTCGAGGGTTTCAAATCAAGGGTTTGGTGAGTTATAACATAGAAAGTGTTTATTCATCATTCATTTCATGTTTCACTATTGCATTTCAAGGTTTAATTACCAAAACGGGGTTTGACCAAGGAAAACCCCAATTCACCAAAAACAAACAATTTTTCCCTCTTGCATGTTTTTTTTATTGTAGGTTGAAGAAGGATTGAAGATCTATCAAAAGAGAAAAATTGCAAAAGTTGCAAAAGTTGTCAACATTATCATCAAGCCACAGAAACTCACTTTCAAAATTTAATTATGAATTTCTGACTATGAAACTGAGAGGAATCAGGGGTGCATACCTAGGAGCAAAGGACTATAAAAGTGGATTTTGAACCCCTATAGCAAGACCCATTCACCCTTGGGCGAATGAGTCCCAGGAGGACACTCAGCACAGGCTTTTTGTGATAGGTGCATAAAATCACATCCTTCTCAGATCTATTGAAACTTTCTGGATTCTGTCAGATTAAGGTTTAATTTAGAGGTTTCATGTGTTACATTGCATCATTGCATTCATTTGTAATTTTTCATTCATCTCCCAAAAGTACATTTTAGGTTGATTTACCCCATCCTAAGTCATAAGGAAAACAACAAGATCTCCATCAATGTTTGACTCACCTAGGGATTGAAATTCAATCTTGCCCTAGGGGATCTCTTTTTCCTAATGAAAGTAGGAGGGAAAGTGTAGGTGCATACCCCCATTCAAAATCCATCACCCACATTTTTTCCTATTTCATAAACAAGATGCTATTAGCCACCATATTTATACATTTTGGGAGCACTGAAGGATCCTCCACGAAGATGAGAAAATATCATTTAGGTGACCTTCCTCTCTTTTAGTTAAGGTAATAATCCTTTGGGAATGACACACCTCATCTCCCCTCAACATTCTCTAGCACATCATCCAAAACTCCTAGGAATTTACCTGAAATTAGATTCCTATAGAGTGCTTCTTCCATTTCTTTAGACTACCCTCTATTTAATAACATCGCTAAGAACATTGTTGAGATGTCTGAGTTTACCCAATATCTATGGTTGGCTCCCAAAAAGTCTTTCTCGAGCACCATCTTTATCGTATGCAAAATAAGACCATGTTTGGTTTTGAACATGACCCCAACATTTTATTTTAGGAAGGACATATGTCTTCATTTTCCCTCCAATCTAATTAGCATGTCCATTTTCCTCTTTACCATTTGTAGAATGCAATTTAGCTCACCAGGAAAGGGATTTGATGGCTTGTACCCATTTCACACACTTACCTCTCAAATTTTGGGAAATTCCTGTCCTTCTCATTATTGCTCAATTGCCTCCCATAGGTCTCTCTCCCTCCATCATTACCTGGTAGCCAATCCCACTATGACAAATGATTGTGTCCTATACTATGCTTTGCTAGCTTCAATCACCCTTCCAATCCTTCAAATGAATCCTTCTTTTCCAATTCATCAATGCACTCATTCCCTTCCCTGTATATATGTGAGACCTTATATTATTCAAACATATCTAATCTTTACATTATTGGTCCTAACCATTTCCTTAGTTTCTAATTCAGCATCCAACCTTACCGAATTACGTTAATCGCTAGTAGAGAATTTTCTTCTAGATGGACTTTCCTTGCTCCCACTTCAACTGCACATTGGAAACCCATCAATGCTACCCTAAACTCGACCTCATTGTTAGTTCTTGTAGACACCTAAAATTGCCTTAAGAATATCACACATCTTGATTTCACTTACTAACATCATTTTCCTCATTATCACCTATTTCTTCCATTTAATTAAATAATTTCCAGTTATTTAGTTAAATTCACTTTATTCCCCTATTAATTGGATAATTAAGGTTATTTTATTAATTCATCATTTTCACATTAATAATCCCATTTGATTAAATAATTCCCAATTGTTTAATTAAAAACCTTAATTCCTCTCATCCTCACAATTAAATGATTTTCATAATTATTTAATTGGCTAATTTTCCTCCAATTCTCCAACTTGCACAAAGAATATCCCCTAAAGAATATTCTTAATTCAAATTCAAATTCTTCCCTCTAATTCAAAATATCTCCAACCTATTTCCATGAAATTAGGGATATTTTGTGCTCTCATGAATCCTCGACCATTGATCCTTCTTGATCCTCACCCATCTCCTTGATTTCCTCTCATCCATTGATCCTCAGATCTAATCTCAAGACCGTTGATCAAAATTTCTAAAATCTATAAAACAAGCCTTTCCAAATATGAAAATAATTCACAATCCTCATAAGCATAGGCACTCTCTAGAATTATTGAGCCAATTTTGAGCATTTTAGAGCACCTATTTTGTGAACCATACCTCTCATCAAGATTTTGCAATATGGATTATGCGTAATTTGAGAAATCCACATCACAAATATGCATCAATCTACAATGGGATTGAAGGTTTGCACTTTCTAGCTGTTTAGTTGCTTTGATTTGAGTTCAATTCTTTAGATTAAATCATTTGAATTCTTTTCAAATGAATTTCATTGAGTATGGGTTTGTATGATCTCAATTGTGTGAGTTTTTTAGTATTTTTAGACTCTAATTACTTCATTTATGCTTACATATTTCCCCTACAAAATTTTGGCATGCCCAGTGAGACCCATGTCCCAGATTTAATCATTTTTGTGGAGTTTTTGTCAGCATTACAGGTTATAGAGACAATGAGACGCTTTTGTTTCAATAGTGCAATGCCTTTGAAAAATATTGACACATCTACAGATCAAAGGTTGATGCCTTTGTTAAATCTCAACACATCTGACTGTTTGATCTGTTATGTTTGCTTGCAGGAAACTTTTGCACCTTTATCAAAGAGAAACACCTTTGAAGAATTGTGATGCTTTTGTTTATCAAAAGATTGATGCTTTTTTCCTAAAACCATTTTTTTTTTTTTAACTTGTTTCTATTTTCAGAGACAATGCAACACCTTTGCATAAAGTTTCATGCTTTTTCAAAAGATCAACACCTTTATTGAGTGATAGTACAACTCCTTTGTTCAAAATTTTGATGCCTCTATCAAGTAAACAACACTTATGTTATGTCAAGGTTTGTAGTTTGATTTGAAATTTATTTCAACTAACCTTTAATAATTATTTATTTTCCTCAGTTTATCTAATATCTTACAACATGTGGCAATAGATGGGAGGAAGATTGAAAGAAAGAAACTACTAACGTTTGTGTTGTAGCTTTTTTATTTAATCTAGGAATCTCATTTTCCCTTGGTGCACTCAAAATACTATCTCACATTTCATTTGGTGCATTAAAAAATGAATAATACAAATCTCATTTTCTCTTGGTACACTTAAAATACATCTTCACACTTCATTTGGTGCATTTAAAAATGAACAATACAAATTGCATTTCCCTTGGTGTACTTAAAATAAGCAAACAAATTGCACACTTAGTTTTGGGCTTAAAATTGAACATACAAATCTCATTTTACTTTGGTGTACCTAAAATTGAAGAAGACAAATCTCACATTTTCTTTTAGTACACCTAAAATGAATTCTTTGATGTGATTGGTAGGCTAGTGCATATGTATGCTCTTTCCTTTTGCCTAGTGCAATCTTGGAAATCAGAAATACCACTAACTTATAATATATTTGTACACCTTGAGGTGTGGAGTTGTGTATTCTCTCCCCTCGCAACTCCTAAGAATGATATTGGGGATTAGAAAGAAACACCATTTTCATTTATTTCCAGTAGGTGACTTGCTTGGGGGCCTCATCACCCCATGTTTTGATCTCAATCACATTTCCTAGCTAGCTATATAAAGGAGGTAGAACTAAAGTTATACCCCAAGGAGTGGCTCACATCCTTCAAGCCAAGACCCATGACCCTCTATCCATCAAGACAGGAAGTGATGAGTAGAGAGGATACCCCTCTCGAGTCAGGCATAACAGATGAGCTCTCTGTTCACAGTAGACCCCTACTACAAACTTGTTTATCTAGAAGCCTAAGAACCATTTGTTAATCGTCAGCTTAAAGTGGTACAATATACAAGTATCAAAGCATGAAGTTACTCGCCATGTGCTAACCTTTGTTGAGGTGACCGTTATTCCTTGTTAGGATATTTTCTTTTCAAGGTGAGAGGTGTCAAGGTGGTGCATGACCTTGGAATACTCTAGTCACCCATTCATTGGATGATATTCTGGGGTGGGCCTACTCTAAGTTGATAATCTTGATATACCACTAAAATAGGTTGTGTATCTATGGCATGTATTTATTGTTAAATCTACCATGATACCAATTAGCATGGTCTTGTTGAAGAAGACACACAAAAATCTTCCAAGCATCCATTGGTTCAGACCTACATGTTGCTTTTGTTGTTTTCTATCACTTGTCAGACCAATCAAACATAAATCATACTTCAAAAATTCAAAACCCTAGGTCAAACTAGCAAAATTCAACCTCAGAGAAAAATCTATGATTTTGATTGTCGTGGTGCATTACCTTTATATGCAAATCGATGCTTCTATTTTTAGAAAAATGACGCCTCTATTTGCATCCTAATGCATTTGTGCGTCTCAACACCTTTTTTTTAGAGTAAATCAGCAAATCTACATCTCAACACATTTGATTTCAAAAGTGTGACACTTTTATTGTATCTCAACACTTTTGTAGACATTGTGATGCCTTTATCTAAAATAGTGTAGTGTCTTTGACCATAACTCAATGCTTTTGACTGTCAACTAAAGATAAGGAGCCCTAGAATTTTCTAGATTCTAAATTTTGACTAGAAAACATTAGACAACCTGAGATTCATGCATAATAAGCTTGTATTCATCCTAATCATACAAAACAACAACAAACATACACATTTCCATCTTCGTCTCACGTCACTACTTCACTTTGGACTTGTCTAAACACCTCTAGTCATCATTGGATCAAATCAACCCCATCATTAAGAGCAATAAATCAATCCATTCAAAATAAACAACCAATAAATCAATCCATTCAAAATAAACAACCTAAAAATTAACATAGATTACTTTTGGTTCAAATCTCTAAATCATCTCCTAGTTTATCTCTTTACTTGAACAATTATCTTCTTTCAAGTACTTAATTGAATTAGTGTCAAAACATTGTGAGTTAACTTGCTTTGGAGTCATTAGTCTACTCCCAAAGTTTATGAATATCATTATCATCCTCCTTAGCTTTAACTCATTTTTCTAGTTGCAAGAAAGCAACATACCCTAAACACATCTTAAATAAGAGATTTAATCCAAAACAAACTTTTTCCAAATTCAAGGTTTCACTTCCTCCATTCATCCAAACAACTGTCATCATTGGTCCAAAGAGGCTTAGGTTGTCTCTAATAGCCAAATTTGAAGCAACACAAACACCTCATTAAACACATCTTCATACACCTTCAACATCCACATCTCTGAGGGATACTACAAGTTTTATAGTCACAACACGATCTCAACATAAAAATAAAATGAAGATAAATCCTAGTGGCTCAACTCCCCCCACTACCACAAGTGCTAGTGATCAAACGTATGGAATGCCTAAAACCAATCCTAAAGGGTATGGAATTCCTTTGTCAAAAAAAATGCAACCCAACCCCATTAATTTTGAAATAATCCATATAGTGGTCAACACTAATAAACCCTTTAAATTCACTCCCGAACAATTATTACAAATGTCACAAGACCCATCTCTTGCTAAGATAGTAGATGCTATGTTAAATCTTGACCCAAACCTATACATGTTAAAACTAGCACAAGATAATGCTAAATTCCCTCTAGATTTTAATATCAATCAACTTAGGGAACAACCAACCTTTTTTATTATAGCAGCAAGGAACCATCCACAAGGAAGTGACCCCTTAGAACATCGTATCATTGAACAAATACCAAATCCTCCTTCAACAAATGCACTAGGTAAACCCACAGTCACTTTACGAGGAGTGAATCAAACAAATTTTTCAAATCAATATAACAATTTTCTATATAACACTCAAGGTCTAGAAACTCCCAACAATTTAGGCTTTCAAAATACAAACAATCCACCCATATACACCAACCAATCAAAATAGAACATACCAAATCCGAATTTGATGAACTATGGGAGAAATAATTTTACCACACCACCCTCACAAAGCATACATATTCATTAACAACCACCTCAACCTCAACCTCAAAAACCACCTCAATATCGACCTCAACCATGACATCAACCTCAACCTCAATATAAACCTCAAACTCAACCTTTATATCAACAACCATTGCAACATAACATCCTTCCACAACACCATCAACAACCTTCCCAACACAACATCATTGTACCAAATCAATACATCAATCCTCAACAACCAAATCCTACCCCACAACATCAAAAAAACATCACATACCAACAACAACTACTTGCTCAAAAATAGTTGCAATTACATGCTCAACAATAGTTGCAAGCCCAACAACATTTACTTACACAACAAAAACAACAAGCCTTGAAACAAAAACCCCAACCAAACATCATACCCCAACACCAATATGGACCTTACAATGCACCTCCTTGACCCCAACCCAATCCATAATATCAAATGGGTCCACAACCTTCATATAATCCATATGACACAAACCCCCCTACATATCAAGATCCAAATCAATACAACACTTATAATCCACTATCAAACATTCCACCCATAGATATATCCTTACAAATTCAAACATTGACAAAAATATTAAGGAAATAAAAATGGGAAAGACAAATAAATCATACACTGTACAAGACTTATGTCCATACCCATTCGATAGAAGCATAATAATGTTATGCTTTCCCCCAAACTTTGAAATGTTGAAGTTTGATAAATACAAAGGACATGGTAACCCTGAAGAGCATATAAGATAATTTTATGTAGCTTGCATGGAGGTATCATACAATGATTCATATCTTATATTCCTCTTTGCACATAGTTTGGGTGGACAAGCTATTGAGTGGTTGTCACATCTATCACCGGGAATAAAAACATTTGAAGAAATCATAGATCAATTTGTAGCTTATTTCTCCTATAACATTGATGTCAAAATCACCTTAGAGGAACCATACCTTATCAAACAAAACAAAGGAGAAGCCTTTTCCTCTTTTCTACAAAGATGGAGACACAAGGTGAGCAAGTGCAAATGGTCAATGCCGAAAAAACAACAAGTATAAATAATTACAAGTAATCTAAACATAGATCTTGCCTTCCAATTATGCATGCAATATGTGAAAGCCTTTGAAGAACTCATCTCAAAAGGGCTTAATATTGAGAGAGCACTCATTGCTAAAGGATCACTACAAATCTACAAGTACAATCACAAATCATCTAGTTCAAGTGAAAAACCCCATATATGGGCCAAAAACAAGAATGTAACTAATGACAGTGTGGTAGATGCAAAAAGTTGTGATAAATACACCATCTCAATCAAACACACAACATAATCAATAAAAAAACCAAAACACTAATCCTCTAAGAGCACCACCACCAAGACAAAACAATTACCCACAACGACGTAAATACCCTCGATTAGGAGAACCTATTGAAATGATCTTGCATAAATTGGTTCAAACTAACTTAATAAAACTTCCCAACTTTAGATAGTATGAAGAGCCACAATTCAAACCTTCATGGTATAATGATAATGGCTACAATGAATATCATCATACAAAAGGTCATAAAACTTCAAACTGCATGAAACTCAAGAACATTATCCAAGACCTTATCGACCATGGTGAATTAAACATTGACCAATAACCTGGGAACTCTGGAAACAATGACTTGGGAATATACAAGAATCCTATGCCAGACCATGGTAAAGGAAACGATGCGGGAAAAGCTAAAACCTACAATAATGTTAATCACAACTATGATAATATTATGGGAAATATACAATATGAGGACAATAATATATCAATTGCTACTATATAGGGAAAAAATCCTGTGTGGAGTCACCACACGAAGATGGAAGATTACCATTCAAGGAGCCCCTACTCCAACAAGAGGTCCATCAAATTCCAATCCTATAGATTATACTAACCCAAATCTCCATTCTAGAACTCTTGATAATTTCTTCTACACATAAATAAATATTGGACAAAGCTCTTTTAGTCATCATCCATACCTACTAGCATAGACACCGAACAATTCCAAGCCATGGTGGGGTATATTTTATCCACTCACCATCTATTATTAACAAAAAATACCTCCCATCCCAATCATTTCACAATTGAGCATTACATCTTGAAGTATATGTTCTCAAACACAAAGTGAAGAGAGTCTTGATAGATGGAGGTGTGGGCTTGAACATTTGTACCCTTTAGTTGTTCAAACACTTAGGTTACTTCGAGGAAGTAATCGAAAGAGAAAAAGGGATAACCATCAGCACATGATGATAATGAATGAGATTTAAAAGGAACAATAAAGCTACCTATACAAGTGGGTCCCGTAATAATTGAGACAACATGCCAAGTCTTAGATCTTGACTTTCCATATAACACCCTTTTGGGCCACCCATGGATCCAAGTCATGCAGGTCGTAACATCTACCTATCATCAGTGCATAAAGTTTCCATACAATGAAAAAGTAGTTACCATCAATGGTGACCCTGAACCTTTCTACTATTGTAAAATTATGGAAGAAAAATATCATAGATTGCTCCAGATTCCAAATAATAATGTAATTCCACTCTCATCTTCCTATGTTGATGCAACTACACTTGATTTTACATTGAAGACTCAATAAACAATCCCTTAAATTAAAGTGTAGATAAAACATAATGGTCGTGGTGACTACAAAATCAAAGAAACCTTCTATGTGGGAAAACTACCACTTTCTCCCAAAACATATGTCAAACCCCACCATATTGATAAAGTGACGAAAATCCAAAATTTGAACCAACTATCTTTACAATATGGGGAGAACTAAATGTAGAGGTCATAAATGAAGGAGATCTTTCCAAATGGGTATATCAAGAGGAACAAGAGGAACCTCCTCTTCATGTTGATACAAAGGATATCAATTGATCAAAAAAATGTGATATACAGGTATCAATTTCCTTGGCTTGAAACACTAAGGTATGCATGAACCTATAATCTTAGAAAAACAACCAAAGAATAAAGGTCTTAGGTACGACTCAAACAAAAATGTGATCCTTCTCATTGAGGATATTTTAAATGAGGAAGTTGAAGCTTCTTCTTGGTATAACCCATCTGATGACGATAATATCGAAGATTTGCCCATGTGTGTAATGGATTTATTCAAAAATTCCTCAATATACACTATCACCACTACATCCTTCACATCTCTCATCCAAGATAATGAACTTGAACTCATTTATCCTTGGCTCATAGACTGGGACTAACAACAAGTGTTGATTCTTGATTCATTCAAAAATGATGAGGCTAACACATGATTCATGGGGCTCAAAGATGACATGCCTTTTGGATATCACAAAGTAGCTTTTAAAATTGAACTTAATACCCAAGCATACTTTGGGGACATAATTGAATCCTTCAGTCACAAAATGATGAATCTAAAAATCAAAACAACATCCCCTGGTGAAAACCACAATGTGGCACTTTTGGATTGGGAACAAGTAAAAACAAAGGATGCATTTGAAGGTGAAAACCTTTTTTATGCACCTAAGTATGAAGGATTCAATCTCCCTAGTATCGGGATGGATTAGGAAAAATCAACAATTCTTGTGGAAGATGCGCAACTAGTAAATGTTGGAACCGCCATGCAACCTCAAGTGACATTTTATGCTACATCCCTTGATGATGAAGAACAACATAATCTAGAAGCTTTCTTAAAAGAGAGGAAAATTAACTTTGCTTGGTCCTATGCAGACATGCTAGGATTGGATACTTCATTAGTAGTGCATCATTTGACCATACATCCAAATGTGAAACTTGTGAAACAAAAGCTAATGAAAATGCATCCACGAATAACACTATCGACCAAAGTTGAATTGTAGAAGATTCTCGATGTAGGTTTCATAAGATCTATTGATTATCTAGAGTGGGTTTCAAACCTTGTAACAATATCAAAACCCACTAGGGGCATCTGGATATGTACACATTTTAAAAATTTGAATAAAGCATTTCCCAAACACGACTTTCCACTACCTAGCATCGACATTATTATGGATCTAACAACTTGAAATGAGATGTTGTCTCTCATGGATGAATTTTCAGGATATAACCAAATAATGATAGCCAAAGAAGACCAACATTAAGTAACATTCACATTTCCATGGGGAACTTACTGTTGGAATGCCATGCCTTTGGGTCTAAAAAGTGTTGGAGCTACATATCAAAGAGCGATGACCGTTATCTTCCATGACATGTTTCATAAGATTATAGAGGATTATGTAGATTTCATACTATCAAAATCCATCACAAGGAAAGGACATCTTGAGGTCCTAGCTCAAATCTTTGGCAAGCTTGAGAAATATCAGGTGAAATTAAATCCAAAGAAATGTGTCTTTAAAGTCACTTTAGGGAAGCTTTTGGGATACATTGTATCATGAAGGGGAATTGAAGTGGACCCTACAAAAGTCAAAGCCATCATTAAGATGTAGCCACCTAAAAAACTCAAATAGCTTCGCAGTCTATAGGGAAAGCTTCAATCTATTAGGAGATTCATTGCACAATTGGTAGACAAATGTCATCCCTTCACACACCTTCTTCACAAAGGTGTTGTTTTCAACAGTTGAAGGACTATCTTTCATGACCACCAGTCTTAATGCCACTAGTTTCAATTAAACCCTTGATATTATTTATCTCAACAACATTAGCATCATTAAGACCTCTCCTCACACAACATGATGAATCTAGAAAGGAAAGATCTATATATTACATCAATAAGACCTTAGTGGGATACAAGCTTAATTACACTCCCATTGAAAGAGCTTGTCTAGCAGTAGTTTATGCTTCACAAAATCTATGACACTATATGCTTAGCCATCAAATCAAGGTTATTTATAAAGTGGATCAATTGAAATACTTGTTATCAAAGGAAAATCCCACAGGTTGTATGGCTAAATGGGTTATGATCCTAAGAAAGTTTGGCATTGAGTATGTGGGTCGAAAGGCGATCAAAGGGTAAGTCATAGCAGATGAATTATAAAAAGCTCCCATATATGCTAAAAACTCGTTAGTGTCTGAATTTCTAGATAAAGCAATATTTACTCTCAAGTCAAAAAATTAGTGGAAGCTATATTTTGATGGTTCCCATACACAACATAGATCAAGAGCAGGAATCTTATTCATCACTCCTCAAGGTTATTGTATTATGAAATCATACATGTTAGCTTTTCTATGCACAAATAACATAGAAAAATATGAAGCTCTCATCATAGGGCTAAGAATGGCTATTCAATGGGAGATTCAAGAGCTCCAAGTCTATGGTGATTCCCAATTGGTGATCAGACAAGTGAATGATGACTACCAAACTAAGGATGATAAGTTGTTGCCATACAAGAGAAAGGTTGATAGCTTTAAAGAATACTTCATAGACATCACCTTTGAGAAAATTTTAAGAGTTAACAACAAAGAAACAGAAGCAATGGACTATTGGGTCTTTACTAGACATGTCACACAACAACTTGAAACCTAGAAAATAGTAGTTGTATGCTTTTTTTGATTTAGGAGATACAACAACCAATTTTCGACAAGTTTCACTCAAGGAAACCTTAGAGATCTCAATCCGAGGATAGAATGAGGGAAAGAGATTTGAAATAAGTTGTCCTGGGGTGCGATTAAAGACTAAGAGGGGTTTTACCACCAAGCTAGAGCTTGGAAAGACAAGAAATGTAAATGATATGCAAGACTTAAGTAAATGACCTAGAAACAAATTCAAATCAGAACAATCAACTAAGAAAGTATAGAGGTGCACCTAGAAATTGAAGAGGCTTGGATGAGGGTCTAAAATCCCAAAAATACTCTTTTAATGCACACTAGGAGTCATATGCCAGTAGGGGTGACTTAGTCCCAATTTAGGGTTTCGGGTTGAAACTAGAATCTAGAGCTGTTGAATCAGGATCTATAGAAAATGCCTAAAAATGTGTATACTAGGACCCATACGCCACAAGTGGTGATTTGGTCCCAGTATTAGGGTTGATCTAAAACTCTGGAATCCTCTAGTGATCTGTTGTAACTTCTCTCCTGTCAAATCTCTGATTTTAAAACACTAAATTCTGCTCTGTAGGCGACTTCCCATGATCTTGCAAGGTAGATGACAAATTTGACAACTTGAAAACTTTTCTCCAATATTTCTCTTCAATGGATCTTCAACCTAAATCTAAAAATCACACATCAAAGAGAGGTAAAAATGTTGTTTTGTTAGTGGATAGGGGTTTTCCTTGGTCAAACCCCATTTTGGTAATCAAACCTTGAAATGAACTCAAATAGAATGAAGGAATGATGAATGAACAAATATGTAATGTTGCAACTCACAAAACCCTTGAAAAAAAGGCTACAAACTTGTATGTAATGGCTAGCATAAATGTGGATCTTGAATCTTTCTTGAATGATATGGATCTTGACTTGAATTCTTGCTTGAATCATGGAATCCTACATCACAAATGTTAGCTCAAAAACAAAACATGATGCATGATGACTTTGACATGATGCTTGATTCTCGAATAATGCTCCATAATACTTGATAATCACTCTTGAATGATCTTGAATGCTCTTGTAAACTCTCATGATATCAAATTTGCTATAGTGCTTGAATACTTGAATTACTTAGGAGAAAATATGTGAAATAACCTAGTATTTATACTTGTTTATGCGAAATTTCCCGAAATTACAACACTACAAGTCGACATCAGATCTAGGAGAATAAAATCCCACCAAGAATTTGAATTTAAATTTTTTCTAAGCTAAGTGGGACTCATATGCCAGTAGGGGCGTATGAGTCCCATTAGGCTAAGCTTGGGACACATTTTTCAATAAATGCTTAGTTTAATGTGAAATTCAGATTCAGGCCTTGAAACTTAGGTGGGACCCATACGCCCAAGGTGGCATATGAGTCCCAAATCATTAAATTCGGGCCATATAATCCAAAATCATTAATTTTTGATTGGTCACTTGATGCATGTTAGGATTATCCTTAGAAAGATGCATTAATTAAGGCTTGTGGATGCAAAATAAGGCCAATTAAGGCATAACAAAGCACAATTTATTAGGGAGGGCCCAAACAAGTGTGAAAATGTAAAGGACTGCATTTTTCTACACTACACAACTTAAAATGTGAATTTCTCGTGGAATAACTTCTCATATAAAATTTTTACATCCCTGAATCAGAATTTGTGTGCAAAATTGTTGTCTCGGTTCCCCTTGATACCATGATATCTACCTATACCTTCACAAGGGCATCCTTCCACTAGATTTAACTAATAACCTTCACAAAAAATTTATCCGCCGATCCTCTCACTTCGTCATCATTGGAAATACCCTTTATCGAAGAAGTATTGATATAAAATTACTCATATGTCTTAACCAAGAAGAAGCTTCAACCACCTTAAAAGAGATATACGAAGGAATTTATGGGTCATATTTGAGTGGTGTTACCTTAGCAAAGAAGTTGCCTAGAATGGGTTACTATTGGCCTACCTTGGAATGAGAGGCTAATTAGTTCATGAAAAAGTGTTGACAATGTCAACAATATGGTGACCTCATTCATGCTCCAACTCAAGAAATTTGACCTACCACTACACCATGCCCTTTCTCATAGTGGGGGCTTGATCTCATTGGGAAAATAACACCTACCTCATATAATTTCCATAAATTCATAATCACTACCATTGAGTATTTCACGAAGTGGATAGAAGCCATTCCAATGACCTATATCACAAGAAAACAAATATCCAAATTCATTATGAATTACCTAATTTTCCACTACGGTGTTCCACAGGATATTATCATAGATAATGTAACACCTTTTAAAGACCAAGATGTCTAAGAAATTTGCAACTGATTCCATATCCAACATGATTTCTCCACAGCCTACTACCCTAAAGGACATGGTCAAGCAAAAGCATCTAACAAGACCATCACTGAGATCTTAAAGAAGACTATTAATGACATTGGCCTGAATTAACACTTATAATTGAATATTGCCTTATGGGCCTATCGAGCTAGTATCAAAACAACCACTGGTGCTACCCCTTATTCCTTGGTATGAAAAATTGAATTGATCCTACCCATTAAGGTCGAGCTCCCATCATTGAGAGTTTCGTTGCAACACCTAATTGATAATCAAGAATACAAGACCTCCAAGTTGAATGGACTTGAGTTGTTATACGAGCATTGCCTAGAAGAATTGAATCACTTACAAGCCTATCAGAATCAACTGTGTAGAAATTACAACAAGAAGATCAAGGGCTGACACTTCCAAGTAGGAGACCTTATCCTTAAAGAGAATCAAAAAAATCAGTTGGATTATGATAACAAAGGGAAGTTTGAATCTAGCTAGTTGGGACCTTTTTTCATCACTGCAAGCTATGAATCAAGAGCATATCAGTTAGCCACACCTAAAGGGGATCCCTTACATGAACCTATTAACAAAATTCATCTCAAATGGTTTCATGCCTAACCCATCATGGGCATCTTATTCCAAAAATAAAATAATCCAAAAAAAGGATAAAAATAATAAGAAAAATTGACCTCCAGTGAAAACCACTTTGGCGGTGCTTTGGGAAAGCACCTTGGTGAAAACTTGGCAAACAGGAACCTTGTGTAAATAAGCACCATCTATCATCTATCATCTATCATCTATCATCTATCAAGTACTCTTTCTCCTTTCATGCATTTATAATAAAAATTCCATCCATGCATCTACCTTCCATCCATCCATCACCATCCCTATCATGGCTTGGTGTTTAATGAGTATCTATACCTATAAGTATTACTTGGCATTATCATAGGGTCAGCCTGTCTTGCCTATATTGAAGTAGTTTACCACATGACTGGGGGCATCTTCCTAAACATAGTCATCAACATAGATTCTTGTATATCACCTAAGTCATTTAAAACCCAAGACATCCAGATAACTAAAAAATATCAAAAACATCCAGATAACTCGAAATCCCAAGACATCCAAATAACTCAAAAATCTCAAAAAAAAATCTAGATAAATTGAAAACCCCCAAAACATCCACATGCATCAAAATCCCAAAAACATTATTATTGGCTATCAAAGTATGTGCTAATCTAAGTCCAAATAATCAAATTATGAAGCCTCTATGCATCACGTAGGCAAGGGCATCAAAGATTAGCCCTCGAGGCATAGGTTTGGCCCTTAGGTCCTATTCTCCTAGTCCAAATATTCAAAAATACCAAAAACAAATCAGAAAATGCAAAAGATCAAAACAACCTCAAAACATCCTCAAAAATTCAAAAACATTTGAAAAGAAAAACTCATCCATTCCATTTTTCTTTCCATCTGCAATAACCTTTCATCCATAATGAACCTATTGTCACCCTCACTTTTGAAAAAATAAATAGAAGCAAACACAATCGTTGAAACACAAATTATCACACAAAGTCACAAGCCTTGATCATTGTCAAAAATGTCATTTAACCTTCATGCCTATATGGCTTTCTTGTACATATATTTTTGTTTTACTAACATATAACATTGTATTCCTATATGGCTTTGTTGTAAGCCTATACAATTTTTTTGTAAGCTTATATGGCTTTTTTGTATATATATTATTGTTTTATCGACAAATAACATTGTATGCCTATATGGCTTTGTTGTAATTACATATTTATTTTATCAACATTTCCTATATTTGCTATAAAAATGAGGGCTAAGCCAAGTAGTTTGTTATAAATTTTATGTGAGTATTTTCTATATGTCTTATCTTCTTCATTCTACTTATTTTCATGTTTATATTTTCTTAACATAGTAAGATATATAATATTTTTCCATTTAAGATAAGGATTATAATATTTTTGGATGTGCCTAAAATGATTAATTAAATTTTTGTTTCAAATAAAAATAATGTACAAAAAATCACCACCATCACCACATGGATCATCATTCATGAAAACTCACTACCTCATACACCTTGTTATCCCATGACCATGATAATAGAACACACAAGTATAACCTCCCATTACACCATAAAGAATATTACATGACACATATGCATCATGGGAGAATGCATGAACACAACCAAATCTCTACTTCAAAATTTTGACATGTAACTCATTAGCATTTGTATTATTCAACATACCATCATAAATATGGAATCAAAATCTATTCACTTAATTCTACCTCATGTGTATACCATAAAAGACACTTCAAAGATCAAATTTAAAGTTTTCAAACTAACATATCTCACAAGTGCATACTTGGATGCAAAAAAAATCCTAATGTGAATATCTATCAATCATGCAATCTAAAATGGTTACTCCATGGTAGTATTCATGATCACTTAAATAGGGTAGCACCTTGTATAAATCCATAGCTAAGTTGTAGATAAAACCCTCATACTTAGTCATAATATTATTATCCTCATGTACAAAGCTCAAGCCTTCATAAAAAACAAAGAATTCTATTTTAGCAAGGTTAATGTTATGCCTAAAAACATTTTGAGACCTAGGTATATCACTACCATAAGAGTTAATTTTTTCATATTCACTCAAATACCATAAGTGATCAAACTCACTATAATAAATGTTACACCATGATATAGATTCACCATGCATGTGGGATTGAGACATGTTACACCACTCACTTAAATCCCATAAGTGATTTGTTCTAATTCATTTATTTCCTCATGAAAGCCTTTACAATGACACATTCCCTATGAGACATGTGGGTAAGTGCAAGCTAATGGATTCAATTTTAGTGGAAGTGTTAGGCTTGAAAAATATTTTGACATGAATAGGTACTTATTTAGGATTGAACTCCCAAACCTAAATATCTATCTAAATAAAATGGGTACCCATTTTGATTTTTAAAATGGATACCCATTTTTATTTACATCATATTCCTGATCCTTTTTAGAACGAGTACACATTTCATACAAAATAAATTTTGAAACCCATGGTTTTTCTTTTGTTTTAGGCTTGGAAACCCAAACCTCAACCTTGGACCTATAAGTATACTAACATGAAAACAAAAAGAGAAAAACTGACTTTAGCAATATGACAAACAATTTTTTTTAAATTTTTTGAAAAAATTAAAACCCATTATAGATGACTATGTCTTAGTTTTAAAAATGTAAATTTTTAATGATTGGTTATGCTTTTCTATTTATTAATTAATTTTTGAGGAAAATGGTTCATAAACTTGAAATATCAGTATTAGTAATTTTTTAGTACTTTTGAGTTTTAAAGTTTTAAAAATAATTAAGTATATTTCATTCTAGACATCATTCTTTACACAATGAAAAAAATCATTTTATGATTAGTTTAGCTCAAATTATGTTGGCCGCACATAAGGGGTTTTCAAAAATAGCAATTAGGGCAAATACAATTTAATTTAAAAAGTATATTTAGGAAAAAAAATCCTTATAAAACTTCACTGTAATACACATGTTTTGGCCCTCAAAATGTGACTTCAAAAAAACTATTTTTGTACATCCTATACAAAATTAACTTGTATCATCTAGGCATTTGAATAAATTACATATTTGAAAACTAGATTCAAAATCCTATGTTTCATATTATTGGAATTTCTTAAGATTATATGTATAAGTACTTCAAATTTTTACTCCAAGTATGAAAAAAATTGATTTTTAGTAAAAAAATTCCACTTTTTAGCCACAAAGTGGACCCATTATCTTGCACTTACTCATGTATCACATGTTACACCATGGCATAGAATCACCATACATCTGGGATTGATCACCAATATCATTACCGTTTTCAAGCAACCATATGGGTTGTGTGCCCAAATGAAAAGTTCCATTTTGTTTGCCTCTCTTGGATGAGAATAATTCAATCTTAGACAACCCATGGTTCTCATCAATGATAATTACAAGAATAAAAGCATGTTGAAGAATCACATTGAATTTTTCTATTGGGCCACTTCTAGTATTTACCTAGGAGGACATGTCCCTAGTGATTGCCTTGTTGCAATATAGTCTAGAAGGAACAAGAAATTGAGGGAATAAACTAGGGCCTCTAGTCGCATTCACCCTACCCACATTAACATGTTGGCATAGTTAGTTCAGTCCCATGAGGTGTGAAAGAAAAAATATTCCTATTGACACCTTTACACTGCTCTCAAATGATGCATTTTGCAAGAATGCATTCATTGTTGGTAGGGTCAAATGGTCTAAAGTTGGGAAAAATGAGATAATCTACTTTAGAGGGACCCAATGTCCAACTCTAGGTGTAAATGGAATATTTGTAAGTTCCATAGATTAAGAGAATAAGTAGGCAAAAATTTGACAAGTTTTTGCCAAATTTTTGCTCTTCAGGCTCTTAATATATTTCCTTAATGCAATGTAGCTTGGAAAGATTGAGAGACACAAGGAACAAATAGAGATCTCTAGTAACCTTTACTCACCCAGCTTAAGATGTTGGCATAGTCAATTTAGTCCCATTAGGTGGAAGAAAATATATTCCTATCGACACCTTTACACTCCTCTTAAATGACACATTTTTCAAGAATGCATTCATTGGTGGCATACTCAAATGGTCTAGAGTTGATAAAAAATGAGATATGATACTATAGAGGGACTTGACATCCAAATTTTAGAGATACACAAGGATATCATGTGTCTTAATTACATCTTAGTTATTTTTGTTAGTTACATATACATTAGGGAAATGGAGGGGGTCTCCAACATTATCTATGTGGATGCATGAACCAAATTTGTATCAATATTAAGTTGTTAGATTGACAACCTTAAATGATGTATAAATTTTTGATTTTGGGAAAGATTGAACAGTTCTACAGTGCTATTTCTTGTGCCTTTTATTATATGAAATGAAAGACTGAAGGAGTTCACCAATGACAACATGTAAATAGTGGACAATGGTAAAAAAAAAAGTTGTTAGACTAATAAAATTTTAGAGGCTCAAAATATTGCCCTATATTTCATGATGACAATATCCCTTGGATTTTATTTATGTAGACAAAAGGGTTCACCTTATTGATGTGTTGAAATTGACCAATGGTGCACCAATATGGAGTTGTAAGAATAAACATATCAAAATGATACATAGAACATTGATCTTGGGAATATTAAATTGTTTTAAAGTGCTCTAACTTATTCCTTTCTCCTTAAAATATTAAACCTCTCAAAATCTATGCACTGGAAACTAAAATACCAAAGGGAAGCACTAAATGCTAATGATTGATAAGATCATGGCAAAAAATAATTTACCTTGTTGAAGTTAAAGAAAGAACATGGAAACACAAACTCAACCAAAACAATGTCAAAGTTATATGAAAAGCACACAATTTTTTTTTCTTATGAACGAGAAGTTGACTAGCTTGAATTGAGCAACATAGGGAAAACACTCTCCATGAGACACATAGTCCATACTAATAGATAATAAGTTAGGATTGGGAAGTTATTTCTAAATCCATATTATCCTCATATAAGTTAGGTCTAGAGAAATAGACAATGAAAGAACAAGCCAAATTCATAAAGGAAATGAAGATAAAACAAGGAATCAAACCATTGCACAACTTTACCACTCAAGTATAATTGGAACTTAATAATCACCAAGATATTGTTATCAAAGTATTTGTATTTAGAAAGAAAGGATGATTTCATGCATGATTAAGCATTGATAGATTCGTCATAATTATCATGTAAAAGTTCTTCAGTAAGGCTTGTAATATCATCACGTTATACAAAATAAGCCAATTATGTACTAGTAAAGCACATTTGAGAATCTAAAAAAATATCATCAATGTGTAATTTGTCTTTAAGTGTGTAAAAAGGTTATCATAATATTTTATAGATTCAACATTAGATCTAGAAATATGATTATCATCGTACTCATTAACATCTATAAAAGAAGGTGATTCATTCAAGTCACATGATTTATAGAAATAAAGTTAACATGCCAAGTAAAAGATGTATCATTAAATGACATACTAATATCATGCAAATGAGTCATGATATCATCAACTATCACAATAGATGTATCACATGATAGATCCTTGTAAAATAGGCATTCATTTTTATCATAAGGCATATGATCAAGATGACGTATATTGGTGAATGATGTAAGCATCTCTAATGAAAGATCTAGAAAATGATAGTATATGACAAAATAACCTCTCCATAGAAAACACACGTGGATCTAAATTATAGAAAGTCATGAACATATCTAGGATGGATGTGCCATGTGTTATGAAAGCTAAGAACATGTTGAGATTTAAATCATATATGTATATTCGCTAAGGAATAAGATCTCAAATGTGATATAATAATAGAATATCCTAGGGTGGGGTGGGATTGTGGCGAGAAAGATAAACCAACATGTATATATCTAAACCCCTAATCAAAGTAAATAAGCACATGTAACTCAAACCTTAGGAAATTTAGAAATGAATGATAATATTAGAATTATGTCAAATCTAAAACATCCTAAAATCAATGAAGCTATATGCCCAAGGTAAAACTATAGGGGCGTAATCATGAGCGAATTCACCAAAAATATAAAGGAAACTAACTTATGCCTAATCATAATCTAGCTAATCAAATGAAGTGCATACCACTCAACATAGATTAACATATAATAATTATTTTTTAGTTGTGGGAGTGTAATTAAAACAATAAATTCTAGTCTGGGAAAATAAATGTGAAGGGCTAATAATACTTAGTTCTAGAACAATAAAGTGAATAATCCAAATGTCATCAAGACTAAAGACATTTCCTCATCATTTGTATTTAGCCTTAAATTTTGAATAATTTGTCAACTTTGTGGACAATTAAATTTGTGGCTTTCAATCAGTTTTGTAGGTAGATATATGATATATGGTTCATAGATATGATTTGGTATAGTGTGTGCTCCTTCTTTCTAATTAGTTTCTCTTCTATGATTGTTAAGGAATAGTGATGTTTAGAAACACATAGAGGAGATCGTTTGATCATAAGGGTTGTGCTCACCTAGAAAAAGCCCCTTGTTAGGACCAAATTTTATAGTCATGAAAATGATTGAGGATAATAATCTTCAAACATGTAGATGATCTAAAATGATGATGCACTTGGATTCATTTCATTGCTCCAATTAAAGTGTTACTAGTATGCTTTCTCCTTAATTTGAATCATATTTGAATGAATACTTGATTGTTTCCTTGGTGTGAAATGAATGCCTTTAAATATAATGACATAATAATAACTACACATAACATGTATTAAATTGGCTCATGGTGAGAAAGAAATGGGCAAGAGTTGGACAAAATTCAAATTCAAATTTTAAAATTTATAGGATTAGATATGTAGTGCAAGATCAATCCCATACTTGTAGAATTGACTTGAGATATGGAAGCAATAATATTTAGGTAGGGAATGAATGTCCAAGCATGTAGTCAATGATAAATATGAATGTCATATATGAGAAAATCCATGTGAATAAGGATAAATAGAGCCAAATGTAAGAGAATTTATAGATAAAGATGAATTATAATATGAAAGATTCTACCCAACTTTATATAAAATAAATCATTTAACGATATATAAATAAATTAAACTATTCCATCAAAATAAACGTAAAACTAAACAAAAATAAATATAAATATATAAATTTCACCATCACAATACCTAATATTTATATATTTGATTTTAAACACATTAAATTTCTAAAAGATTCCTTTCTTTTAGAAAAAAACAAATCTTAATGTCTTACTAAACGATGACCAAAAAAAAAAACTACATTTGAAATCACCCTTACCTTTCATCATTTTAAATAATATTAAAAGCTTAAGAAATAAATATTATTCATGGAAAAGGATGATAAATTAATAAAATAGAGTACATCCATCCAAATGTAACATACATTTATATAGGGACAAGAACATTCAAATTGGAACTTTTGAGCCAAACACTATTTGCCCCGAGGACAACCCAAGACAGGTGTTTCAGAAACTTGAAAATTGCTGTTTACTTAAGGAGAAGTTGGATCCGAGTTACTGAAGGCCTAAGCTTTTGTGGGTTACCTCTTCTAGCATTAATTAATGAAGCACACGTAAAATCATAACAATCAGCTCAGGTGATACAATTTATATTTTGTCAACTATTTATGCTAAGGCTGCAAGTCAGCAAAAAGAGATAAATCGAAATTCAGATGCAAAGCACTTGAGTTTTATAAGATCCCCAATTCCGCATTTATCTTCTTTGGAGGGAGTGGGTCCAAATGCTTTAGCGACAACATATGATGATGGTACTTTCCAAGGGGAAGGAATACAAAGTCCCTAGATGTGATGGTGTCATTGCGGTGTAGTACTTGGTGTCGGCTATGGCTATGACCATTCCCCTCCACTCTTCTTTTCTATTTTTCAAATGTTTACTGACCCTCCCAGTTTTCAAGCACGATACACAAGGAGTTTTAGACAGGCCGGAGGCTACATGCAGGTATTTTGCTTACACCCACAAACTCAAAAACCGCCTTTACTTCGATCTATCAGCAAGCTAGATCCGTTTTCTCATGTTTTGGGAGCTTATTCCTCTTAAAAGTTGAACACCCACTTGCATATTTCTGTTGTATGTACAATTATGAATTTGTTTCATAGAAGTCTAAACAGTCAACCGACATATATGTGAGGACTGGGTAGATTAGATTGATTTATTTCAATCTTGAACTGAACACCCAAATGCGTTTTCTACTGTATAATTGGGGTGCTGTTTCAGAAAGCTCTCAGCAGACATATAGTTGAGCTTTGGGTAGGTTAGATTGGTTCATTTATTTCTTGAACTGAACACCCATGTGCGTTTCCTACTGGATGATTGGAATATTGTTTCAGATATCTCTCAGTAGACATAGAGGTGAGCTCTGGGTAGATTAGATTGATTCATTTTTTTCTTATGTCTCCTGGACAGCCATCTGCACTTGCCTTTGTATAATTGGATTTTTTTGTGTATGTACAAGTAAGTATGGCAAAAATCAAGCATCAAGGAGAAATATAAAATAGAAATACATAAATTGCTTATGAACAGGGCATACACATATATATATATATACGGTAGGTCATGTCCCTGTTAGTCTGTTCCTAGCGACTCTCGGTAACTAATGATGCTTAAAATGGTATGTAACAAATTTTGCTTCAGAGAGCTCTACACAGGCACATATGTGAACTCTGGTTGGACTGCGTTGATTGATTTTCAAGGAAACGAAAAGTTTAAACCTAGATAAACAGAAATGTTATTTCTCTTTGGGCCTAACGTTCGTGCTTCCTCAGACTCATTAGCAGTGTGTTGATTACGCATTGGCATATGACGATAGGGAAAATTTGGGAAAAAAGGTCCTATAAAGCCTCTCATGTGGAGCCTGTACCGAGGATCCCACCAGGATAGGACTTTGTGCTACTGTTTGGCCAATTATGTCTACTTGCCATTGTGGCGACTTTTCTTTGGCAAACTTCTCCAACTAGATCAGGTGCTTGAATGAGGATAGACTTAGTAGTTTTTATTTGCAGTCGTTCAACCTTAGCAAGCCTCATGGTGAAGGTGTGTGTATTCCATAGATGAGACATGCGTTCAAATCCAAAGCGAGGTCATACATCTTGTTGAACAAAATATAAGGTAAATGAAAAAATCGATTTGCTTGGGGTCTTTCACAAGGGGGATCTCATCTATTGAATTGATGTCTCACCTGTCGGTGACCTAAAAGTCTACCTTTATCTATCTCAGGATTCTGTGAGTGTATGAAAGGTCTAATTAATTGGAATAATTGCCAAAATTCAGATGGACTCGCACAATGTAGGCTCATCACTCTCAAAATGGTGTGCCCTTGAGATTTTGCTAGCAATAGGTTCTGGCAGTTGAAACTCCTGTAGCTGTTTAGTACAAGTTATATGTCAGGAGCTGGTGCGTCTGATCTGAACCAGGGCTTCTAGATTATCCTTTGGAATTTGAGCACAGGATGACTGTATAAGATACATTCAATTGCTACTTTTTCTTGGTAATTGTTCTTGAATAATTATTAAAATAAATATATTCATCTTTGTCTTTGAAAGAGCATTGGTCTAATTTTTTGCATTTATCTTTGACTAGGAATAATTCATCAAACATTTCCCATGACACACAAGACATATATAATTGACAAAAAATACCATCAAATTGGGAAAAATGCGATCTTTCCAAAAAAAATAATCCTCACAATTTTAACTGTGGCAAATGATATGATTTTTGAAGTTCAAAATGAGAATTTAGTTTCCACTCCAGATTATAAACGAGTTTTAATTAATTTTTCTTTGTAAGACATCATGGGAATTGGGAGCTATGACATCCTTTATTTATATTTTAGTAAATTATTGATTTTGTGGAACTTGTTTGACAGGGGTAAATGATGATAAATGTAGGAACCATTAGAATCTTAAAGATTCAGCACATTTGGGTGCAAACTCCCATGGACTTGTAATATGGAGAGCAGGGCCAATAATTCAACATAAGGTTAATACGTCTTTGTTTGGTGCTTGGATTATCAGTTGAATTGCAATGGAGTCTGATCTGGTTTTATTGTAGCATTTAAATGCAAACTGTAGATAAATTGACAAATCTCCATAAGATGTTTTTGGCAGGGCCATGGACTATGTTTATCAACAGCTGGATTACATCTTGATAGGAGCATACATTTTCATTTAATCATGGAACATCTAGACATATTGATTTTGACAGGGGGTAATGGCAATGGAGAAAGAGATTTATGAATAACCAACCTCATTAAAAGATGAAGATGTATTATGCGTCATGTTGATGTTTACAGCTACTTAGAGTTAAACAATTTAACAATCTGATGGCAACACCAGGGACAATGGAAGGAGGTACTAAATGCTTACAAGAATCAGATAGCTCTAAAATGTCCTTAAAGGTGGAGAATTCTCAAGCAGCAGAGGCAGAGAGCACAAGACAATCACTAGTTAAAACCACCTCTCAAATAGAAGATGTTACATCAAACAAACAATTGAATGGAGTGGATATTTTACTTTCAAATACATCAAGCTTGGTAAAAGATTTACAGGCATTGAGTTCTAGTCACGAAATAGAACCAGCTTCGTCAAAGCAGTCTTCAAGGGAAAAAGGCGTTTCTAAGTTATCAAGAGCAGCAGCATCAGGAAAATCACCCATGAAAAAACCTTTAAAGGTTGGGATTCAGCGGGCATCTGAAGCAGGCATATCAGAAACAATGACCTTGAAGCAAGCATTAAGAGGGATGAGCATTTCTCAGGCATCAGAACTAGCTTCTTTGAAACGACTCTCAAAACCACCAGTCACCTCTCAGTTAGCAGAAGCTGGTGCAATAAAACAAAGATACAGAGCTGTTGTATTTTCCCGTGGATTAGAACCAAGTACTTCTAAACACATAACATGGACACAGGGCACTTCCCGTGAGTTAGAAGGTGGCATTTTGAAACCATCACTAAGGGGAACTGATGCTTCTCAGACTTCAGAACCATGTTCTTTAAAGCTTTCATCTCTAATTGACACATCCCATTCTTCTGCAGCAAGTTCATCAGAAGCTGGAAGTAGCCAAAACAATGAAAGGGCAAACAGACAGGGTAATGAAGATACATCAGGGACCTCATTGCCTGTTAATGGTGCTCTTGATGCACAAAGCAGTATCAACAGCACAGATATTGTCAGGGTGACAATCACTAACAAAACAAGTAACAATGGAGAAATTAGCGTTGATAATGGCAGTGAGAGTAAATCTAATATGGGAAAGACTATACAAGGATCAAAATGTAATGACAGGACAGATTATGTTGAAATTGCAAATAGTAGCGCCAGCAGAGGTAGCAGTAGCAGTGGTGTGAGTGATGAGAGCAGTTGCAGTAGTTTAAGCAGCAGTGGCAACAGGCCTCATATGTCAAATGATTCAAGATGGGAAGCCATCCGTGCTGTTAGGATGCGGGATGGAAATTTAGGGTTGAAACATTTCAGATTGCTGAAGAAATTGGGAGAAGGTGACATAGGCAGTGTGTATCTCTCAGAATTAAATGGTACAAGGTGTTATTTTGCAATGAAATTTATGAATTATGGATCTTTGGCTAGTCGAAAAAAGATGTTGAGGGCTCAGACAGAAAGAGAAATCCTTCAGATGCTGGATCATCCTTTTCTTCCAACATTATACATTCACTTTCAAACTGAAAAGTTTTCATGTTTAGTTATGGAATATTGCCCAGGAGGAGACCTTCATATACTACGGCAACGACAACCAGGCAGGAACTTCTCTGAACAAGCAGCCCGGTATGGCGTTCAACTCTCATGTGTTTTGGAGCACTTCTTGTTTCAAGATTTTCAACTATCAGTTTTTAGGGAATTATTACTGTAAACTTCAATCTGTGAATGCTTTAGCTGAAAAAGTCAGTGTCTGGTCTTCTTTTTGCATGTTCATAACATTGTACAAGAGTGTTTTCCTCTCTTTTGAAGAGGTTAAAAAAGTGCTTCAAAAATAAACTCAATCTTAGTGGGTGAAGGCATATAATTGCTTCCAACGGTGAGTCCACAAATTTTCTAAGGGAAAGATTATTTGAAGTGTTGACTGCCTAATGTCTATTAGTGACAATCTTTTAGGTTGTGGACTATAGTACAACAGAATAAATGGTACATATTATGTTGAACCATGACTCATGATATAGATAAAAAGGCAATATTAAAATGAATTTGAGTTCAGAGCAAGATTAAAGACTCGGAAAACACAAAACATCTTACAGTCACAAGTCATATGAGATGAAGATGAATGATATCTTCACTAAGTATGGATCAAGCTGGTAGCTAGAGTCAAGCAATCTATGTTTGGTCCTCTGCTTCCATGTGTTTTAACATGTTATGTCTTTAGCGTCACCCATTCTCTAAAGTCTTGTTGGCCGTTAAATATACCAATTGGTGTTCCAATCCTTGTTGCAATTTAATGCCTTCATATACTTGTGTTACATACTTTGGATTGACATTGCATCATGTCTCAAGTGTTTGTTGAAACTTGAGTATTTTAGATGTTGAAGACTCAAGCCTCTGGGCATTAAAACTAGCTTTTGCATTATTCTAGGAAAGTCTACTATTAGAGAGTGGGTGAAGTGTTGGCTGGTTTCTCTGAGCAACAAAGTAACTCTCAATTTCAGAATGAAGATGAATAGTAGGCACCTGTGGCTCTGGAGTTCCATCCCCATTCATCTTCCACACTCAATCAGGTTCTTCTGGTCAATAGTGAGTGTAGTGGCCTCTCAAAGTTGAGGAGCTCTGGAAATGAAAGAAATTGTAATAGAAGCTCCAAGCTCCTCCTTTGCCTGTCAGTCATGGCTAAGAAGTATTCTTCCATGTCTTTGCACATATCATTTGCAGTTAAGTGCATATGTTTGCATTCTCAAACGAGCATTAATCTTGTTCCATTTTTGTTGAACACTGGTTTGAGTATAGAAGTCTGGTATGGAATTGCATTCTTCAACAACTCTTGCCTGGCCATGCATGCTTTCAAATTTTCCATAAATATTTGTAAGATTAGGAGAGTCTGTGTTAGAAAATAGTAAATTTTATATCATTCTTGGCATTGATCAGGCAATCATCACTCAAAACCCTCTACTCCACACTCTTCCCCTTTTTATCCTTTCTCCACTTGAACCACCCATCACATACAAAGCACAGAGTACATGATTCTTGCACCTAAATCATTTTTTCTAGCAAAGTGAAATAGTCTATAGATGTTGTGTCTCATACCTACAGGTTTGAGGAATTTCTTTCTCACAGAAAATGTGTAAAATGCATTCATGGTTGAAGATAAACATCTGTAGCCTTTTTCATGATATCCTCACCTAATCAATCTTTTCAATGTCCTTCAATGCTTACATGCAACATGGGGTCCAGTAAAATGCATATACCAGCATTAGAATATCAAGTAAACTGATTTGCAATCATGGGTTGTGTGTCTCACAACTTGTATCACATGGGGGAACCATCTACTCTCTAGCATCTCTCAAAAGTCAAAGCTGCATATTTGTGCTGTTTAGAACTCTCAGCAACTCTGAAGAGAACACGAACCTGCTGAAGATAGACGATTATTGATGAATATACATTGGCGCATTCATTCGAAGTCCCTATCCTTACCCACATCCCCAACCCATCCAAACTGATATGATGTATTTCAATATCTAAGTCAAGTTTCTCTTGAGGTCATACCTGAGGGTCCTTCAAGTGTTACCTTGTTAAACATCTCTCTGTAATAAGGAGAGTGGGCACCATGGGATGAAATTCCATTGGAAATGAAAATAATGCCCATTGCATCATCTGCAGCTTCACATGACTTGTATGCCATAGGATTCTCTAATAGTCTCTGCAGCCCTCCTTTTATGTTTGGAAGATCCCACACCCCTCTTCACATTAGCCTCTTCACATTAGCCCTTTGACATTACCAATTGAATGAATAGTGGCTAGTACATTTCACCGGAAGCTTTTTCTCTCTGTCTAGAACTGTCTCCACTTGCAGCCTTCTCTTCAAGGGCCATCTTTTAGCAGTTTCCCACCTCACCCCATTTTTGTGTGCGAGAAAATCTCTTACCCTGTTTTAATTTTTTTGAAAGATTGTATTGTATACATGGGATAGAAAATGATGTGAACAGCCATTGTGGTCAGGTTTGTTTTTGTTTCTGCACCAAGCATGGTTCTACTAATTTGAAAGGTATCTGTACATAAATAACCATAATTTGTGAGGGGTCTGAATATTTATATAGAGTTTTTTTGTAGATTTCTAGCATTATAATTTACACCTTTCAGTGCAACACAAAATGGAACAGTGTCTAAGGTAAAACCTTTATTTGAAATTAGAAGGGGAAGCGCCCTTTTGAAAGGGTGAAGGAACTGATAAGTTTCCTAATACTGAAATTAATAAAAGTACCATAATCAGTGGGGGTTTTAGTACGCGACACAAACAAACTTAAATGGAAAACCCACTTTTTTATTCTCAGGGTAGGGCACAAGGCTATTTGGCACTTTGCACTAGACAAGAAGTTTTATATTTTATACCTATAACATTTTATTGAATGATCACACTTTTCAGCTAAACTTAGAGACTAAAAATTGCAGAGTATAATGTGATTGGATTGAATGGAACAGATACACAAATTATAATGAATTAAATATGAAGATTGCATACACAGCTGCAAAAAAACTGCACTGCAAAGCTTGCAATAGTTATCAAATTATAACGAATTTACAAAGCAAGTAAATATGAAAACCAGTAGAACTCTTAGGACAGCAATTGCAGCAGCAAATACTCATAGAATTACTTTTCATTGCTTTTTTCTCTATCAATCTAAATGCAAATGACACTTATTTAATATTTATAAGAGTTTACAAAGTTTTGCATGAAAAATAATTAGAAAAGATAACTAATATATTTTGTTGTGAATAGTTTTCTTACACATAAAGCAAACTTATAATATAAGTTTGTCCACAAATTCTGAACTCTAAATCAAGAGATCTTCAAATAAATTTGTGGTAAAGATGACTATCATCAAAAAATTGGCCTTTGGGAAGATCATCTAAAAATAGCTGACTTATAAATAGCCGTTAAAAAAAAATTAGGTTTCTCATAATATGATTATTTTTTAGACGGCCAAAAGTATCATAGACCATAAATAGCTCTAGCTTAAAAATAGCCAATTTGATAGCTGGCTCCTGGAGATGATTCTGACAAAGATCAAATTGTCCCTTGAATTATCAAAAAAACAACTTCCAGTAGCTTTATCAATAAATTCCCAACTGCCTTATGTTTGTTAACTTCTGTATACAAGATTGAAAGAGCATATCAATAATAATTATGGTAAAAAATATGTGAGCAACCTTCACTCTTCTGTCACAAAACTGTATATTTATACTGAAAATCTGCTCACTGTGACTGTCCCAAATTTGCTGATATATGTCTGAAATCAGAGACACCATGAAGGCATTCAAACTGCTGTCATATACAGTTGAAAATCTGCTGTTATCAAAGACTGAAAACCCTCGATGACCCTGCTGTTATCAATGGAGGTTGCTGAAAGAATGAAGGTCTTGAATGGAAATCTCAAATGCCAATTGAATAATCTGCAAACCCCTTTATAAAAATGGAGAGTGGAGAATGATGATCTATTTATGAACAAAAAAAAAGCTATTTCTATGTTGCTTTTTCCTTGAATCCTCTCTGTATAGAGCGTCTGTTTTTTAGCTTTTGATTTTTTGATTAAAATCCGTGTTTCCTCTTGGCAAAGTGCATCACACACACACACGCATGCACACACGCACGCACACACATGCGCACACACAGAGTCACAGAGAGAGAGAGAGACACACACACACATACAGACACAGACACACATACACATACACACAGAGAGACACAGACACAGACACACACACAGACACACACACACACACAGACACACACACAGACACACACACACACAAGCACACACGCACATGTATATATAATAAGTTGGCCTTTATACTGGCATGCGCTGGTCTACAAGAGAAATGCCAAGAATGTGGCCAATCCTCTTCATGGAGCCCCCAATCAAAATGGATAGAATCCTCATATTTGTACTTTACTCTAAAAAGGAAGGGCAACACACAACCATTGATTTAGCAAGAGATTTAATGGATGAGATTTTTAGAGCATGCTTTCTACCATTATTTCACATATTGACTTTTCCATACATTAAGGGTGGTCCTTATTATTGGTGCTTTTATGATCTTCCTTGACTGGTGGAATCACAGGAATCTTCTGTTTTTATTTGCAAGCCTCACATTAATTTACTTGCTCCACGGCTCCCCACGAACCAAGTGTAGTGAACTATTCACTGCAGTGACCAAGGGAATCAGCAGTAATAAATTAATGCATTTATTATTTGATTTAAAGATTGCATTGCTAAGTTATAATTAGCAGTCATAGAAGATATAGATTTGAGAAGGGATTGAAGGATATATTGGTGATTTTCAAAGCAAAGGAAGGCAAAGCTGAATAAATTGGTGGGAGGATGAGAAGTTGCAGATAAAATGCAAGGTAGTTAATATTGTTATGCCAGTGCTGCTGTTTTTGCAAGACTCAAGCCTTTTCAGTGCAGGGAAAATAAGGTTTATATTTTGGATGTCTGCAGCTAAATCACAAGACTAATTTGTTACGGTTTACTGATGGTCAGGAGGAGGTTTCTAGGAGATCTAGTTTACAAGCTCACTGCAATTTATTTTTCTCAACAAGCAATGATAAAAGCTTTTCCCATTATGCAATTGTGGCAAAATTGGCTGAGAATGGAGCCAAAATTTTCTCTTTATCCCAGGAGTTAGAAGATTGTGGTTGTAGGATCCTTAAAGTGTCAATTTAAAATATGGGCTCTGATATTCCTGGCAGTTCGATGCCACCTGCTTTCTTAAGCCCGCATACACTCACACCAGTAACTTGTCTTTCTATCTTATAAGCCTCAAAATACACATTGCTATAATTGCTCTAGAGAAAGGATGATGCATCATTGTAGATGCAATAATGAAAGGCAAATTTTTCCACGCGTGTTAAATTTGAACAATCCAAGGATTTTGGTTTGCCAAACACAAAATGTTTATGAGGATGTATCATGAATAATTGGGTTTGGATTATACCTCCTTCCGATAAATTCCCTCTATTGCAAATGTTATACCACACCTATGTTGTGCCAGATAGTGTCTCTTCTCCTACCCTTCACATGAACAAGCTTCTCCTACCAAATGAGCAATCATCCACCTCCACAATCAGATAACTGTCAAACCAGGGAGCCAAATGTTGATTGGCCAGTGGAGTTTTTTCCCAAGAGGAGGCCTCCTCATAAGGAATACCTCCCAACAATCCAAATCAGAACTTACAGATCTGCTTTCTCCAACGAAGTGCTTCAGATCTGCAAAGAAAAGCTAGGAGGATTTATCCCATACCATACCAGAAGAACAATAACTATGCTCAGTTTCCCCAGGGAAAAAGGAAAATTAATGCTACCTCAAGATGGACACCCTGCGAAAGATATCATTCTCAATGGATGAAATGGAGTAGTGAATTTTGATGTTCGAAGAATTAGCTTTCATATGCTCATTCATGGGAGCTTCACAGTTCCAAAACATTAAGGATATGGAGTCAAAAAGAACTGGAAACCATATGGTTCAGTTAACATCTCAATGATTCCCTAGGAATACTTAATGGTATTTATTTCAAGTTTCAACAAAACAAGAGAAAGATCAAAATTTTCAAGTTGGGCTAGTGTTCATAAAGAAATAATGTCTATTCATTTAACATTTGTCCCAGGCCTTAATCCAACTAAGGATTTGCCAAGCACTGACCAAGTTTGGGGGAGGTTGTTTCTATTTCAAAGTGAATGCTGGCAGGAAAGTGTTCTGAAGAATGTTGGAAATGCCGTTGAAGAGTATATATTAACTACATGATTCACAAGAAATCTGGGGATCCTCAACTACAGATGAATCTATGTCAATCTAGATCTTGATAAACCTCTGTATGACAGATGGATTTTGGGGATAGGAAGAATCAAATGGGAAAAATAAAAAAACCTCCTGAGAGTGGAATTGTATTCTTAATATTTTGTATTTGTCATTAATATGCTCATCTCTCTAGAGTCTAGGGTATGTATTACTCAGAATTTCCAAAATCAGATAGTGCAAGAGTAAGAGCAGTTGCCATCAAGCAATGATCAACCTTTATCTGCTATAAGAGCAGTGGCCATCAAGCAATGATCAACTTTAAAATCCCCAATAGATCATTTTTATCAAAAGAAAAACTGGTGGACACAATAAACAGAAAATTGGTTCCAAAAGGCTTATTCAAGAAAAATCAAAGAACAATGGAAGCTGCAATAAGATTACCACAACAAGCCCCTTCGTTGCTCTGATGGATCTAGACATAGCAGTTGTGGATGATCAGCAAACCACACTAGATGCCACCAATAAGCTTCTACAATCTTCATGAGACTCTAATAGAGGACACTTTGAGAAAAGGTATCATGAATTAGTTTGTTTCACATCGGAAGCTGATACTACCAAGCCAAATACATAGAAGTAAAAAGTTCTAAACAGGCATAGTTTTCAGGAAGCACTCATATCTAGAAACATAAAAATATTGGAGTCCAAAGGCATTTCATCCAAGACAGGAAAAAGGTCAATTAGTAAATGAAACCTTTGATGTTGATGAAGATCTAAAAATGGAAAGAACAGTTATAAGATTCATGCATAGATGAAAGCTAAAAATATCTAATTTAGATATACCACAACAGAAGGCATCACAAAACCATCCCAAATTCCAATGCGAATGTATTTATGGAACATAAGGGGTTTAGATGTTTCTAATAAACTTTTGCAATTGCAAAGAAAAATACACACAAATGGCTATATTGGTAAATGGGGAAGAAAACTAATGATATATTGACTTTGAATGTGCAATGTGATCCAGTGGGATTCATACAGGTATACATATAAATCTCACCAAGCTTTCATATGGGAATTGCTTGCAAACTTTTGTTACAAATTTCAATTGAATGATAATATTGTAAATATTTATATCCTCATGGAAAACATCATATCACTTTCTAAGAGGAACTACTATATTGAATTGGAACAATTGATCCTCCTAATCTCATCCTTGTGAGTGATTTCGATACTGTCAATCTTCTTGAGACAAAAAAGGGGGAAGAGGGCTGTAGAAGCATTCACAAGATTGGAAACAAACAGATACATGGTATATCTGGCATTTGTAGAAGGCCCATACATGTTCTGCAATAGAAGAAAAGGAAAACAATATATGGCTGAGAAAATAGACAGAATTTATATCTGTATTCAATTGATCTCATCAACAAAACAGATCTCTGGCAATATCAGTGATAACTGATATCACATTATGAGATCACTGGCTTGTAAAACTCACAATCTCAGTTTCATTCAAGAGTTAGAGAAAGACCCAGTTCAGATTTGAAAGAATATGGTTGTTTCATACAAGAGTTAAGAGAAAAGTTAGAACAATGGTGGCATGAAGTAAGTACAGTTTAGGGACATGCTATTAAAAAATTAATGGGAAAGCTCCAGTATCTCAAACTGTCCTTCAAATACTGGAGCAAGAATTAATTTGGAAATATTCACAAACAAGCATTCCTTACTGAGATACAATTTTCACAAATATAGAAGAAAATCCAAGAGACAAGTCTTAAACAGATGGGAATAAGATCTCATCCAAGAGTTACCTGCATCCATAAGAAGGAAGAGCAGTATTGGAAACAACAATCAATAGATCAATGGGTGAAATAGGGTGAGATGAACATAACGTACTTTCATAAGTCTTCCCTGAAATGTTGGAACATAAATTCCATTTAGTTTATCAAAAAGGAGGACAAAGAAAATGTAATGGCAACTGATGACATAATGGAACATGCCATGTTTCTTTACCAATGCTCTTACCCAAGTACAGTAAACAATGAGAAGCAAACATGCCTGTCAAAGGATGGTTAGTGAAATCTCTATATTGGTTGATAATGAGGACAAGTCAAAATGATATGCAGCTTCACTTGCCAACCTGATAAGGCACCTGGGCTTGATTGCATTCCTGCATTATTCTACCAGTAATGTTGAGAACTAAGTAAGAAGGATATTCTGGATATTATAGAGGAATTTTGAAAGAATAAAAAAATGCTTTGCCAAATGAACTCCACCAAGTTTGTTTTGATCTCAAAAATAACAAAAAATGATTATTTAAAGAACTATAGACCAATTGCATTGTGCAATATGGTTTACAAGATTTAATTTAAATATATTGTTTCTGGATTAAGCCAGGCCTATCTTAAGCTGATGTCCAACCCACAAGCCACCTTTGTATAGGGCAGACATGTAACAAATGATATCATAGCAGTCCAAGAAATCACACACTTGCTACATTTACAGAAAAGGAAAAGGGATGATGATAAGATTGGGAATCTCCAAGCCTTTTGATAAATGTAATTGGAATCTCATAGAACAGTACCTCAATTCATTTGGCTTCAATGAACAGGTCAGAAGGTGGATAAATCACAAAAAACCACATTACCAATCTTGCTGTGTCCATTTCTATCGATGGAACTTCAAGTGCACCTTTCACCCCATCAAGAGGATCATGATAAGATACTTTGAGGCGATATCTCATTATGATCATGAGTGAAATTCTTTGTATAACGGCCAGTTTTATACCCATCAGGAGAGTTATGATAAAGAGATCCTTAGAGGTCATATCTATTTATGATCATAAGTGAAACTCTATGCAAAATGGTGGATGAAGCCAAATCAAACAAAAGCATACACAGCATAGTTACCATATCCAGACGGACTTGGTTTAAATCCAACTGGATCTGAATTTTTTGGACTGGTGGGATTTGTCTGGTTTGGTCTGGACTTTTTAGTTACTATAGAAATTTTACTGATTTTTTTTGAAAATTCTGTGTTTCCAATTTTTGTTGACCTTCTGATCTAATAATTTTTTTTGAACCTGTTAATATGATACACAGTCTCCCAGTTATTGGAGGAGGCCATAAGTATCTAGACTTCCATTTTGTTGATAGTATGCTTCTTTTTCCAACTCTTATCCTTGGGGAAATCAGGAAATTCCTATATTTGTTGGAAATCTCCCAACAAGCCTCTGTACAATAAGTCAACAAAAGCAAATCCAAAATCTTCATCTCCATTAAGAGAAATTACATAATCTGATTTTAAGAACACAAGCAACCTTCGAAATTCTTAGGATTTCCTCCACAGACTAAACTGAAACAAGGATTATATAGTCAGTTGCAATCCAAATTGATGCATTGGATACATAAATGGATCATGTTTTCTGGGAGAGTTCAACTTCTACAAACTGTATTATATAGGGAGTCCCAATATACATGCTCACTCTCCTTCCTCTCCTCAAACAAAATGAGGATAGGTGGACAGTGGGCACAAATCCAGAGAACTTGTGCAAAGAAACAAATGAAAAATCGAAATATTCTGCATTATCATGGGACCATGGGCGACAATATGCACCACTAAAAGAGGATACGGTGATCAGAAGTCTTTGTCATTTAAGTCTGGCATTAGCAATGAGAGCAGTGCAGAGAACGTGGCATACTCAATCTCAATGGATAACTATTTTCCTGGAAAATTACTTCCCGGCCCATAGGAAAATCCTTTCAAAAGAAAGTGGCATTGTCCTCTTGCATGGATGGCTTGACTTCAAATGACAGGTATGGAGATGCTCAGAACCGAACTCGCTTGGCAAGCAGGAAATGGAAAAATCATGCTCTTTTGGGAGGATAACAAGGAATTTATATGTGCCACTTTCTCAAACAACTCTACAAGACTTACAATATGAGTCCAAATTCAAGGATTTGAATATCTCAGATTATATAAAACAACACCAAGGAAAAAGGGGTCAATCACTTAGCACTCATCAGCAATTTAACTACAAGACCCATATTTATCAGTTCTTAACATAATGCTTTGGAATGGATTGTACTGTGGCAAGTGCCTTCTATACAAGCATCCAGAAAAAACCAGTCTCAGTTGAAAAAATGGATAATAGTATGGTCATTGCCTGCATGTTTAAAAATCAGAACCTTTCAATGACTTGTACGCAATGGTAAAATTTTGGCTAATGGTCAACTTCAAAAATGAGGTTGGATGGGGCCCCATGTTTGCATCAATTGCAACAAAGATGGAAAGGCAATACATCATCTCTTTTTTTGCTACCAACGTGTCTGGTCTACTTGGAAAACAATGGATCCTATGTTTGGCCAAATAGCATCAACTCTATACTGTATTATCAAGTACAAAAATCTTATGGCCCAGGATATAGACAGAAATTTATACCAGCAAAAGAATTCATAAAATGGCCTTAGGTTTCATCCTATGGAATATAAGGAAAGAACAAAACAAGCAAACAGTCAATAGCACTTTGCATGTCCAGAATCAGATTCTGAGAAAGGTCATAGCTTAAATCAAACACACTGACCTCACTAATTCACAAAAGCAAGGAATGTTTGAATTTTGAAGTTTGGAGATCTGCAAAATGGATGAGGAATAGGATTTGGCATTCCACTAAAGGTGGCAGTTCACTTAATTATGCATTCAACACACGTGGATACCACCTGAGAAATGAGTATTTTAAATTGACTTTGATGGAGCATCCAGAAACAATTGAGGCCATGCCAGAATAGGTGGTATTATGATAAATGAGAATGGCATTCCTACTTTTTGTTATGAAAAATGGATAGTAATTTAATAAAATACTTTCCTGAAATGCTGGCAGTACAGATGGGAATTCAATTAACAATAAAAGAACAGATGAGAAAAATCCAGGCATGCAAAAAAGGTACCCCAGACAAATAATTAATTCTCTCAGAAAATTAAGTCCAATTGGAAAATGTAAAATATTAAATTTAGTTTGTAAGGATCTGGATAAGAATGAGAGCTTTTGAATTCATACATAGAAAAAGAAATTTCAATGCACTGGCAAACTGTCTTGCCAATGAAGTCATCAATCATTGAGAGACAAATAAGAATTATTTGAGGCAAGGACGTTCTGCCATCAAAGCTTAGTCATCTAATTGAAATGGAAATGGCCACCATATGTGTATAAATAGATGATAGGGCTCAGAATCAAAGTATTGTGGCCCAAAAGAAACAGCAGCTACATAAATTAGCACTCAAGGGTTGGAGATCAAGGTTCAACAAATGGAAGATTCTATAGCTTTGAAGTCAGAACACAAATGCAATGAATGTGCCTGACATGTCCAAGTCAGCTCAGTAGAGATAATCCTGTTGATTTGGCACAATACACCCATCCCATGTTTTCTTTGAATATGTGTATATTGGTGCCTAAGAGATGGTTTAGTACTAACACTTCTACTAAGCCATGTTTGCCTTTGTATATTGTGGCTGTAAACATTGAACTTGTGATCTCTTCCCTACCACAAAGTGTCCATGTTCCATTCACATCCATTCTGAACTGTCTATTGGTACCTAAGGGATGCTTTAGTAATAACACTTTTGCTCAACCATGTTTACCTTCGTATATTGTTGCAGCGAGCCTTGAACTTGCAACCTCTTCTTTAACAAAAAGTGTTCACTTTCCATTCACATGCATTCTGAACTTTGTCTTTGCATTCCAACTTTATCAGTTCAGTAATAATGAGTCCATCATTGTTTAATTGAAAACATGTTGACCTAAGGGAGGAAATAAGAACACGATTCTACCCTACTCACCCTCTGTATTGAAAGTCAGTTGTAATCTGCTTTTGCTTTCCATGGTTAATCTTTTCCTTAGCAAAAATCAATGATAGAGGTATGCCACTGACTTTGTTTTGTATCACATACTTTTATTTTGAGTGAAGGAATACTGGATTCAACTGTGTAGAATTACATTTATATTTCCAATCCAAATTCAAAATTGTAACCTTACTAATCTTTGTTATTGTTTGCATGTTAAATGGCTTTGAATCATACTAGATAGTGGAGATCATGTTCTTTTGATTAAAATAATATAGGACTATTTCAAAGTTGTCTATTAATTGCACCAAGTCCTTTGAAGACCTCCTTGCCTCTTCCCAAATATCCATAATGACCTCTTCACCCCTTTACAAACTTTCATACTTAAAATACAGATCCCATTGCATCTTCTTTCCCTCTTGTTCACTTATATTCTAAGCATGAGCGATGTGTCCAAGCACATACACCTGCTCTCAGCTATGCTAGTTCGTGAAAAACAAGTAAAGCGATTGAAGAGCATCTCCCTACATAGGCTTTTGTTCTCTGATCAGCTAGCAACAAAAAGAATGAAGCTTATTAATGATACCAAACCCCTGAAACAACTTCGATCTTTCATCATTAACTCTGACAACAGAAAGATTGATCTTCATCAGATCTCAGATGCTAATCCGATTAGCATCATATGAAATATGTATGCTTTGTTAGGGCTGCTTGGATACTTGTACAGGAGGATGGGGATGACTTGTTCTGGGATGCTTTTTGGGAACTGTCATCTCATATCACTTAGCTTTGTTTGCTTGAGGGCAAGCAAATTCGGGAAGGGAGGATTTGTCATGTCCCCCTTTCCAATTTGCAGCTATTTAGTGAATGGACTGGCAGTGAAGGATTATCAATTAGATAAGCTGATAGTTACATTTAGGCTTTAGATAGAAATTTATGTTACATTTTAAGAATAAGGTGGCTGAGTCTTGTGTCCTCCAGTGGACCATAGTTGAATATTTATATTTTCTAGTTAAGCAACAACTTATTCTTTAATGCCTATTAATCAACTCCATTGATTGAGGGGTGGACTGATCAGTTAACTGTCACCAATTTAGGAGTAATTGCCTGTGATTGCGGATTGATAGTATTGAGGGTGTGTTGTTCAGTTAGTTGCTTATGTTTGAGGAAACTAATTGTTAGTTAATTGCCACTGCTTGTGAACTGACTTACCATGATTCAGGATTGTTGGGAGTCGGGTCTATAAAATAGAACATAAGGTATAGAAGAAAGCACTTATGGAAAATTAATTAACATTTGACTCACTTTAGTGTTTGTGGAATTGCTACAGTAGTTGAGTGCATTGGAGATGAAACCCTTTAGGCGTGAACCTATCATCTTGGGGAGGGAAACCCTCAGGAGAAGTATATATCGGTTAGTATAGAGTTTGTAAACTGGAAGTACCCAGTAATTTGTATTAGATTGGTAGTCTTACCTTTGAATGTATGTTGTTAGAATAGAGTGTTTTGTGTCTGTTTTTTGTGCATTGAGTAGATGTTACTAGAAAGCAGTACATGCTTGTGTGAAATTTTGTTTAGCTAAGTGGAGGCAAACCTAGTTTAAGAAGTGAAAAAGTGGACACTAAATGAAAACTAAAAGTGACTTAAGTGAAAATGTCAACATGAAATTACTATTAGAACAAAAAGTAGACTTTTTGGTCCAAAAGGTGCGTAAGTGAGAAAAATATTTGTCCTAGGGGAATTGCCATGTTTTAAATAAAAAGTATGAAAAATTGCATTGAGACCCCAAAAACTGTGCCTAGAGAGAGAAAGTCAGTTAAGTGAATTTCAGATTAGAAGAAAATTGCACCAAGACCCCCAAAAAGTGTGCCTTGAGAGAGAAAGTCACTTAAGTGTACTTCAAATTAGAAGGAAAAAATGCAAATAGGTTTAAAAGGTGCTATCAAAGATGTCAAAATGGTGCATTAGTGACGAGGAGTGCATTTCATGGCTTAAGCATCAATTTTGAAAACACAAAAAAGTTATAAAAAGTGAAAAAGTGCATGCTTTTTTGCTTAAGTGACAGTGAACTTCAAATTAAAACAAAAAAATCCATAGAGCTCAAAAGTGTACACTTGAGAGAATGGACAAATTTTATGTTGAAAAGTGCTCGGAAGGGTATAAAAGTGTGCTTCATGATGGATAAAGCACTGAAAGACAGGAAGTGTTGTTCAAGGAGCTAAAATGTGCATTTCTACCTAGAGATGTCAACGTTCCACCTTCAAAACACAAAAAGCCATTGAAGAAGGTTTCCTAGCTGATAGTTCTTTGTTTGCAAGTTTTGTTGCAAGCTTCTAGGATTAATAGTTGTTTCCATTCTTCCAACACCTATGGTAGGGTTTCATAACACCAAATTCACAAGATTTGACATAAGTTAATGAGGATTTGGAAGGCAAACACTAAAAAATTATCATTACCTTCATTGTTGATTGAAAATGCTTCAAGATTGGTGGTTTAATGATTTGACAATGAAGATCATGTGAAGTGCTTACCAAGCAAGGACTAAGGTTGGATTATGTCACATACCTCAAATCTCATTGTGTCAAAAGTGATTGCATCATGCTTGGGCTTGACTTGATACTCAAATGGGTGGAGGTGCTTAATGTGGATTCTTTACGTTGCTCTAACCAACCTAAATAGTACAATTGAGGGTGTCCTTTATTTGTAAGGCCCGAGTGCTTGATTGCATCTCGTGCAACGTTCTTTCAGGTCCCATTGTCAATGATGACATGGAAGGGCTGACTTTTGACCCAACACTTTTTATGGAAGAGGCACTCTTATTCCTTAGAGATGTTGGTGGTAGAGGTGTTGGCACATAGACAGGTACTGTATGGATTGATGTCTTCTACTTGTGTGAGATGTAGAATTTTTGTGTGTCCTTGTGTGGTGTTACAAGCAGAAACAATATTGGCAACGAGTCAGAAAACTATCAAAGAGAGGCATGCAAGAAAGATAAAAACAATAGACTGTATTAGTTTGTATGTTTCGTACATAGCATACTCTCTCAAGAGATGTATGACTGTTTATCTTCCAGCTCCATCTATTTTTATCAATCCAAAAACAACTCTGTCTAAATGCTATCTGTATTCTGTAGAGCTCTTGATCTGTCTTTTGGTAAACTTCCTGTGTATGTTACTGATGTATGTATTACATTACAGGTGATAGTAACATCAGAATGGTTACAAAATATTCAAGGATTAAATTGTGGCTTATGATGGGTCACTGTCTTACTAGTGTGACAATTGGTCTCTGACATAGAGGCTGTGTGGACAAGTAGTTTGACATGACACAAAGGTCCAATGTGGTGTGTTAATCATGCAAGAGGTCTGGGTGTTGTGTGCCAACTTTTGATAGTCCAAATGAGTTGTTCAAGGAAGGGGAGTTGCACTTAATGGCAGTAATCTATTGGTGTGAAGTTGTGAGACTGAGGGATCTTTGGTGATGATGTGACGTGTATGTGTTGGTACAAGGTGGCATGGTAAAGAACTGTGCAACATGTCTAATACTATATAAGGGGAAACATGCAGCCTAGCACGACTGTTTCTAAAATATGTATGTGGTTTGCTATCATTGTTTAACTGTGCTTGTATGGAAGGGTAGTACTGGGGGTTATAGTTCATGTTGTAGGATATTTAGATCAGTTAGTGGGTGGAACCACATTAGAGTTGTTTGAATACAAAATTCTATTCTTTACTGAAATGCTCTTTTTGTATTCTTGAACTAAATAAAATGTCAGATCCAACAGAATGATGGAGTCCAAAAGCTAGAGTATAGGTAAATACTAAATACCTTTTTTAAAGGTAACCCTTACAAGGTATTATATATGGGAATTTCAATTCTTCATCAATGCTCTATGCTTGTGTTTGCATTTAGTACTTCCCATGTTGTGTCGGAGTCTGGTTGAAGATAACTGAGGACCGAGGTTGCAATTTATTATTTTGTATTGGTTTAAAATTGACTAAAATTAAACAGTTTTGTGAGTTTGAAGCATTTATATACCCATCCAATATATATTTTATAAACTGCAAATAACAAAGATGTGATAATCTATGTACCTGTTATGGAACCAAAAAAATGTATAAGAATTATAATTTGAATGCTTTTGGGACAAAAGGTCTCTTTGTTTTTCATGAATTTCGGTAGCTTTGTTTTCTCTTCCTCTATAGTTGTGCTACACTTCTCATCTTAACACGGCAAATTTTGAGAAACTATCATTTGCTTGTACGTTGCTATGAAAATTGTACGAGGGAATAGTTTGCTTACTAGTTGGTATGTTTTCCCCATGCTTAAGCTATATTTCTTTATTGGTATATTACTTCATTTTTCGGGTGTCCCATCTACAAAATTCAGGGGAGTTTCACCATTTCTTTAGACTTAAGTGACTCTTCAGAGGTCTTCCAATCTTTTCCTTCAAGAGGTTGTCACTTGCAAGCATGGTACCTTATTGGGGACCTTTTAAAGCTATTGGCTTATTACCTCCTTTCAGCTCATTATCACAATGTTTACAAGCACCAAGCTCCCTTTAAATGCTGTTGATTCACCTTCAGATGGGGAGAAAGTAGTGAGACAGTACTTATACTTCATTTCAACATAACTCTCTGAGCTCCACAATTAGTTTCACGAGGGCACACTCACATTAACAGTTTCTTCTCTAACACTGGTTATTCTTTGGCCTTAGATGTTAAGAGAGGTTCCAGGGGGAATGTGATGCTTCTTCCTATAATTGTTTGGCCAGGCTCCATAGGTCTTGGTCATTCTATGATGGACATTACCATTGCTTGCATTGGCAATTTCATGGTGGTTGACAATGTTGCCATAGGTTCTTCTGGTCCATGCTTTGCTGCACTTGTGATAAAACCATTTATCACCTTTGATCGCATGTTTTGATCTTCTTCAGCTCCAAGCTTAATCGCTTCATTGGGGCATCCTTAAACTAAATTGGTTAACTGCACTCAGGTGTTGTGGTCTGGGGCTTTTAACTATTTTTGGTTTGATCTTCTCTTGCTTTGTTTGTCTGCAGGTTCTTACCCTAGTTTTTCTCTACTATAATTTGTAACCAATTAGACTTTTAAGTCCCATTGAATGACTTTGAACACTTGTGTGCATTAATATAATTTTTTTTCTTTCTTTCTCTAAGACAACAGTTCACATCATATGCAAGTTATAGGACTATGTGTTTCTAGAATAGATATATTAAACCCAAATAAATCTCTAATGTGCTAAACTCAACAGTGTCATTTACATTATCAAACATTAGCAAGACATCCACCCAATGTGTCAGGTGTCACTCTTTGATTGTATAATGGCAGGGAGCATATAAATTATGAGCTAACCACTAATCACTAAAAAAACCAGCGTTTCAAAAAGTAGAAGTAGAAATATTTTGACAAAAGCATTATGTAACATCTTAAAATCTTAATGGTTTAAAAAAGTATTGCAGTTATATTAATGGTTCACATTTTTGTGGCAGGTTTTATGCAGCAGAGGTTCTTCTAGCTTTGGAGTATCTACATATGCTGGGAGTCGTGTACAGAGACCTCAAACCTGAAAATGTTCTTGTAAGGGAAGATGGACATGTTATGCTTTCAGATTTTGACTTATCTATGAGGTGTGCTGTCAGCCCCACTCTAGTTAAATCATCATCTGTTGATCTTGATCACTTAAAGAGGATTCCAGCATTTTGTGTCCAACCAGCCTGTATTCCACCTCCTTGTGTTGAAGCAGTCTGTGTACAGCCTTCCTGTTTTACACCCCGGTTCTTTTCACAGAGGTCAAAGAAGGTAAGGAAGCCCAAAATTGAAGTGTGTAATCAAGTGACTCCCTTGACTGAGCTTGTTGCAGAGCCAATCACTGCAAGATCAAATTCATTTGTTGGAACTCATGAATATTTAGCTCCAGAAATTGTTAAAGGAGAGGGTCACGGGAGTGCAGTTGACTGGTGGACTTTTGGAATATTTTTATATGAACTTCTCTTCGGAAAGACCCCCTTCAAAGGCGAAGGTAATACTGCTACACTTAACAATGTGGTTGGACAGCCTCTCAAGTTCCCAGAAACGCCCACTGTAAGTTATGCAGCGAAGGACTTGGTCAGGGGCTTGCTTGTAAAAGAGCCACAACATCGACTAGCATTCAAGCGTGGGGCGACAGAAATCAAACAACATCCTTTCTTTGAGGGTTTGAACTGGGCACTTATTCGATGTTCCACTCCACCTGAAATTCCAAAGCCTTTTGAGACCAGCTTGCCTGTTAAGACATTGTCTAGTGGTTCAACAAGTCAAAAAAAGTTTGCTAACATGGATTCCAGTTCTAGAAGGAATCATTTGGAGTTTGAAGTATTTTAGCTTTGCCTTTAATGCAATGATTATACATGTTTTTTGCACAGAAGTCCAGTGTTACTTCTGCAAGAATGTACAATGCAGGTTGTTTGTGATGGACTATGTAATGATTAAATATCTAGGAAAGAAGAAAGCAGTGCCTTGTGATGCAAGGAAAACAAGTGCTGTTGTAATGTGTATCCTATGCTCTGATTAAGAAATCCGTATCATTCTGGGATAGCCTATGTCGTGAGCTTTCGACCTTTCAGTAGATTTTAGTCATTTGGACCTTTGTTGAAATTGTATTTTAGTGGTTATTACTGGCTTGGAATCTGGGTAAATTCCCATCCAATCAAGCTCGATATTTATGCTCAGTGATAGAGATGCTTTCCTGCTGAAGAAATTATTTTTTGGCAGAAATTCTACATTAGATTTTTAAGGATTTCCTTTGTTTTCAAATATTGCGAAAGCTGGAGTGGATGTATGTGGGAAATCATATTGCTGGCCCCTATTGTAAACGGGGGAAGACTTTAATTATATATATTAACATGTAAAGAATCAGACATGATAAAGGTTATCAAATGCGAACCTTATGTAATCTTTTATAAATACTTAATTTGTATCCTGGAAAGTGTGATCATTCGTGTACCCACCTGTGTGGCTGTGTACCCAATTTAAAAAAAATATAACACATTTTATTATAGAGTTGTGTGTTCGTTTTTTTACAATGTTCTCTCATGATTTATCTATCTCCGGCAAAGCATCTTACATTTACCATTTTTGGTGTCTAAATCATGAATGTGCTCCCTAACTATTGGTGTTGGAATTTTAGCCATAGATCCTGAGATTCCTCAATAATTGCCACAAGTCAGATTCTTAGAGGTCGAGTGCTGATGCGATAATTCAATAATGTGGACACTTTTTTTGGTAGAAATAACTGAATATTGGAAGTAAGGATATATGCATAGTGGGCACAATATCAAAGCCTTATTCTACAAGGACAATCAGGAAACGTAGAAAAGTAACACAGACAAAAATGAAGTACAAAAGACACAGAAGCAAAGCTAAAGCAAGAAATGGAACAGATGAAAAGCATAACAAACAGTGTGTAAAGAATATCAAAGTTAAATAAATCAAGGGAAGAACTGTTGTTTTCTAGTGTATGATTTGCTGTAGAGAAAAAGTTGTCTGCAGACTATAAGGAGGCCATTCTTCCGAGGTTTGCACGTGGCAACTCTCCGACTGTTGGTCTAACTAGCTAGCGATGGAGTTATATGACCTACTGGCAGAAATGACAAGATTCTATGATGACAACATAGTTGATGGGGGTTCTTGGAACAACAGGAGCTGAAAAACAAAAACTTCCTGTGGTTTGCATTTGAAGGTTATTATAAATGATGATGAGGCATATTCTCATACATTTTTGATATTCTTCCTTTGTTGATTTTATAAGTTTATGATTCCAATTTTCCATTTTCTAAGCATATTCAGCATCTTTGTAACATATTTCAAGTTGTTGGGTCAAAGATAATGGGTGATAAGGAGGCAAGATTTGGCTGACAAGCTAAATGTCAAACCGGCCTGCAGAAAGGAAATAGACTGACTGGTGGAAATTTGGAAGTCATAGTCGACTGACAATTGGAAATCCAAGTAGCTGGTAGATATTTGAGTCCAAGGATGATGCAGTACCATAACAGGTCAAATGAACACTGGGTAGTGGGCATGTAGTTTCACAACAGAAGCAATGAGTTGCAAAGAGTTTACAATCACATGGGCCTTATTTACAAATGGAACCTAGGCAAAGATTCCCTGCTATAATCTTCATGCCAATTCTCTTTCAAATGCCAGCCCTTTCTTCTGAAGGAAGATGTCCTTAAATGATTGATGAAACTTGACGTGCCATGACTGAACATACAAGAAAAAATTCGCTAATTGTCCATGAGCTAAAGAAAAGTGGCTTTTCAATAAGACGAATTGAACTACAAGAACCCTCTTTCAGTTCCTAAGTAACTGACCACTTGCATGTAATCTACATAGGAATCTCAAATCAACCCTAAAGGATTAATTGCTAGGTGTAAAGTTTATCTTAGAGAATTGCAAAATTGGAAGACATGCAGATTCAAAGAATCTGGTGCAAAGAAGACATGCACGGACGATGATCAAGGCATAGAGTGGTGCAATTTGACATAAGCCAACTCAAAAGCTTAGGCAACATCTCATAAAAGTCCAGCCACGTGCCCAATAATGACATTGAAAGCCAAGCCAAGGTTGGTGTAGACTTTTATGTGGAAGTGTGCAGGATTTGCAAGCAACATGCACAGGCAAGACTTGTGCAAAACACATCCAATAAGTGACGCTCAAGTATCGAATACTTAGGGTGTATGGGAAGACACATAAAATAGGGCTGCATAGGAACCAAAATCCAAGGCGTGTGTAAGAAGAAACAAGGACACAAAACAAACAAGATATGCAGGGAAAAACCCAATATGTGCAACAAATATAAACTATTTTGAGTAATGCAAGATTGTTTGATCCCTAGGATGCTTATGCCAAAGGAACAAGAAGGGATTTGGCTAGGGATGTGTTAGACCCATATATATTTGTGCACAAGGAGCAACAAGGGAGATGGCTAGAGAGTTAGATAAAAGGAAATGTTAGTTTGGGTTGTATGCATATTGTTGAATTTGCAGTGACAAAAATGGTATTACTCAGTGGTAGCATTTTTGTAAAATTTGTGATTGTGAGAGGGCAGCGTCTTTATTGACTCTAATTACCCAATAGACTAGGCACATGAGTTGATTTTCATGAATCATCAAGTGGCGCAGCGTTTTTGTGTTCTTATTGTAATGGTAAGTTGGTGTATTGTGTAAGAAGGTTTTATTATGTACTTTAGGCGTTTCAATTCGCACCTTTGGAATGCGGATTGGAAATGGACAGCTATGCACAGTTGAATTGCTCTTCAAATTAGGAGGGGAAACTCCCTCTTCATTGATGATGCTTAAAAAGAATACTAAACTCCTCGCCAATCTTTTTATTCTTAGCGAAGAGCACAAGGTTATAAAACTCTTTGCGTTGTAGCTGAGGTTTTCTCTTTTCTAAAACTTTAAACTACAACTAGGCCTACTCTAAAGATGTTTCTGACAACTCAGGTAAACTCAGAGCTTGAGAATCAAAAGTAAACAAAGAATGATTTGATTAACCCAAAAATTCAAATGAACTTTCTCCTAGATAACACTTGAAGACATATTGTACTTATGTGATGTAAGTTGAAATAAACATTATGCAAGCAAATGCGTAAGACAAAATACTGAAAGAGATTGAGACAGTAAATCAAAGCAAAGTAGGCATGAGATTTCCTTCCCCAAGTTTCCAATAGCAATTACACTTGAAAAAAATTGAACATAAACTGAACAATAATTTGCAGCAAAGATAGGCTTGCAAATTTGCTCTTACACAAAATGAATAGACATTGAATAACAAAGTTTGCAGGGAAAAGTAGGTTCAACAATTTGTTATCACAATAACGGTTGAAAAGAAATGGGAAAGGCTGCTTTTATTTATACACAAATAAGGAGTAGGGAATCCTAAAATCTCCTTGTTTTTAACTAGACTTGCCAACATGCAAGTGTTATTTCTAAGACTAAACAAAAGACAACTAACAACTAACCACCTGCTAACATCAGTTAACTGATTTAAAAACAAGAAAAACTCCAACTATACATTTGATATATCCAAAGAATAGATATGCATGAATGAGAAAACACTTAACTTGGAAAAGGCATCAAGTTAACTATTGTTTTTTTAGAGTTCTATTCTTGGAAATCTTTGTTGCCCCAAAATTGTGACTCACTCAATGATAACTTGAGAAACTATACCCGCCAAAAAGCTGGTAACTACCTCTTTGTCAGGAGCATTGATACTATCCAAAACAATATTCTGTTTTTCCAACATCTCACCATCTGCAACTAAACTCAGAAATTCTTTCATCTCTTCTGCTGCTTCATAAAATTTTGCTAACATTGTGACAACATGATTCATTTTGCCGACAATAGGATCACTACCAAAACTGTCGTGGACGAGATTTTGAAACTTTGTTTGCACTTCACTGAGATCAATGTAAGTGCCATCATCATGAAGATATTGACAAGGGATCTGTGAAACAAATGTGCTTATGAACTTGAGAGTATGAACAACCTTATGTCTACATTCAACCAACTCTACAAATATTCTCTCATAGGTTTTTACTTTGAAGAAGTGTTGTTCTCTCCAAGCAAAAATCCTATTCTTATGTTCTTTTATAACAACTGAATCATAAGCCGTCCTCAAGTTAGAAATGATGATTTCATGCATTGGTTTCACTTCTGCCATATGCTGCTCAAACTCCTAGATCCCTGAGTGAAGATCATGGGCGTTATACCTCAATTGGTATATCTCTACAAGTACAAATCTGCCCCTGATGATGAATTCCTCTATCCAATCTCGCATATGCTTCCCATATATGACCAACTGACTTAGCTGACGCCGATCTACCGGTGACTCCAAAATCCGTGGAAGCAACAAAGTAGCCTATGAAGTGCCATGGAGATTGGAAATATATTGCCGTAGTTGCCGAATCTCAATCTTGAGGGCTATCTTATCTTCTCCATCCTTGAGCACTCGTTCCTTTAGATTATCTGCCACAACCTCAAATAAATTCACATTAGTATGCCAGGTGCTTCTACCGAGATTAGCCTTGACAACCTCGAAGTCATCAATCTCAACCTCATCAACATTCTTGTCCTCCGGAGGTGCAACAATCTCAATGATAATCCCATCATCAAAATTCTTTTTCATGTGAACTTGCTTCTTAATTTTCTTTACTATTGTGTCCTGGTAGGCGCTATCAAGTTCTGCAAAGTTCAATTGATAAGAAGGTTTCCTCTTCTTGCCTAGGACGTTCTCAAGCCAAGATGAGGAGTCTTTACTAACTTCTTTGGGAGGATCGGTTCTAGTTCCATCACCTCTTGATGAATGAATCAACATTGAGATGTTGCAAATTGGTGAATCAACTTCTGAATCTATATGAATGGGAGAAAGTCTCGAAGAAATAAGAGATGAAGGCACTGCTTCAACTTGTGGTGCTGATTCAACTGGATCTTCGGTTGCATCTGCTTGCTGTTCTTGTTGAATCCTGATGAGGGACTTCATATTTTCCTATAAATTCCTTGACATTCTACCAATCTTTGTACTTTCTAGAGGAACACTCATAGCTTTCACTCTAGTTTTTGGTCTAGAAGAAGATGGTAGAAATGACTGAACTATTGGCGGCTCTGCAATTGGAATAGCTACCTTCCACATCCTTTTACTGTTCAAGAATAACCTATTGTTCTTGATAACTCGACTCGTTCTTTCCTCAGTTGAAGTGTTCTCTTTGTTGGACCAATTAATTTGTGGAAGTGGCTACTAATCAATCTGATCTCAGGCATACATGGGAAGTAGGACTTCCCCATCATCATCTGAAAGACCTTCCACATCTTCTGATAAGAAATCAACCATCTGTTGTAGAGTAAATTTGTTGTAACTACGCTTGCGCACTTCAAACTCATCTATACAATTAGCCCAAAAATATTCAATTGTTGGCACATGTGCATGATTCTGATCAACATGTGATACAAAGACTCCATGAGGATCATATGAATGCCTCTCATTGAATAACTTGAGGCCAAATTTGACATTTCATCACCCGTCAACTTGGCATCAACTGGTGATCTACATCTATAAATACTCATTCCAACCGAGAAACTGAATGCAGTCTTGCGCTTGTTATGCAAAAAGGTGCAAACTTCATATACTTGCCTTAGAAACTCCATGAACACTACTTCAATGGTTGGATATTTTGGTAGCATGATTGGATCACTTGAGAAGCCACATACCCTGATGTAGGCGAACACGGGAAATTGGATAAACCAATCAACCCACTCCACCATTGCCAATTTGGCATATGCTGAAATTCATACATGCAACTCATTATCTAAATCTCACACCATATGCATGAGGAACACATCATTCACTCATCTGTAATGCCACTGAGATTCTAAATGCTTCAACTATGGATAATGATCATACACATGCTGAGTACATAAAGTTCCAATGATATTCAAACCTTTGAACCTGCCTTGAAAATCCATTAGATATACGAGGTCAGAGACCATGTGGAACTCATGGGCTTTGTAAAACATCCAAGGCTGAAATTTATTTACCTATGCTTGACCTATGACTCGGTTGAGCAAAGTGATCATGGTTGCAATTTCTCCCTTAAACTCACCACGCCCAACATTCCTTGGAAAAGTATTGTACTTCTCTCTTAGCCACTTTTGCGCAACTCTTTTCTAGTATTTATCCTTTTACTCATACCACATCTCACATTCTTCAATTGAAATGATGATATTTTTTGTCCATGGTGGTATTGAGAAACATCTCTCAACATCGTCTGGCTTGAGGTTGCAAATAGTATGCCCATCTATTGATTGGATTTATCGTGTTGTTGGATTGTAATGCTTAACACAAGCAATTACAAATTCAATGCTCTGAACCGAGATGGGTATTGGAGCTGCTGCAAGCAACTCAGATTGACCAAGATTCTCGACTGCAATGTTTCCTGCATCTTCCAAAGCACGCAAATCAAGGACCAGAAACACATGATGCAAGTTGGTTTCAATTTTTTTTAGGAAATCATGGAGCAACACTGATTTGGTTCTGATTTCTGTTGGAGACTACTACATGTTGAAAAACTTGAATTTGGACTATAAACACGCCTATGTTCGGAAAGGTTTTGCACAAACGACTAAAAATAGGTTGCTGATTTTTCTCCAAAAAAGAAAGATTTTTAGAAAAAAAAATTGAGGTTTGGGTTTTGTAGACAATCTCGTTCGGAAGAGATCTAGTTTGTCAAATTTTGAAGAAACTGATTTTTTCTCGAAAAAGCATGATCTCCTAAAAAAATAGGGGCAGTCATACAAATTTTAAATTTTTTCCAATCTTCAAGAAGAGTAAAAAGCAAGTGGAATTAGATCAATGAAAATTGAAAATTCTGACAGTTGATGGTCAAAATAGCACAACAACGTTAAACATAATATTTCTACTTTATTTCTCCTGAAAAAGATAACTGATCTAAAACCACCTATCTTCCAAGGTTTTTGTAGTTGGTTCTCAACTGTGTTGTTTCGTTCAATAGTCCATGCAACCATAGTGTTCAAGGGGCCTGCTGGTAAAGGATTCAAACTACATGATACAAATTACTCTAACTTTTGGGGGTGTAAAATAAATAGAAAAAGATAGATTAGGGCGTAGTACAACAAAGTATAAATGTAATTCCCTTTCAATTCAAACATATAAATTTCACAATGAGCCTTTCAAGTAACTAAGAAATGATACAATGCACATACCATTTTGCACCATTATATTCATTCATAGCGCTAACTCAAAACGTACAACCATCAAACCTCAAAATAAGACAAGAACACATCACTAGCTCATCATTAATTCACAGATCAACAAACATAAAAGAATCCCATCCGCAGATAATTTAATGAAATAGCTTTAAATTCAAAATCTTCTACTGATTTGCATCAAGTAAGAAACATTTATGCACAACATTCACTGGCATATGAATGGCTATTATTGAAAAATATTCCATAAACAACATAACTTGCATTGAAAACTTTGTAAAAATATATCTAAGTATCTTGCATAAAATTGTAACAGCGTCATAAAATTGTAAACTACCCTAAATCTCCTTTAGGTGGCTAATCTTGCTTCAATGAGCCGACCTTTACAAAGTGGAGATAAATTCTATATATAAACACGTGTAGCACAAATCTCTCTCATCAAAATCTAGATCCAGAAATTATGGGGCGACTGGGCCATGTAGAATGAGTATCCATTTTGATCTTCAATTGCCGATTGAAGACTTCTTGTCAAAACCTGCGTTCAAAATGAAGAAAGGGGACTTGCTGGGATCCCTAGTTTGAACTGATGTCACCATCCTGGAAAATAGGAGAGGGAAACTGTCCAGTTAGGTGTGCCTTCCTAATATTGATCTGTCAAAAGAACATGTGTATTGCCATCTTAATCCTTTGTTTTCTGCTCCTGCATATACTCATCATAACTAGTGATTACCTGTTTAAGCATTTCTGTATCTGGCCCATCTACCCAACTATCTTCAAACTTTATTCTCTGTAGTTCAGCAAAAGCGAACTCCTACATATCTCTAAGTTTGATAAGTTCTCTTATGGCGACCTTTATTTCTTCCTTAACATCCATTAGCCTATCCATCAAAAGATCATCACCATCATCCCCCTTTTGCATCATTTCCTCAAATCTACTACTCCATTTTTCTTTGAGTTTATCAAGGATGAGGCCATTTACCATAGGGATATCTTCATTAACAAGTATGGCAATACTTGCTCCTAATTCCTCAACCTATTCATTGAGATCTTTCCCAGCCTATTGCACCTCATTTATGTGCGTATAGATAAATGAAGACCGAAACTTGATGATGTTAATACTCTTCTCAACAAAATCAACATTGTCTTCTTCCAGGATGGATTGTTCTAACAATGTTTGCTTGGGTAACTTATTGATGTCCTTCAACCTCCTTACATGCTCTGAATACTCTTCCTCTTGTTTCCCAAGAGCTTCAACATGGGTGACCATGTCATTAATCAGCTCTAATGATCCTTCATGAGCCTTGCAACTTTCCACAAGAAAATCTTCTACTTCTTGGTTCAATCTAGCAATCCACCTGTCCATCATTCCCACCCTATTCCTCATTTCAACCAGGTTAGCAACATCTTTCTTGCTCAGCAAAATCAGTGTCTCAGGAGCAACAGACTGTGAAGAGATAGGAGAAGAGAGATCTTTCAGAAACTTATGTAATTGATCCACTTGAGACTTAAGCTCATCTTTCTTTTGCTTGTCCTGGATCATTCTTGACTTGGTGGATGATGCTACAATATCAATCAAGTCCATCTATTGGTTTCTAGTGGGCCTTCCTAGATTAATAGTGCCCAATTGGTAATCACTTAATTGCATATTCTGCTTATCCTTGTCAACCATGGGGATAACACATTCAACAACAATCTCCCCAACATCCGTTAATCTAGTAGAATGGAGCACTCTAGCCCTTTTCTTTGGCCTCTCCTTTTCAATCTCTTTTCTAACATCATCCCAATTAAGGGGGTGTGGTTGCACTACTTGTTTCTTTTCCAGATTCAGTTTCAACCATGTCGGGGCAGCAGGGAGAGTTATTACCTGAGTGGAAGAAGATATAGGAGAAAGGGGTTGCCAAAGTGCTACCTTGGGTTGAGAGTCAACCTCTAGTTGTTTCTCCTTTTCAGCCTTTTCTTTAGCCAATCTGTCAGCTTTAGCTTTGGCTTTCCTTTCTTGTTCAACTTTGGCCAATCGTTCTTCTTCTAATCTCCTCTCTTCCCACAACTGATTTCTTTATTTCTCTAATTCCTGCAACCTCGCCCACGCCTCGATTGCCTCTTGATCAATCTTAGCTTGCTATTCTTCTTGTATTCTTTTTAATTCCAATTCTTCTTCCTCTTCCCTTCTCCAAGCCTCTTCTACTGCTTTATACTTGGCTTCAAGAGCTTCCTTTTCTCTTCTTTGTTGAGTCTTCTCCTCTTCTAGCTCATGGATCTTTTGTAACAAGGCTAACTTCTCTCTCTCTCTCTCTCTCTCTCTCTTCCTTAGCCCTATGCTCTGCTTCCCTTTGTTGCAGTAAAAGGTCTTCTTTCTATTTCTGCTGTCTTGCCAATTCTTCAGCTTTTGCAATTGCTTCCAACTCCTGTTGTTTGGCAATCATATTAGCTTTGGCCTTGGTCTTTGCTTCTTGTTTTGTTAGTGTCTCAACCTCTGCTTTTGCATCTGCCTCTTTCTTAGCATCCTCAAATAATTTCCATTGATCTTCTGGAGTGAGAACATATTCTTCTCCAACATTTTGAGCAGACACATCTTTAACAACCTCATCATCAGAATGTGTCTCTTCTGAATCAGTGAATATGTCATGAATTTCAACCTCAAGCTATTTTCCTTTCAAATTTTCTGCCTGTTCATGAAGGCTTCTTGTAGGTATTTCTTTGCTTGGCTCTTGAGTAAAGGAAGGTTGAGAAGAGGAGCCTTCTCCAATTGTTGCAGTCTCCATGCCTTGCGATTCATGGACTTCTTGAGAAGGTACCTCTGGTACAATATCTCCTCCAGAGATAGGAGGGGGATGTTCTAATTGCTCCTTAGGGGGTACTCTTCTCTCAGTCCTCTGATATCCTTTAGTTGCCCCTGCCTTCCTTTTCTTTGACACTTGAGCCTGTGGCTCTTTAATTCCTAGGACCACCCATTGGATACTCCTGTCCATCACTGTCCAGGAAATCCGTTTAATGTCAATGGATTCATCTTCATCCCAATTGATGGGGGTCAGGTCTTTGGTACCAATGCTCTCTGCCTCATATCCTAGATCCAAAGTTACACCATCATCTGATAGTGTGTCAAGGATGTCCTCCTTTACTCCATACTCAATCATTTGAGGGATAGTCAGTCTTTCATAACTCCTCCTAACATCATAATCGTCTTGTAAGTCAATCCAAAAGTCCTCCAATAAATTATAATGTTTATAAAAAAAAGTGGGATTTATAGCATGCATTTTACTCCCTAGATCAAAGTATTTTTGGGATGTGTACAACCCCAACTTTAGATAGCTTAACTCTTCACATATGATCTTTGCAGCTGTATTGTGAAGACAACAATATTCCCCCAAATTCATAGGGAACTTGTGACATCCCGATTTATGTTTGAGGTAAATCTTTGCACTGACTCCTAAGGCTTGATATATAAACTCCATGAGGATTACCCTATCACTGCATCACCTAAAATATGAAAACTTAGGATATTGGATATACCAATTTCCCTATTGAGCTATGAAGGCCATGGCATCTCTACTTAGCCCGAAATCCTGCATCCCCTGTTAATCAGTTAATGACAACATAAAGAAATGCATCTTTAACCCTTCTATGATGCAAATCTGATGTCTGCACAGTTAGCTGATCATAATGATTCCAAACCTTTTGCTGCCCTGGAGCTTCCCCCAACACCCCCACTGCATTTAACTTGGGAAATATACCCATTCTTGCAGCAACATATATGACATAGGAAGTCATGAAAAAGGTCTTCGTTTCCCTTACATTCAACATTTGATTGTGTAAATTTTCAGATAGGATCATACACCAATCAAACTATTGCCTACCATAAAAAATGGCTTCTATGTATGGGAACATCCATTCTTTGAAGTATGCAGAATCCCTCTAACCAAATACCCTGGAAAGCATTAAGATCAAATCATCTAGTTCCTTCTTGAAGTTGCCTCTTTTAGGCTGTTTAGGCATCTTAGCTAAGGACTTCTTCTCGGTCCTTAACCACTTCTTGTTCATATGGGATTTGTTGACTTCTTTGTTTTTATTGAATATTTGTAATACCTCCACTTCAGTCAATTGTCTGGGGTTCCTTGGAGTAGGTGCATTAAACATGAACCTCATCATTTGTGGGGACAAATCAATGATGACATTCCCCTGTTGGTCCATGCACTACCTTGACACTGCATTATAAGCCCCTACTGCAGCCAAAATGAGCTTTGGGCATTGCACTGATAGAGGAAAAAATGCAACATGTGCTATCCCACTATCCTTTTTGTTCTACTAGTTACTTCTTTTGCAAAGGTCTCTAGAACCGACTCCTCACAATTATAGGATCCCAAGTTGGTGTCTGTGATATCTGACCATCCCGAATCCAACTTGCTAGCTGTGGGAGTAGCATTCTGATGCTTGTACCTCAAAGTATAAGGTAGCTATTCCACCTTTATCTTCTTTGGCTTCACTTGCCTTGAAATTTTTGCAGCTTGGCCCTCCATTTCTGAGACTTCAATGGATGCTCCTGACATTACCTATTCCTGTAGGACAACACTAGATTAGATCAATAGAAAATATGTAATCATCAACATTAGAGGAATTACCCTTTACATTACCCTATCTTCCACAAGGTAACCTTTTGCACTTAGTACAATTTGAAGGTTATCAAAAGTGGAACCAAAACGAAATCAACATTAGAAAGCCTTTTAGTATGGCGGGATCAGGTTCAAGACCACCATCGGAATTGAGACCAGGATCAAATTGAATGTTGGGATTGGGACCGGGACCAAAGTTGGAATAGGTGTCGGGATCAGGACCAAGATCGAAATGAAAATCAGACTCGATACAATACTAAGTTCCAAATCTCACCTCAATTCCTGTTCCCATTCTGTTGGAGTAAAGGAGGTTTAACATCTAGAAGCTCACCAGGAGCGGGCTCGAGATCAGATCGAATGTCGAAAGGACATCTATGATTTGAACCCACTCCCTGACTCCGATTCTGCCCATTATTATTAAGCACATCATAATTTGATCAAACACTCAATATTTTGAAACGAGGTCCTATGGTAAGCCGAGGAGGCTTAAAATAACAAGGTGCATCAAACCATCATGTGACCAGGGGAAGACCACCATCTAGGGCACAATTTTCAAATTGAAAGAGCACACACAAAACCCTAGTTTTATAACCAGTCGACTCAGGAACTTTAGGGCATAACACCTGACATGGAAATCATTGAATTGACACTCCAAATACATGAAACAAACCCTTTGACAAATTTGAGACTCTTAATAGCCCTCAACACCTTGTTGAAGACAAAACCCTAAAGCTAGGGCACGACAAAATGAAAACCACAAAACATGAAAGCGATAGGAACAAACAAAACAAACAAGGAAAGGGACAAAAGGAAACAAAAGGGAAAGAAAACAAAAAAAGGAAAACAACGAAAAACACAACAACGAGTGAAGATTCATGAGCAAATCTCATGAACGCGCGAAGAACACCAGATATGAACAAAAGAAATGAAAAACGAGAAAACAAACAAAACGAGAGAAAAGCCCACCTACCTCAAACGTTACTCAACAGGTTGAAACTTGATCCAATTAGCGCACAAATGCTTGCTTCTTGACTAAATCACGATCCTCCTTCTCTACCTTGGCTCTGGTTCGCTATTACAATTTAAAAAACAATAATAGTGAACAAATTAACCTTAATTAAGGTTATGAATTCGATTTCGCATGTGTAGAGGGTCTAAAATTAATGCCATTAATATGGTTGGTCGGATGCAGAATCACGATGGGAAAAAGCACACAAACTAATATGTAGCTGAAGTTAAGTGGAGAAAACAAAAGAGCAGGGACGAGACCGAGATCAGAACAAGCCAGAGAAATTTTGAGAAGTTCCCAGTTTGGTTCTGGTTCCAGTTTTGGGTCTGACAAAGACAAAGAAATTCCAGAAAACCAGACGGAAACAATCAGGGTCGGGAAGAAAACCAAAACCGATTCCAAAAGAAAACGAAACGAACAAAAAGCATAGGCAGAGGCAGAGGCAGGATGAGAATCAACCTTGGAAGTTTTAGTAAGTTCTAAGTTCAACTTCTGATCCAGATCTGATCTCGTCGATGATAACGACACCGAAACGACAAAAACACAAACAAACAAAGGAAGAGGGACCAAGACTGAGCTTGTCCCAAACAAAGCAACGAGAAATGAAAAAGTAGAAGGAAACAAAATGGAAACAAAATCAGGATGAAATCAGGACATGAAACCTATGTAAGTTCCAAATTTAGGTTTCATTTCGGGTCCGGTTCCGGCAGAACAAAAGAAAAGACCAAAAGACTTAGGAGAAAAGAACAACTCCTAAGTCCCAAATGAAAACACCAAGGACAAGAAACAAGGGGGACCCATTTTGACCAAAGTTAAGATGGGGTGGCTATGCAAGGCATAACACTGATCACCTGTTTTTGAAATGTGATGCCCTAGAAAAATAGACTATGAAAAAGCATGCTTTTGTGCTTCCCAATCTCGAATCTACGAAGAACACTGAAAAAGCACTCCGTTTGAGCCTCTAAATCTTGATGAGAAGAAATTTTTATCTTTCTTCCTTTGAAAGCCAGCATGTAAATTATGAAGAATGAACACTAAAAACTTTCTTAAATAGAGTTTGGAGATGAAAAAGCGCTTTCATGCAAAACCCTATTACTTTGGAGTCTATCCACGAAGATAGAAACTATGCATGCAAAAATATGACTTCGCTTGCATCAAACAATGAATTCCTCTTTTATAGTTGCAAAAGGAACGCATGCATGAAGGCACAATTTTCATTAACGAAAAACAAAGACTGAAAAATGGCTAAGGCATGAACTCTTGGGAGTGCTGACTAGATAGGGGCACCTAGCTCCTCCAATGTTAGTCAAATTTTCATCATTTTCAATCTTTTACTTGTTTTTGCTTCTGGCGAGGCCTACCTTCAACTTTGACGATCAACAATCTGACATTTCTAATTGATAAAACCTGTTTGACCACTGCTGAAGTGATCCCCAACTTCATACCAAATCCGACATCATCTGATCATGGTTGCATGCACTTGAAACTGTTGGTGGAGACTGAATTGGAACGAGGCATGTTGGAATCAAAATTTTTCTAAGGCATGAAATCTTGGGTGCCCTTCTTGGCGAGGGGCACCCAACTTCACCAGAATTAACCATTTTTTCATGTTTTTCAACTTTTTCTTGTACGTTTCTTCCAGAAGCCAGTGACCCCTATTTGAGTGCCATTTCCCGCCAACCGATGAGCAACAAAGTTTGAAATTTAGTCAATATGGCAAGCCTGATCATATCTGAGATTCAAATTATACCCATTTCCAGCCTCCGAGATTGCATCTGATTGATTTTGTGAGGATCTGAACCAAAATGACGAAGAAGTTTTAAAGTTTTCCGAAAAACTTGAAAATTTTCCTAAGGCATTGAAAGCTAGGCACCCCTCCTTGATAGGGGTGCCCAAGTCTTCTAGACAATCAAATTTATGAGATTTTTAATTTTCCTTTGACTTTCTTCGTTTTGCATGAAATGCCTCTGTTTGATCTACAATTTCCTCTGTCCAAGAGATCCTCTGAACTGGATGATGGACTCATTAAAGAGCCTGAACATATCTGATATGATCTCCTGCTTTTCCCAACCCTAAAAATTGCTTTTGACTTCTTCTTGGCGAACCGAAATAGGGCTGACGGGCAAGGTTGCACGTTTTTTAGAAAGCGAGCAAAAATTTCTAAGGCATGAAAAGCCAGGCGCCCTTCTTGGATAGGGGCGCTTCGGTTAACCAAAGTTAGATTTATTTTCATGATTTTCAATTTTCATTGATTTCTCCGCTCTTCACTTCATGTTCGCCAATTGCATTCACTGATTCTTGTGCATCGAATGACAAAAGCTGAAAAATGGCTAAGGCATTTCCTACTAGGCACCTTGACTGGACAAGGCCGCCTAGACTTCCCAGTGTTATATTTTTTTTTTCCAAATTTTCAACTTTTTTGAATTAGCCTTCTATGTTCTTCATTTTCCGTGCATATTCGTCATTCGTCATGTTTGTGCAACACTTGAGACTTTGAATCTGACACCTGGTAGTTGACCTTTGTCCATTGATGACTTCAAAGCTCATGCTCTGCCTTTTGAAAAAGTAGAATAGACCCACTAGAGAAATCTTGATCTTTTGATGATTCTAACTCAACCAACCTGATCGGGAAGTATTTTCAATCAATCAAAATCAGTTAGAGCCGTGGAAACAAAGATTCTATTTTTAAATTTTTTCTAATTATAGAAAATTTCTATTTTAAAAATTGTTGCCAGTATCCATTGGACAACAAACCCAGAAAACCCTAAATCAAGTCTATTTTTAGAAATTTCTAAAAAATATATATATTTTTTATTTTTAGAAAATTTGACTTTTGACGACAATATTTTACAAGACTTTGACCATTCTTTACAAAATGGCTTAATGAAGCAAAATTTTTAATTTTGGGCATTACAATACTTAATGTTATTTAAAGGTCCCACTTTTAGGTTGTAGTAATATTTGCACATGGTGAGGTTTATTTTTATATTTTTAGTATTAATTAATTATAAAGGTTTGCAAAGATTAAAGTATTGTGAATTGACTGAATCATGGAATAATTATGATATTGTAATTGCAAGTTGTGATTGCAAGAAAATGCGGAAATTGTCATGTAAATTATTTCACCATGCAATGTAATAAATATGAAGTGTGACATAATCATGGTTAAGAGGTTAGAATTTTTCCTAGGCAATCTTGGTTAAAGGTTTTTATCTAGGTCCAATGGATTGTGTCCTCTCCACCTTGCTAGAGGGCACACAACTTTTTGTTGTTGCTATAATTACCTTAGTATTGTTATTAGAATGTAATTTTGGCATGAAAGAATTCAAATCTCTCATAAATAGATCTTGTGATCTTTTTTCTTGTTGAATGGGATGTACTCATACACAATAAACTATTTTCAGTTGCATTGCATGTTTTCTCTATCTTTCATACTTTGTGATTCCAAAGTTTGAATTGTGAAGATTTTATCACTTGCATGTAGCTAGGTAAAGACTGTTTTTTGAGATTTTAACTGCCTTGTTATGTAAATATCTCGCACATCTACATTAACATTAGAGAAGAGGTTCCGATCTAAAATATTTTTCTCTTTTGTTGAGTTACTTGAACAGTCCTCAATATTTTATTCCATCAATTGTTTCTCAAATTTTCTTTTAATTTCCTATTGCTTTAGTGTTTTAAAGGAAAACATACCAAAATACAACTCACCCTATTACGCGAGGAGGCTACCCCTCTCAAGCACGAAAAATCACATTTTTTGTAGTGATACATAGTGTAACAAAATTTGTTTTTGATAAGATAAGCATCATTTTCAGGGTGCTGTACCCTTTACACAGACAGCCCAAAGGGCCAAAAGGAAACTTAGTTCAAACAAGAATGAACTAAGAAAGATGCCAAACATCACACAAAAATAGTTGACAAACAACTGTCGAGTAACAAGCTAGGACAAAACAACCCTATTCCTAGGGGGGACCAATTTGACACCAAAACTCGAGGCTATGAAGCAAAACAATAACGAGGGGGTCCCTTCTTTTTTCGCAGCACAACCGACCAAGAAAGCTTAGAAGCATCCACCAAGTGAGGGGGGAGAAGCGGATCCACAATAGCCACCAAGGGCGAAGAGCCATCACATTGGGGAGACAACAATGCAAGAGAGGAGAAAGGATCGATCGAAGAACCAACAAAGGCATCCAACAAGGTTCGAGTAGGCTCTGACAGAGCAATGTCAATAGAACGACCCAACATAGGCTCCACAGAAGGGATAGCCAAAAGAGGAGTTAGAAAATACACAGGCTCACGAGAAGACACAAAAGGGTCAACCTATGCAGAAGAAACCTCCAAAGGAGGAGAACCCATCGTGAGATGATCTGGGAGAGCATCCTTCCACCAAGTAGCAACGCCCTTACGACGGGCAAGTGGGCAACTAGAGGCCAAATGAACCACAGAGAAGCATCTCCTACACTGAAAAGGGAGACTCTCATAGTCCAAGAGCTGTTTCCAAGGTCTGTTCTCCACCAACAAGACTACATCACCATGGAGGGGTTTGGAGATGTCCAAATCAACTAAAATACGAGCTACCTTAGTGTGCCAAATATCTCGATTCGCAAAGTCCACCATCAAAAAACGTCCAATGATGTTGCCAATCACTTCATAACATGAATCCTCCCAAAATTGGAGAAGGAGATTTGGTAGACGAACCCAAACAGGTTTGGTATTCAGTGGCTCTGTAAGCGGATTGAAAGAGTGAGACCAATGCTTGATGGAGAGTGAATGAATCCCCCACATCCACCCCTTGTCCAACACACGATCATGCTTCTTGGAGGAGGAAAAAGTTGCTATAAAGAAACCCCTAGCGCATGGATAGAGCTCAATCTCCCCAGAGACCATCGACTTCCAGGATGTGGAAACCCAGTCATCAAGGTTGGGAAGGGAGAGCCACAAGCCATTAAACCAACAGACCATTCCTTGCAATAAATAAAATTCCTCGTTTTCAGAAACATTAGGTTCACAAACCACCATAGGGGAATCACGATCATAGGACAGAGGTCAAGCATGAGCCTGAGTAGGAGGCCAAGCACCCACTTTAGCAGCCTGAGAAAAGGTCTTCACCCGGTCAGAAGGGCCCCGAGAAGAGACATCCTCCCGCGTAGCACTAGGAATCACAGTCCGAGAAGCATCAGAGCCCCCTACACAACCAACCTTCCCCTCCGAGACCGCCGTCGCAACCTCAGGAACCTCCGTAGAGGGCCTAATCAAATATTTCTTCCGGCATGGGGACACAAACCTCCCATCAAACCCTATCTTCCCGCATCCGTTCGCAGAGAACGCCACATCCATCACAGGGACCGACGCAAACAACACATTTGGAAGCGGCAAGGAGAACCCAACAGGAGAAGGGCCCCTCACCCTTGTAGCCCTCGATGCCAGAGGAATGCACAAACCCTGCGTGCCATTATCATTTGAAACAGATTCGAGTTGTTGGCTCCCGCCCACACACTCAGCCACCGTCGCCATTAACAAAATATGTTGTCCATTGGGCGTCACTCACATTTTGTAAATAATTGAGCTGACAAAATTAAATATTAATTTTTTTTGGCGAATCTACTATAGAAAAAGGTGCTTTCAACTTTGTTTCCCCATAGATTTATTGTGGTAATGGTTGCCTCTACTACATAGGGTAACCATTTTGGTCCACCGTCTCTAGTTTAGAGCAACAATATACCTCTAGGATTGAGGATGGACTTTTCAATGTTTGCGGGAGATGGATTTCAAAGTTTTAGCTTTCACCATTGGTTGCATGGTCCTTGGAGTTGTTCTTGAAGTTGTATATGTAAGGCTCTTTGTTGAAACATTGATTGGATTTGTTGTTGAGTGGTTTCAAAACCTATACGATGGATTCATAATGGATTGGAACAAATTGCAGAATGGGGTTTTGACAAATTTCAAACTTGTTGAAAAGAAATATAAATTCTTGCTCCAAATCTCTCAAGTCTAGGAGAAAAATAATTAACCCATGATGGACTGTGTGACACTCTTCGAAAAATTGTTGAAGACGATTCTATGTTCCACTTAGCCAAGCCCGAACAACACATTTTCTTCTTTAGTGTTGCATTGCACCATGAAATCATCTTCATCCTAAAAAGAAGCATATAGTAGACATTTGTGCCTCACTAGGTAAGATGGAGAAAAAAGCTATAAAAGACCAACCGAGGGATTTCAAAATGAGATTATTATTAGGGCCACCCATAAAGAAGGTGGCTTTTCATGCAAGCAACCTCCTTCAAAATCCTAGACTTGAGGCAAAATTTTCACAAGCCCCTCAAGTTTGTCTCAATCTCAGATAGTTAAATTAGGAATCTCTAGGTGGAGAAGAGTACATTTCCATTTGATGATGGGTTAAGTTTTTCATGCTCCACTTCCACTTTAATGAAGTGCTCCTCAAGATTATTATTCAATTTTTTTGACAAATTCTAGCTTGAATAAGTGGTTCAATTTTTTTTGTCTTGCTTCATGAAGGAGGTTAAGTGTTTCCTCATGGTGTGCATGGTGAAGAGGTATCCTTTTTTGAGTCTAGTTACAACATGGATTTTGTACTTGTTACTTTTGCAACATTGGAGTAAGAGTTTTCTAAGCTTTTTTCTTGAATCCTTCCAAATTGAAGACAAAGAGTGCTTTTTCATTGACGAGGAGTTTTTTGTCGAAGGTTCACCTTCCAATTGGATTGCGATGTAGTATCTCTCATGTTTATGATAACAATTAGCTAGATAAATTTGGATATTAATTAATTATTAGATGCAAAAAGTAAAATATTTTGATATGATAAAATTGTCTATTTTATTAAATGTACATCAACATATGCAGAAGGCCGCCTTAAAATGTGTTAAAAATAATGCACTTGATCATATAGCGGAGTGGGTTTGAAACATATATTTTCATCTATACTTTGTAGTTTTGTATAAAATTTTGATAGGATTTATTTGACAACTTACATGTATATATGTATGTTGTATATATACATGTATTATATATAATATGTATATTGTATGTATATGCACATACAATACACATATATATGAATGTACACACGTATAGATACATACACATGTATCTATATATGTATTGTATTTATATACACATAAATACACATCCACTATATGTATGCATATGTGTACACACATCTATTTACGTATGTGTACATTAGTGATAACTTCAAGAAAATGTCTCTAGAAATTTATAAAATCTTGACAAATTATAAATAAGGGCATTAATTTTCATGGTGAATTTATACACAACTAGAAATTTATTAAAAATTATGGTAAACCATGACAAATACTAGTTAAGAGAATTGGCGAATCCTTTTTTAAAAAGGATTGTCTTCATTGATGTAGTCCCCCTGTATATATTTTTTCATAATGTTGAAATAGGTGACCAAAGGTCGAAACCACTTGCGGTGTCATGGGGCAATGCTCCCTTGTGAGAACTAGTGATAGTGGTCTTGGTATGCTCCCATTGTAGTACAAGTAGGGTCAAGGGGTTAAGCTCCTAGTTGCCAAGCACAATTCGACTATTGAAAAGGCATTGGAGCACATAGATTATTATTTTTTCAATGACACTATGAAGACTAAAATATGAGTGAATTTTGTTTCACTTTAACCACATTCTTTTTAAAAGGTTTACTCAATCCGAGATTTCTTTTGGGCTGTGCATTTACAAATGTTGATTATAATCTAATCATGCTGTCCAAAAGAAATTTTGGGCTAAGTAAATATCTTAAAAAATAGATGCTTATAGATCCACAAGCTTTAATTGGAGTTGTCAAGTTGTAATGGAAATCAATATTGGCAAGTGAAAGCTCTATTCCTTCACACATTTAAACTATGAAAAATGTACTACTTCCTATATAGATCTCATTGTCATTGATTCTTAATACTTACCAACCCACAAGGATCAATAAAAAATCTGAACTTTGTATCTATATTTGTTACAAGAGCTTTCAAATGTTCTTGCTTACTATTTGCAAAGAAAGGAGCATGTTTTTCTATTAGAAAAATATACTTATGTATGATCACTATGGACATTTATATCCATAAATGTATAATTTATTTTTTATTTTTTATTCTTGAAGTGCTCAAATATTTAGGGGAGAGGGACCGATAGTTGGACAGGCTAACTTTGTGAACACGTAGTGGTTGCATGGAATATTCTAGGACCTTTGTTTTTTTAGAATTTTTTTGTCTACAACTATGGTTTGGAAGCATGGCTCATCACACAACTTGTCATCTGATGTAGGAGCATCAAGGTGGATTGGCAATCAACATCAACCCAAAAAATAAGTATTTTCTTTTCATGTTTAATTTTGCATTTTGGCGTGGGTTGGAGCTTCAGAGCATCTTGTGTTGTGTTTAAAGGATAAAATCTTCATTTACCAATACTTGGATTTTCATTTCAAAAATCAAAGGCAAACAGTGTGTTTAATGTACTATATTATTTCAAATCTTGAAGGGTTAAAATGGTTCCATTGAGATATTAAATGGAACTTGAGAATGAGAATTAATATTCATTCTATCAATTTGGATTCCTATAGAATTTTCATAAGACAAGTGACCTTTGACATTCCATTCTTGTTTTATTGGGTGCTTAAAATGAAGGAAAATATAGTGAATTTTTGGAAAAATAATGAATGACTCTTCAATTACCAAAGGAGCACGACTTGGTTTTGTATTTTCTTCATTTTCCAAAGGAATCTACATCAGCAAGATGTTTGATATGGTAAAGAATTAACAACACATTTTTGAAGCAAAACTATGTCTTTTTTCATCTTTCGTGAAGGAATTTCAAAGGTCAAGTTGAGGGAAATGAAAGAGCATATTTGGGTGCCACTTTTTGGTGCTTTTTAAGGGTGTATGAACATATAAAATACAACCTCCAATGGTGTTAAGAGGTAGAAATCAACAACAACAAGGTTGGAGAAAGAAATTTTAGGTTGCTCGTGAGAGTAGCACAAGGAGTGCAAAAAAAATCAGCTTGTGAAGAGAAGAGAAAATGGATTTTGTAGGTGTTCAAGGCAGCCATGAGAGTTGTAGGATGAAGGGAAAAAAAAAGATTTACAAAGAGTGAAGACAAGGAAGTTGAAAGCAAGAGACCTTGAAGATTTGAAGGCATGAAGTGCCTAGAAATCCTTGTAAAATTCTTGAATTTAATTTCTTGTTGAAATACTCACTATACGTAATTGTTCTTGAGGAATTTTCATGTATGGATGTGTATGAAAATTGAAATAAAGTTATGTTTCAGACTATTTCTCCATTATTATGTTAATGTGGGTTGGATGACATGATAAGGCTGCAAGATTGGGTAGTTTGATAAGACCTCCCAATCTTGACTGCATTACCATATCAACACGTCTAGTGAGAAATTGACTTTAAAGGTTCAACCAAAACTTAATCATGGTATCCCTAGTAGTTGAACAAAAAAATATCATTTTTTGTTAGTAGAATATCATATTTTTATTTAAAATATAACTTATATGCAACCTAAACAGACCAAATACCTATTGGTAACCATAAATATTTGTTATCTCTAACTTTTATATCCAACACAAATAGACCAATAGTTGAACACAAAAAAAACTATTTGTTGTTATAAAAACAACACATTACTATTTAAAATACTTATATCCAACAAATGGACCAATAGTTGAACACTGAAATTTTTTGATAATACTTCACATTACTCATAGGAAAATACAAGGTATTTATTGTGCTCACTTTTTATAGCTATGATAGGACAAACTATTAATATGAAATACTCCAATGCATATACATTGCTACCCCAATAGTTGTACACATAATAATAATATTTTTCATGATGACAATAATACTTGTTTAAATGAGCACTTTATTTTATAAATGATACACTTATCTATGATACTTTATTTGAAACAAAAAAATATTTATTTCACTTGTTAATGAATGTATTTATGCTTTTTTATTAAACATTCATAAGTTTTCATGTGTTCAAGTATGGGTCCATCTTGACCAACATTTGCATACCTCTGTTAAAGGATCAAAACTTGATATTATTGTAGAAACTCCATGGTCAATTTTTCCATGAACATTGGTAGGACTGTCTGATGTCAGCATCTGGAAATGAAACAACAAATATTGTTAAATTACTAAAACTACTTAACATTGTTTTACAACACCATTAATGAATAAAGGTTACCTGAGTGAAATTTGGTCAATGCTGAAGAGAGCGAGGTGTCAATGTCGAAGGTCCATCAACAAAAAAATTGATATCCAATGTGTGTTATGAGATAATAATTCATATAAGGTTCAACTATTCACATGTAATAATTATTTATTTAATATTGGTTACATACTTGTGGATTCAATGGCGTAAACGAATAAGGGTCTATGGGAACGATGCACATATCATCACACTCTGACCTTGAATTTTCATCATATTCATTCTACTAATTTAGTTATTCTTACATTTTAGAATAAAATCTAATAAACAAAATTAAATGAACTTTCTCAAATTTACCTGAGTAGCGATGTTGAATGTTTCATTCAGCAAAGCATCTTTAAAACCATCTCCTATGTACCTGATGTATCATATGTAGCCACATCTTGATAACTCTCATGATTGTATGTGCAAACAATGCCACAAGAGTCACAAAAGTGGACTCAAACTCTTGGCCTAGAAGACACCCACATTAGGCTCTACTAGAGGCTTTGCACATTATATAAGGCTTTGAGTGAGTGAGCTAATTGAGCTCAATGTGTCCATCTTGACACTTTCCTTCACAACAAAAGGAACAATCACATGCTCCACTATATATCTAGACAAGGGTCTTGGTGCCAACTATTAATTATGTCGTTCTCCCACTCTATCATGTATGGAGCCCGCGTATCTACCCTAAAAATCTAGATAGACAAAATAATTTAGAATCTTACTGTGGAAAAACTCACAATAGAGTTTCCTCAAAAAATATTGTGGGACCTTGTAGCTATTGTATAGAGGTTGGTCAAAAACCATCCACCACCTATCTCAAAATCATTTTTAATCCCTTCATGGTGGCACCAATGGATGGGGAATCTCCTAAATGCAAATGATAAAGGTTGATTGATTCTTGGGTCTGTGAAAAGGGCACAAAAGTTAGCTTTTCTGATTTTTTCTTTCTTCACTTGCACATACAAAAGTCCATTGGCATAAAATTATTTTAATTCCTACATCTTATTCTACCAAAAAGTTAGTTGTGCACTTATTGATCCTATATGAGATACAATAGGCTGCAGGGATTTGGCAAGGCCTCTCCTATGAGGTTGTGTTGTAGCAGTATCATTTTACCTTGCAATCAATTCTTCAAGTTCTTTTTGGTTTATTTATATTTGATCTAGAATTATTTTTTGTGGTCCTATAGGATTTCTATGAATTGAGGGAGGAATTTGATGTTCTTATTGTTCACGAGGGTCTTCATGAGAAGGTGATTGAGGAATTTTTAATAACTAGAGGCGAAGATTCATTTCTTGAAAACTAAAAGAAATTTTAATTAAAAAACCTAATTTAATTTACAATTTAATTCAAATTTGAAACTAAAAAACCAGAAATACATACCTCTTTCACCTTTGTGATGTCTTGACCTGACATCCTTACAAAGATTCACAAGCTCCAAGTGAAAAAAATGGGTTGTATTTTGCGAGAACAGGTTGAGCGGATCAAAAATATAGTAGTCCAAAATGTCAAAATACAAAATGAAGGGGTTTGAGTCATTTTTTTTATTCACTTTGGGTTGAGGCTATCACTATTTTGATTTCTCATGGATTATGGTAGTATTCTACAATTTACATATTGATCTAGTCTATCTTATTATCTTGTTGTCTTTTATCTTTTTCATTCGTTAAAACTTTAAGTATAATAAATTAAGTTATAAATTATGACTTAAAATACATTTTGAGATTCCCAATAAATTGTTTTTGGTAATAGAAGCAAGGGAAAGGGCCCCTGAACCCAACCAAAAATTGGAACAAGGCCTAAAGGCCACCAAAACAAACACAAAAAAACAAGGGAAAAAAATTGATTAGCACCCCGCAACAGGACCGACACCTAACAACCCAAAATAGTAGAAACTATGAACCAACAAAAAATAGCAGCCAAAAAGACATAACCAAGTCTAATAGATCGAGGGGCACACAAGCCCAATAAGAGAAAAGAACAAAAACCAAAAAACAAAGGCCGCCAAACCCAATTACACCTTCGAATAGCAAATAAGGTTCCATTCATGCTCAATTTGTTCCATCGCCTCGCTGTACTGTTCCATAGATCTTGTCGCTCCTTCTTCTAATTTATCCTCCTCGACATGAGCTACTTTCATCTTTCGATGACCTTTCCTAGCCTTAGTCACCCCAATCACCAAGCCAAAGATAACTTTTCGCATAATTCCCAAAGTGATAACTGTTAACTTGTTGAAGGCCTTGTCCATCTTATCCACTTTATATTGTAATTCCCGGACTTAAGAAGCATAGAGATCAAGGGGCCTATCATTATCTTGCATCTCCCCAATATTTTCCTCCATAGGCTGTTCATCCATCCCCTTCGTGACTTCCCTTACCACTTCCTCGACTTTATGTTCAATATTCTAGAGCCCTTACTCTTCCTCATTCTCTAAATATTCAACCACCAGTTGGTCATCACCAACCATTTCTTCATCCTGTTCACTAATGTTAGAGTCTTCTGAGAGATCTTCTCCCAAAACCACCGACAACTCCTTTTTACTCAAATTAATGGAATGCGAAGCTTCATCTTTAGAGTCATCCCATGGCTCTTCGAAGCAAATATTCTTTCCTTTGTAAGACTGGCCCGCGAGCCTAGCCAACCTTCTCTCACCCCTCCCACTGCTAGAATAATCCAATTTACCTTGCTCTTCCTCGTCTCTAATCTCAATAGTGACTTTTTGGCAGTTTTTGGTTCAAGACTATCAAAGAATTTCCTTTTAGTGCCAGAGAGGTTACCCGGGGGGTTAAAACTAGGCTCTTTGCCCTTCAAATTTTGAGTAATAGGGTTTCCATTGGTAAGAAGGCCCTTAATGAGGATTGTTTCAAACTAGAAGGAACAACAAGGGGTTTTTAGCGGGAGGTCTCATAGAGGAAGTACCCTCAATAGAGGAAATAGTTTGAGAGGGGCTGGGGAGGGGGTCTTCTTGAGATACAGGGGAAATATTACCAGTAGGGACACCACTAGAAGGTCCCAATAGGGGGGTAATAGCAAAAGCATAGTTATAAAGAAACTAGATTAAACCTTGGTAGAGAGGGGGCAAGGATCCCTTAGCTTTACATTGTTTGAGAGACAAAAATAGAAAAAAAGGTATGTTAATTTTCTCATTCCTACCAATATGACACAGAAATGGAAAGTGGTACCCGTGGACTGTGGTGTAACACCATTTTAGGGTGAAATAATTCATGATGTGCACACTTACAACCCCATAAGGGGCTGGGGGGGTGCTCTTTTTCATAGCCATTTTGGCATCTCTCTAGCTTCTTGTCACCTTCAAGAAAGATGTCCATAAACCTGTGGTAATTTCCATTGCTTATTTTGGACACCCTTAGGCCACTATATTGAAGACCTGTAGCAACCACAATCAACCTAGGGGACACTTCAAACCATATACTGCCAAATTGAACTCTATCCTCTCTCCATGAATTTTAAAACTTTACATTTATGTCATCATTATACCCTCACATCACCATAAAGAATGGCGTCATCCTAGCCTCTTCTAAGAGCTTCCAAAACTCGAAATTCTACCTCAAAGGAACATAGGAAAATGACTCTGATATTTTCCTAGGACCCCCCAATAGAGTTATAGTGGCAGTGGGAGATGAAAGAAATTTTACCCTTCTCAACAGTCACATTAGTGGGTAAAACGTTAACAAGAGAAAGAATAATATAGTTGTTGCCACAACTTGGCAAAAAAATATCAGACAAGACCTCCGCTAGTAGGGTGCTATCATCATACAACATCCAAAAGGATCTAGTAGAAACAATGTTGTAAGTTGGAGAGTGGATAAAATTCTGCCAAATTCTACCAACCCTTTTTAAAAACCCACAATTTGTGTGAGAATAGCCACAACAATAAATAATGAAGGAAAATAAGATCCAATTATAGCCCAAAATCTGATTGAAAGGATGTTTGAAAGATTGTGGCTTAGGAAATACGTGAGGGCACAATGAAGAGGAGACATAGGGATTATCTATCATTATAAAAATATGCCTCAAATCCTTGGCTTTAGGGGAGATACGATTTGTAGTCAAGTCACTCAGGCTTCCCTTGAAAAGCACATAATTGATAAAATAATCCACCTTAATGAAGAAAGAAAATCCATAAAGGACTTACCAAATCATAATAAATAGAAAAATATCAAGGTACGAGATACTTTCTAATTAAATCTCTCATCAATGTCAAACCATAATAAGGACAATGCCAAGTCACAAAAGTGCATGAGGTGAAGAAAAAAACCAAGGCTAACATTATCCATCCCACGCAATGTTCAACCTCCTTGCCATAATTATTACACCTGGGTAAGTGGACCAAGATGGTTCCCAAAAAGGGGACTTAAGTGGACATTTTTTTTTTATGAAATCAGGAAATACTGACCTTGGACGTGAAATTGAAGATACTTACACTCAAAATTTTGACATGGAACAAAAAGAAGGATTCAAGTGATCCAAGTCTACTTTCTAAACTACTAATTTATTTTGAAAATGGTTGAGATTAAGGGGTTCAAACAAGGGATGTACACAAATTGGTGTTTTTTTGTCAAAAAAACATAACATAGAAAGTCTTGTATGACCCTCGTACGGTGAACTTTTTTTTAGTATTTTTAAAATCTCTACGGTCAGAAGTTAGCTAATAGTATGTAGTTGATGCATGATTTTTTCTGATAATTTTTTAATGAATATTTTATTTTTTACTAATTTTCGAAGTGGACACTTCCTTAAAAACAAAATTTTGGCCATGCTACCCCTACAAATTTTGGAAACTAATTGAATTTTTTTAAATTTTTTTTTCAAATTTGTAGAATGGAGTCTAGTTTCTAAAAATATAATTTATTTGAAAATTCGATGAACGGTTAATTTATAATGAATAAAACACCAAACACTTCTTTTTGGCAAAAAAGAGACATACAAAAAAAAAAAAATTATGGATGAAGGCTTAACATTGTCAGAAAGTGAAAAAAATTACATCGTTGTATAACTAAGAGAGAACCCAACATTATCCATGTGTTCAATTTTTTCAATATTGAACCACATACAATACTGACGGTGAGCACGAACCCGATTATATGAAAAATTGTAGAATTTGCAAAAACACGTCTTTGGTTGTTGAGAATGCCCTCCAAGCCTTTGGGTTGGTATTCCAAGGCAAATACCAATCCTAAGGCTTGGGGATTCCTGAAGCAAGATATAACACGAGTGTGTTATAACGCGATTGTGTTATAATGCAAGCACATTATAACACGCTCGTGTTATATCTCAATTTTGACATGTTTTGTGAATGCATTGACAAAACGCGAGCGCGTTATAATGCGCTCGTGTTTTTCTCTACATTGAAATTTTTTTCTTTTCTTTTTCTTATCTTTCTGAAACTATATACATGAAATAAACATTTAAGTATAAGTTGACATTTACATATGGATATTTACTTTCTTATACTTTAAGTTATATTTCATGTATATAGGCAGGATGTTTGAGAGTGGTTTCAAATCTCTAGGAGTTATAATGCAAATTCTAGTTTCTGGAAGATCTTAAAAATTTTAGACTTAGTCAAATTTTAGTAATCATGTCAAATTTTAGTAATCAAGAGGTCAAATTTTAGTAGTCAACAAGTTCTATCATATTTCTCTCTCACTCTCTCCTTCTCTCTACTCTCTATCTCTCCACTCCCTCCCTCTCTCTCTCCCTTCCTCCCTCTCTCCCCTCTCTCTTCTAGTTTTTGGAAGATCTCACAAATTTTAAACTTAGTCAAATTTCAATAATTAGGAGGTCAAATTTCAGTAATAAATTTTTTTTAGTATTTCTCTCTCTATCTCACTCATTTTTATCCCTTACACTCTAGACCTCTCTCTCACTATCTCTATCCCTTTTTCTGACTCTCTCTCCCTTGATCTCAAGAACTCTCTGTCTCTCTCTCCTTTGCCCTCTAATTCTCTCTACCTCACTTCTCTCTCCCTCCCTCCTTCCCTCTCTACTTATCTCTGTCTCCCTCCCTCCATCTCTCTCCCCCTCTCTACCTACCTCTCCCTCCATCACTCCCTACCACTCTCTCTATTTCTCTCTACCTAACCTCTCTCTCACCTCCCTCTCTCTCCCTCCATACTTCTCTCTCCCTCTCTTCTTCCCTATCTACTCTCTATCTCCCAATCTGTCTCTCTACCTACCTCTACACCCATCAAACCTTACCATTCTCTCTTTAAACCTCTCTATCTCACCTTTCTCTCCCTCCCTCCCTACCTCTCCCTCCCTCCCTCCCTCATTCCCTCTCTACTTATCTTTATCTCACCTCTCTCTCTACCTCTCCTTCCATCTCTACTTATCTTTATCTCCTCTCTCCCTCTCTCTACCTACCTCTCCTTCAAACACTCTTTATTTCTCTCTATCTCACCTCTCTCTCCCTCACTACATATCTCTCCCTCTCTCCCTCCCTCTCTACATAAATATATCCCCTCTCCCTCTCTACCTAGCTCTCCATCCATCACAATCTACCACTCTCTCTCCATTACTCTCTATCTAACCTCCCACTCTCTCCATCCATACCTCTCCCTCTCCTCCCCTCTCTACTCTCTACCTCCCTAATCCTTCTCTACCTGCTTCTCCATCCATCACTCCCTAACATTCTCTATACACCTCTCTATATTGCTTCTCTCCCTCCCTCCCTCATTCCCTCTCTACTCTCTCTCTACCTCTCCTTCCCTCTCTAATTATCTTTATCTCCCCTATCCCTCTCTCTCTCTCACTAGATGTCTCCCTTCCTACCTTTTCCCCTATCTACTCTCTATCTCTCCTCTCCCTCCCTCTACCCCTCTCTCTCTCTCTCACTCCTCTCTCACCCTCTTTCTCTCACTCTCTCCTCTTTATCTCACCATTCTCTCTTTCCCTCTTTGTAACTCTCTACTTCTCTATATGTCACCATTCTCTCTCTACATATCTTTATCTCACCTATCCCTCTTTACCTCTCCCTTCCTCCCTCCTTCCCTCTATCTCTATCTCTCTCTACTTCTCTCTATCTCACCTATCCCTCTCTACCCGCATATCCCTCCATCACTCCCTATCACACTCTCTCTATTGCTATCTATCTCACCTCTCTCTCACCTCCCTCTCTTCCCCTCCATACCTCTCCCTCTCCTTCCCTCTCTACTCTCTATCTCCCTAATCCCTCTCTACCTACCTCTCCATCCATCACTCCCTACCACTCTCTCTACACCTCTCTATCTCGATTCTCTCCCTCCTTTATTCTCTGTCTACTTCTCTCTACCTCTCCTTTCTCTATTTATCTTTATCTCCCCTAGCCCTCTCTCTCTCACTAGATGTCTCTCTCCCTACCTTTTCCCCTATCTACTCTCTATCTCCCCTCTCCCTCCCTCTACCTCTCTCTCTCACTCTCTCTCACTCCTCCCTCACCCTCTTTCTCTCTCTCTCTCTCTCCTCTCCATCTCACCATTCTCTCTCTACTTATATTTATCTCACATATCCCTCTTTACCTCTCCCTTCCTCCCCTCTCTCACCCACCCTCCCTCCTTCCCTTTATCTCTATCTCTCTCTACTTCTCTCTATCTTACCTATCCTTGTTTACCTGCATATCCCTCTATCACTCCCTACCACACTCTCTTTATTGCTCTCTCTCTCACCTCCCTCTCTCTCCATCCATACCTCTCCCTCCATCTATCCTTCCTTATCTACTCTTTATCTCTCATGTCTCTCTACCTCTCCTTCCCTCTCTACTTATCTTTATCTCCTGTTTCCCTCCCAACCCCCCCTCTCTCTCTCCCCAATCCCTCCCTCCCCCTCTTTCTCTCTCCCCCTATGAGGGTTGAGGATGTAAGGTTTAGTGTTTAAGGTATAGGGTTGAGGTTATAGGGTTAAGTGTATAGGGAATAGGGTTTAGGGTTTAGGATATTAGGTATAAAGTTGAGGGTATAGGGTATAGGGATGAGGGATGAGGGATGAGGGATGAGGGTTTAGGGTTTAAGGTATAGGGTTGAGGGTTGAGGGATAGTGTTTAGGGTTGCGGGTATAAGGTTGAGTGTATAGGGTATATGGATTATGGTTTAGGATATTGGGTATATAGTTGAGAGTATTGGGTTGAGGATATTAGGTTTAGGATTGACATAAGAGAGGGAGAGGCACTAGGAGGGAGACTTGAGAGAGAGGGAGGGAGTGGGAGAGAGATAGAGGGAGGGAGGGTTAA